>ML776642.1:316902-385424 GCA_009831015.1 Picea engelmannii
CATACCCTACTCGCCCTCGATGCTCCTCTACTAAAATCGATGGATCCCATCCATTAAATCAATCAGAAGACTATTATCATATCGATCAGAAAAATAAAATATTTATCATCCTATGCATTCCGACTTTATTCAAACCATGACCGAATGTAATCTGTAAACAATTATTCACATTTAAATTACTGTAATACTGAGATTGAATTCAACAGAGGTATAAAACCTTCTTTACAGACTTCTATTTCCCCAATAGATCTTTTACAAAACAGAGCAGTGAGTCTCTGCGCATGCTCCAGGAATTGAATTCYGAGCTTCTCCTTTTCATCTACATTCAAGMTTCCTCCTCTTCGAGCTCCTATAACTCTGTGAGCTAAACTTCTAAGAGAACCTAGCTGCCTAACACAATACTCAGAACTTGTATTTATTTACAAATGGAAATCTGTTTTCAGATCCTATGATTAAGGAATAGAGTCCTTAACAAACTCAACTGACCCCTACGAGTCATCAGTGACTCACTAATCATTAACAAACCCTAACTTATTTTTTTACAAGTGGAAAGGATCTAGAATCCTTGTCCATTATTCAAATTTTCCACAAAATAATAAATTATACAAGTGTGAGACCCTAGGTCTCTTTGAATTTTCTCAACTTTGGTGAAGTCATGGGTGACTTCATTTTCATGAGCTTATGCTCCTGCATCACATTTTCACAACGTTGGATATGCTCTGCTAGATCGTAGACGATTTTGAATGTAGGAATATCTGCATCTTTTGATAGTTTCTTATCGTTGAATCTTTCAACGAAATATGTCGACACCGTCGTCCATGTTTGTAATTAGGGGGAAGGTTTTTCCCACCATATTGCATCCTGTCCTGTGAAAGTTTCTACAAGACTCTGTGTTCTTCCTTGCTCTCCTATGTATTTTTCTACCTCTTCCACGTGAGTCGAAGGGGTATGGCGTTCACTGTATCGCAAGAATTTTCTTATCTGAATGTCCATCGGAATGAGAGTGGGAGTTTGTCGGGATATTTTTTCATAAAAATTTTGGTACATCCTGGATTGAATAACATGTCTTAAGATGTTTCTTTGGAATAACTTCGATAGACCATAATTCTTTTACATGTGCTTCATAGTTCTCTATTTTCCAATTGTATAGGGTGGAGTCGGAATTATGTTCGACCGACATGGGAGATTCTCTCAAAATTTATCCTTCTGTGATCGGTTCTATATAATATTTTTATTCATTATTTATCTAATATAAACATTTGTCTTCCTAATATTCATTCCATGACTCCATCCATGGTTTTCCTTCCTTTGGATCTAGGGGAATAATTATTTTTCTCCCACTTCCTTTTTGTTTGATTCTATCTCTTTCCAGGAAGATAGTTGCTTTCATTCATCTACCCCATGGCAGACCGACAAGAGTTTAATATGTTTTCATTCCATCGACAAGTTCGATCACCTCAAAGTCGATCGAAGTCGGTATTCCCATTATTTGTGTGTTGACATTTATTAGTATTCTGATTGGTTCCATTAATCTTTGATTAGTTAACTTAATACAATTCAATGTGGGCGTTAGGTTGGGTCAGCCCATTCATATCCATGTTTCTCTTGGTAAAATATTAACCTACAAACCAAAATTGACTACCACCTAATTAACCATCATTCCTTATATTTCCAAGTCGAATCATGGATCATAATCTTTTCTATTGTAAGAGAGATGATTTGCATCCTTGGTTGGTTTTTGACCATCTTTGTATTCTCACGGTATGTTGAGTAGGTCCAAAAGACCCTACCTATTGACTGTTTTCTTTGATTAGTTGCAAAAATTCATGGATGATGTCTTCATCTCGACTTCTTGGATTTTTTTTATCTTTTGTTGCATTCCTGGAGAATTTAAGAGCTTCTCTCATTATTTGCTCTTCTTTATCTGGATTTGGAAAGTTGTTAGTCTTTTTTCTTTGGTAGTTTTGTGGTGGAGTATGGATGTCGTGTCATGCACCTAACCATGTAACAATATGTAAATTATTAGAGTTCCTTACATCTTCTTTATATACTATGTGTAGTAGATTCACATTCTTTCTAGGTATAATTTTGTCAAGCACTATCGAACAGTCTTCTAGAGAGTGATCTCCAATGCCACATATGTTGCAGAACTTTAGATCAATCATGTCTTGTATAGGATAGTCTATTCTATCGTGATCATTTTTCCAGCAATTAGCACAGCATGGTCGTCAACGACCTCAACCACGAGCACCAAATATACGTCAACCTCCTCGACCTCGACCACTACCACTGAATGAATCATATATTCGACCATATTTGTTTGCTTGGTCGGTGGTTTCTGTGTGGTATATAGTTCATATATTATTCTGATTTCTGACACTTAGGTGGAATTCTGAAGTTCAATCATTAGAAGCTTCACAAATGTTGCACCACTTTGTGTTTTTTAGAATGTGTGGAAAATATTGTATGTTATGATCGGTTAGGCATTCACATATGTTACAGTATTTTTGGGCTTGTACTCGGTCGACTCTGTCATTTGTGTGCACTCATTTAGGGGACAATTACATTTTTTGTTCTCATCCCCGGTGCATGTGGTGCACCATATTTCATTGCGTCGGATGGTTAGACTTTTGATAGTCTGTTGCAAATGTTCTATATTTTCCTCAAGTCTTTCCATCGTCAAGGAATTTGGCGGGATATCGTCATCCGACTTGACTCACTATGCCTTTTTTAACGCATCTTTGTAGTTGGTTATCTCGTATAGGAGTAGTGGAGATCTGATTCTTAGAAATAGCCCAGGTACATACCACTGGACTAGAGGTTATGGTCGATCATCAATGAGATTTGACTTAATAGGTATTTAAATATTTTTATGTATTCTCTTACCGACTCACCTGTTCTTTGCTTGATTTCTTTTAACTTTTGTTTTGCTAGATGTGTGATGTCATGGATTTTAAAGAATGTTAGAATACTATTCTTTATTTATTCCTTTGAACGAGTTTTTTTTTTCAGTGTAGTTCATGAACTAGGTTAAGGCATGATGGCGCAATGCAGCTCTGAATTGTGCCATCTTCTTATATTCATCTTTAATATCATCTTCCTCCCCAAAAATTTGACATACAAACTAATGGTGTTTTGGGTCTTCTTTGCCTTCATAGACAGGGATATGATTGAGTCCCATTTTGAATTTCTTGGTGGGGACACTTGGTTTTCTTGGTGCTTGAGTTACTACCGCTTTCGGCTGAGTTGTCAAACCTTCTGGTTGGTTTTTTTCCACGTCCGACGAAGGATGATACTCAAGGAATATTTATTTCTTCTTGAGTACTGAATATGCATCCTCAGTTTTGGAACTTTGATCTTTGTATTCAACCAATCGTTGTTCCAATGGTTGTGTTGTTTCCAAATTATAGTTAATTTCTTCTCTCGAGATTAGATGTGGTAGGGGGTTTGAATCGATGAGGTATTTGATTTGAATAATCATATTGTTGACTTCATTTCATTTAGGCTCGACAATCAATGCATATCGTAGGTTTCCCAAGTCGTTTGTTTTGTACCATAATCTTGTCGATTGGTCATCGATATTTAGCCTTTGTTGGAGAAATTATCTTATCCTTGGACTAGTTTCTGGTGCGGGAGATGTACATAAAGTTGTTCCATATACTTCGTAGTCAATACTTTCTGGTTCATCGATCGGTTGATGGAGTTTCAACTGTGTGTCATTGTATCTGTCGGGTGTCGACGCGGTTGTTGTTGTTACTAAATCTGGTCAATCTCTATCTAAATTAGACTGTTCACACGCTCTGACTGGCTGACCGTCCCCTGACATCTTTCTATTTGAATTTTTATTGTTCCATTGGTTACAAAGATCTTCTCATTTCTATTGTCTTTTTTCCCATTCTATTTTCTGGATATCTATGGATTTCTTATGGGCTTGTTTTCCTCTCAACGACATTTGGGCTTGGGAAATGCTACTTCTTGTTTTTTATGACATCTCACAATCTCGACCGACCCCCCATTTTTTACCTGACTTACTCTAATTCGGGAGAGTTGTCCATGTTTGTTTCTTCAAGAAGTAATCACAGGCTTCTCTTGTATCCTTGCACTTTGCGTCAGGAAAATATTCCCACCTTTTGTCTCTTTCTTGGAAGTTGTTATTCGGTAACGATGTGCCTAGTCTTGGTTGGTATTCGAAAATATCACTGACTCCTTTGTCAAGAAGGAATTTTTGAAGAAGTGTTGGAAGCGTGTAGAAGAATTCGTCATGAAATTCAATGTAGAATTTCTCTTTTATTTTGTCTAGGGATGTATGATCTTCAACGGCTTGTTCTAAAATATAATCTTCGATAATTTGTTCAAGCCAGTCCTGTAGCTTCATTCTTCCTCCATTTTTCAACTTCAGGCCTGACTCCTTGTTGGGTGTCAATCTACGCATCACCTGATCTGTTAATGTGTTGAAACAATTCTTATGGGATAGCTTCAAGAAATATTTTGTGCATTTTTTAAAAGAACTATGACCTTGCTTCAACTAGTGAGAGGTTATTCCTTCTTTCATAGTTTATGATGTAGTTCTCAATTTGCACTCCCACCACTCACATATGTCTTATTGAATTAGCATTTATGTGTATTTCTACATGCCCAAGTTCAATACTACTGGAAAGGGAACCAATGTTGTAATCTAAGGGAAAGTAGAGAGTGTTACAAGTAGAACCTTGCATATACATCATAGAGATACATTCATACACATAGACATATAGAGATAGACATACATAAGTAGTGAGAGCCTAAAGAAGAGTCATTTTATTATATGATAGACAATACAACACAATTACATATATCCTCTCCCATGAAGCTATTTGAGCCCCTGTGTGCTTATATATTTACACCTCTAACATGCAGTTCTAACTGCTTAACTGCCTGGGTCAATCGGTTAGTAGAGACTCAGACCGAATTCTACTTCTAACTACGTCAGTTGATCGACAAGTTCTAAGTCGATCATCGGGTCTAGTTGACAAGGTCGACTAGCCCCTACAACAATAGTCATTAGAAAGGTCTTGAGGAGGGGAAGCCATCTAGTAACCCAAAAACTTAGTTTGAATAGTAAATTTAATAGTCAACTTAGATGAAGATGATTGGTGGCCATTAAAGAGCAGAAAATTTATGCACTATTTTCCAAAACTGTGTATGTTTATATGTTTTCCTAACATAAACTTTATTTCATGCACATTTTGTTGTAGAATTAATAGGTTCAAGAGGGTATTTTGGTTCATGAATGAGAACCATAGTCATGGAATATGCCCAAGGATATTACAACCATGAGGAGGAGGTCAAAGGTCTACATGTCAGAGTGGGAAATGTTGAGACAGAGTCTAATGGAAGAAGAGGCATGTGGGAGCCTATAACTATGAGTATCTTGCATAGAGAAGTACAAATATATAGGGTATATAATGAGAATATTATGAGAATATTATGAAATCTCATGAGGAGATACTACAGATTATGCATATGTTTCATAGGCAAGCCAATAAATACTTTGGCACAAAGAAAGCGGGTAGTGCTAGACATGTGATAATATCCATATCCCATAGAAGAATGGGGTAGTTATAGACATGTGAAAATATCTATATCCCATAGAAGAATGGATGAGCATGGGAATGGAAGACAATCAAGGATCATGAGAAGGTACCATCATTCCCCAAAGAAATCCATTGTGAGATCTCACGCAAGTTTAGGGCCAGGGAGCAGCCCAAGTGTGTCTCCTATTAGGAGGTAGAAAAGAAGGCTTGAGACAGAAATATTGCAAGGTGAACTCATGAAAATAAAGCCACCAACTTTAAATGGTGAGAATAGGAAGAGATAAAAATTTGAGGCATGGTTGTTGGAAATGAAGAAATATTTCCAACTACATGAATATCCCTTGAGGGTAGAAACAATAATTTCAACCTACCACTTGAAAGGAAAGGCATCCATGTGGTGGGATCATCTTAAGAAATCCAAACACCTTGATGAGAAGAAGGTATCATGGAGGAAATTCAAGGGATATTTCTAGGAGAAATATTTGTTTGAGCTTTACTATGAGAGGAAGATGAAAGAGTTCTTTGAACTCAAATTGGGAAGCATGACAATGGATGAATATGAGAAGAGGTTCTTTGAGTTGTTGAAGTGTGTGGGCCTCATCAAGGATGAGAAGGTCAAAATCCAAAGGTTTCTAAGTGGGTTACCTTCCTTATACAATGACGAGACACACTATGATAACCCCAAGACCTTGGATGAGGACATAAGGTGAGAAAATCATATTTATGATTAGAGCAGAGGGAGGCCAAGTTTCCAAAAAGATTGGAATGAAAAATATCAAAAGAAAGAGGGATCAAAGGCAGAAAGGTTTTAAACTACCATTTTTCCAGAAAAAATCACAAGCAAATCAATAAGGATAGTCAACCCAAAATGAGCACAAGACTGCATATTAACTTGGGACAAGGCCAAGGAAGCAGCATGTACAATGTTGGGGATGTGAGGGAAGTCACATCATGTATAGGGATTTCCCTCACAAAGGTCAAAGAAATGAGGACTGTCCACAACATTCGGGAGGCTGAAATAGTGGAAGACAAGGGAGGAAACATGCCAAGGATTAATGCATCCTTGGACAACAAGAAAGTAGAGTATCAATATCCTATGATTGAAGTGAAAGGTGATATTCATAACCATCCCATAGCAATTTTAATTTATTTTGGAGCTACCATAGATAAATAAACTCTAACATTATTGAAATATTTCACTTACAAAGGAGTAAGCATAAGAAATATTGGTTAGTTTAGTGATCCGGATTGGATAATTATATTATTTGTCATATATATCACTACTTTTTGGGTGGAAAATTGGAGGAATCATCTTGTAAGGCCATTTCAGCCACTGGTCCAAATTTGGAAATTTGGGTCCAAAAAACAGTCATAAATATTATGGAGCCATTTTGAAGCATCAATCGAAGTTTGTATGAGAAAGTTATGCCTCCTACAATTTGACCTACCATATTGATCACTATGGTGTGAGTGGATGTCACGTTAGCCTCCATTACTTAGACATGTGGGTTGTTGTAACCTAGGTCTGCACCCCTGCCCTTTTCCCTCCTTTACCCTATACATCCATCAATTCTGAGTTTTGTGGTGGCTTGCTTAGCTTATTCTCCATTATTTAATCACTCAGCTTCATGGCCCCTACTCGTGTTTACTTATTTTGCACCATCTTTTTTCACTTTCTTGAAGGGTGATTTCATGTTCTGGTTTGAGTTTGAAATACGTGTCATCATATTTTCCACTAATTGAGCATGCAGCAGGTCCACCAAGTATTGTATGTGCGCATGATACATCCAGGTCCAACAACTCCTTTATAAGCTCAGTAAGCTTCCGTAGAAAAAGGAAGCAAATCAAAGAAGTCCCTTTCGAGCTCAGAATTTAAGCCAAACATACAGGTCAAATATTCAATGGTGGAGATCCAATAGTCGATGCAAATCAACGATTCTCGCGCATTTGGAGCATCAAAATCATGTGGGGTTTAACGGGATTGACTCCATGACTTCAGCATTCAGGCATCCGAGCTTGCCATTGGTTCAAATCTTCCGAAGTGTCTAGATGTCGAAGTTTCGAAGCCTCTAAAGCTTCGAAGTACCGAAGCTCCAAAGTGCCAGAGTGGGCCCTCACTTCCACGTCACCTTGCGAGTTACTTCCTCTGAGAGGTTTTACTTCAAGACAAGCACGGAGCCTCGAAATGTTGAAGTGTCGGACACACATGGCGTCTATCAGTTTTTGACACGTGGCACTCTCCTATCATGAAACGTGGCACCCATTTTGGCACATTTGGGGTCGACATATGCATTATTTCAAGTGATGTGTGTCACCCTCCTTCCTGTGACACATCAGCAATTAATGTCAGGCTGCCACATCAGATTTGAGAGATATTCCTTTAGGAGGTTTTCAAACGTGGCACTACAGGTCTCCTAAAGTTTTGAACTCCTGAAATCCTTTAATGATTAAATTATTAATCTTGGGTTAATTAGCCTAATATAAGCACAGATTAGTGACTTCGCGAGATTAGCACTCTGGGAGATTTAGATGCAGCGCAAATCGCAAAACTTCGAATGTCAAAATTACGAAGTGGCTCATCCACATTTATTACATATTTGAAAGGTTTAAAAAGGGGCGCCAAACCAGGAATGGGGAAACTACACATCCAAACTCCAAAAAAACACAACATAACTTGCTTTTGGTCTCCAAGAGATAAGTGAGGAAAGACACAGCCACACTTCCAGTTGTCTCCAGTGGCCTCCAACAGCACGCAAGCATGCCATGATCGATACAGAACTTAGTTTTGTCACTCTTGGTCATTTTTTTCAGATCTCAGTTCGCTCCAATGCATGCATCAATCCATTTTCATTGTCAGTAGCAGTTTTTAGTTATTTAATTGCAAGGTTCTTTTAGATTAAGCCATAATCAGTGGTCTTGTTTGTGTGATAAGAACCACTCCTTTTTATTTAATTCAGGCTCGAAATATACATTAAGTGACTCTAGTCAGTCTTTATTGAAGTTAATCAATTGTTTAACGACAGATGTGGTCAATTTAAGCCTTAGTCCCAGATGGACGAGAGCTTTTGCAACTCTGATAAATAGGCAGTTTTTGTATGTTTTAGAGGTTCAGTTTTTGGGAGAAGAATAGAAGTAGCAGAAGGGCTGGACCTACTCAAATAACTGTAAATTTATCTACCTAGTGAATATATGTTGATGACAGTTGTGTTCTCTTACTCAAATCTTTATGTGTTTAATCTTTTCTTGAATGCAATTTTTTTGATGTGTACAATGTACATTTTCTTATTCTTTCAGCCATTGTTTTAGTTCATATTTTTGTTGATTCTGCAACATGTTATACTGTTATTGTTTAGTGAAATATCTACTATTTGGAAACCTGTTGAATGATTTACATCTAGATACTTGTCTAAGTCTTACGATATTATTTTAAGTCTTTATTCTCACATAGCAAGTGATTCATTGCATTGTTTGTTGTTGTTTCTTGTATTTGTCTTTTCATATCCCCAATTGTCTATTAATACCCATACCATTAGCAAAGGAGAACCTACTTTTATATTTTGCGGCATGTCCAACCAGATTACCATATTTGAAAACTCATCCTTACAGTGACCAACAAACCAACTTATCAAAAAAACCAATCATTATAAACTTGAGGTGGCCTAGCTCTGCCCTTTAGCAGTCACGTGCAGACTTTAGGACCAACATCTTCTGGCTTCATTGTCAGGGAACGGAGTAACGAAATATCTTTCCCTGGGAGAACGAAATTGAATATCTCTAAACTTGGATGGTGAACAAAGATCAGACACAGACAGACTTCCATCTTTCACCTGGCGACTCCACTAAGTAGAATTTACGAAGGAAATATTGGCGCCCAGAAAGGGACTCAAAAGATACAAATTTGAACACATCAAAGCCACTAAGGCTCACCCTAACCCTGAGAAGGACATAATAGTCTCTAAGACATAAAGGAAACTAAGAAAATCCATCATAGCTCAGAGATATACCTCCCCCTCAAGGGTAAAGTTGTGCCCAAAGAGTCTACTTCTCTTCATCATCACAAGCAGTTAGAATTTGCTAGCCCTGAGAATCACAATTCCAAGGAACCTCAAACATATTCAACTCCTGACTCTACTTCATCATCCAGTTTAGCATCCACCCCTGCAGCTCCCATAAATCTTCAGATTCTTATTGCACAAGCAATCGCTGCTAGTAGGATGGATGCCATAATTGTTGCCAGATATGCACCCCTAGTTTTTCCTATAGGCTTCCATGCACTCCTAGCCACAAATTACATGAAATATTTACCAAGATATGATGGGGAAGGTGATGTCATAGCTAAGGAACATCGGGTATCCTTCTACAGCTTTGCAGACAACTTTAACATTGATTACGCAGATGTGTGGATGAGGTTGTTTGTGCAGATTCTGGATGGGAAGTAAGGAAATGGTTATCGGGTCTTCCTCCAGCCTCCATCATAGATATTGAGGCGTTGGATGAAGATTTCATAAAAAAATGGGGAGATAGGGGAGATTATCTCTTCTACATCACCGAGTTTGGGGCTCTAAAGAGAGAGAATGGTGAATCTATTTTAGACTTCACCAAGAGATTCAATAAGATGTATGGTAGAATCCTAGATGAGATCAAACAAACTGAAGCATTTGCCAAGATCTATTATGCCAATGCATTTGATGCAGATTTCTCCCTTCTGCTGAGGGAGAGAAGGTCCACCACCTTGTTGTCCATGCAGGAAGCATCCATTGAGGTTGAATCCAATATTTTGGAATCAGACAGATTCAAAACTAGATCTAATAAAGACAAGAAGAAACAAAGAGAAGATTCGACTGCCTCCTCTAACCCAGCCACATATGATCCCAAACTTGATGAAATGACCAAAACTTTGAAGGATATGACATATGAAATAGCTAGGCTGAAATGGGAATCTAAAAAACCAAATAGATATTTTCAAGGAGGTGGAAATAGAAATCCAAACCAGTTCAGAAGGCCTAATGATGCCCCTCAGATAATATAGAGAGAAAGGAGGAATGTTGATGATCAAAGGGCAGTGCCTCCTTTCCAAGACCATCGGATTGAGGAGATAGATGTAGACGATGATGTTGTAGATGATATTGTTGTTGTACTTTTCAATGAATCAGATTTTTATACCAGTCATTTAACGCAACAAGAATATGAGTTAGTACAATTGTCAAATCATTTTGATAATTAGATAGGGGAAGAGGGAGTTATTCAAGGCCAACCCCAAAAAAAATATGATTTGAGGCCTAGAGTGGGGGCTCCCAAAACCACTGCCTCTGATCAAAACAAACAATTTGAAGTTCCTCCCAAGCCAAATCCAAGTAAAGGTATGTCATCTAAAGCTCAACAACTTCCCCTATCTAAACTTGTAGTCCCTAAAATAAAGGAATTTGATAGGCCACCAACCTCTTTCAGCCTAGAGCATGAGTTGAGAAAGATCAAGATCCCTGTGCCTTTGACAGAATTGATGAAGAATGAACCTTTCAAAAAAATCCATCATGAAAGTTATGCGTCCAACTAATTCTATTGTATCTTTTGATGTAATTAGTCTGCAAGATGAGAACTCGGCCATTATTGTAGGTCCACACATTGAGGATGGATCCAATGCTTCTCCACCATTATATATATATATATATATTTAAATGTCCATGATAAGATCTTGCATAACTATCTTATGGAATCAGGAGCCTTGCACACTGTTATGCCCAATTTTTTTATGGAAGAACCAGGTCTGGAGATCACCAAACCCGACCAAGACTTGTACTCCTTTAGTCTAAGAAAGTAAAATGTTTGGGACTGATAAAAGATATGGTGGTTTCTATGGCACAATTACCAATGAAGAGTGCAGTAATGGACAATGTCGTGGATGACATTCCCCTGAAGTTTGGTATGCTCTTATCCAGAACTTGGGATAAGAAGGTTGGAGGATCATTACAAATGGATCTCACTTATGCCACCATCCCTGTGTTCAGAGGGGAACATAGGAGGATATACAGAGAGGCAAGATTATCCTATATCGTCGATGACCATCAGAACCCTAGAAATCACTCAATTTATGTTGTTGAGGGTGAGATCAAATCATTTTTTTTTCATTTAAACGATGACAGGCCCAAAATATCAGTCATCCAACGCAAATATCAGCCACTGACAGATCAACAAAACAAAGTATGGAATATGTATTTCGATGGATCTTCATCAAAGGAAGGATCTAGGGCAGGTATACTCCTTATTTCCCCTTCACAAGAGGTAATAACACTCTCTTATAAGCTGGAGTTTGAAACTACTAATAATATAGCTGAATATGAAGCTCTGGTGTTGGGATTGAGGGTTGCCAAAGACATGGCCATTGACTTTTTAGCATTTTTTGGTGATTCTGAGTTAATCATCAATCAAGTCAAGAACATATATAAATATAAACAATAGAGGCTCAAGCAATACAGAAACGAGGTATGGGACTTGATCAACCTTTTCTTTCTAACATTTAATATATCCTTCATTCCCAAAGAGGAGAATCAGAAGATAGATTCTATGGCCTTAGCTGCCAGCATTTTTAGACCTCCCATTGGTACGAATATTAAATATCAGGTGGAAATAAGACATTGAACAGCCATACCAGAACATAAATCACGGGAAAGTCTTTAGTGACGACCTAGAGCTACAAATATTTCTACACACCATTGATGAATTCTCCAATATCTCAATCGACCAAGAAAGCCAAGAAGGTGAAAATAATGAATTAGAAAATCAGCAAACGTCTCATCTGCTAAAGATAGTAGATGGCCATGATATTGTGGAGATGAAAACCAAACACATTTCAAGAGGACTAGTGTCACTGGAAAGTTTGTTTGATAGTAATGATGTTTCTGGAGAAGTTGCAATGAAGAATCAAGAAGAAGAGATAACAGATTGCAATATTGGGACCACTGAGAATCCCAAGATCATCAAGTTGTCCAAAGCATTAGATGTGGAACAAAGAGACAGGTTTTTCAGTCTCATCAAAAAGTTTGTTGATACATTTTCATGGTCGTATGAGGATTTAAAGACATTTGACATTGACATCATCTAGCACAATATCCCTCTGAAGGTTGGCTCTAAGCCATTCAAACAGAATATTTGGCAATTTAATCCCATGTTGATGTCCATAATCGATAAAGAACTAAAATAGATGTTGGATGCAAGGCTTATTGTGCCATTGAGGTACTCAAACTGAGTGGCTAACTTGGTACCTGTGAGGAAGAAAAATGGGGAGATGCGCTTGTGCGTTTATTTCTGAAATCTCAACAAGTGTTCTCTAAAGTAAAATTACCCCCTCCCCAAGATGGATCATATTTTATAGAGGGGGGTAGGTGCCCACAGGATTTCCTTGTTAAATGGATACTCGGGTTATAACCAGGTAGCGGTGTGTGAAGAGGAGAAAGAAAAAACACCATTCACCACCCCATGGGGAACATTCATGTATGACAAGATGCCTTTTGGTATGATGAACATAGGAGCCACCTTTCATAAGGCCATGGACATAGCTTTCGTGGGGGAAAAAGACAAATTTATGGTTATATATTTGGATGACATCACCATTTTCTCTGATTCTGATGATGAACATTTGTAGCATCTAGAGCAGGTTTTCCGGAAATGCAAGAGATACAAAATATCTTTGAATCCTAGGAAGTCTGACTTCTCCATGCGATAAGGAAAGCTCTTGGTCCACATCATATCGGCATGAGGTATAAAAATTAATCTGAAGTGATTTTATGCCATTCAAGAGATCGAAATCCCCATAAATAAAAAGGTTATCCAGTCTTTCATTGGAAAGATAAACTTCCTAAGGCGCTTTGTGCCAAATTTCGTCGAAATCTTGAAGCCTATCACTAACATGTTGAAGAAATATGATGTGATAAAATGGTCACTAGAGCCAAAGTCAGCATTCCAAAGGATGAAGCAGGCTTTAGTTGAAGCCCATGTATTAGCCAACCCTTCATCTTCTCTTTCTCTTCTGAGGAGACCATTGTTGTTGTCTTACTGTAGAAAAATGGAGAAGGGCATGAAAAGCCCATAGCCTTTTTTAGTGAATCTCTCTGAGATGTTGAGTTGAAGTATGATATATTATAAAATCAGGCTTATGTATTGTTCAAATCACTCAAGGCCTTCAGGGTATATGTGTTACAGTCTAGCATAACAACCTTTGTTCCTAGCAGCAGTGTCAAAGAGATTATGGTCTAGCCAGATAGTGAGGGGAAAAGAGGGAAGTGGATTGTCAAACTATTAGAGTTTGACCTTCACATAAAACCCACCAAGTTGATCAAGGGACAAGGACTTGCCAAGTTGTTATCAGAATCAAACTGTAAGGTGCTAGAATTACATCAAATCTTCACCCAATCAGATGCACCCATCATACAGCATGGAGGTATTTGAAAATTACTCCTCTTCACCTTGGTATAGAAACATCGTTTATTTTCTGCAGCATATTGAATGTCCACCAGATGTAAATAAGACAAAGGCCAGGTATCTCAAATTAAAGGCTATCAAATTCTGCATTTCAAACCAGAACTTGTAATGGAGGGATCCTGCTGGCATCTTGTTAAAATTCCTTGATGAAAATGAAGCCAAACAAGTCACAATAGAAATGCATAGAGGAGTATGTGGAGGACATCAACATCGAAAGGCCACAGCTCTCAATATCCTAAGGGAAAGGTAATACTGGCCCACCCTTTTCTTTGATGTATTTACTATTGTTAGGTACTGCAATGAATGTCAGAAATTTGCAGGAAAATTGAAGTTAATATCACTAAATCTAAAACCTATCACTGTCAGTGGTCCATTTCAACAATGGGGATTAGATTTAATAGGTGAAATAACTCCACACTCCAGTGGGAAGCACAAGTGGATTCTCACTGCCATTGACTATTTCACCAAGTGGATCGAGGTTGTGCCCACCAGGAATGCCACTGACAAGGTGATCATGAATTTCCTAGATACCAATATTTTTTCCAGATTTGGCTGCCCCAGTAAGATTATAATAGACAATGCCCAAGCATTCAAGTCCAAAGCCATGATTGACTTTTTTGGCAGTCATAAAATTTCCTTGAAACATTCCACGCCCTATTACCCTCAAGAGAATGGTCTGGCAGAGTCGTCAAACAAAATTCTCATTAGGATTATCAAGAAGTTGTTGACCGAAAACAAGAAATATTGGGACTCTAAACTCAAATATGCTTTGTGGGCCGACAGAATTAGCACCAAGAAGTCTTTAAGAACCTCACCATTTCATCTTGTCTATGGTGTAGACGTTGTCTTTCCCACCCAACTTGGTATACCAGTCCTAAAATTCTTACAGGAAGAGATTGAGGAGCCAAATGACATCCAAAGGAGAATCTTCCACATTATATAGGTTCAACAAAAGAGAGAAGCACTAGATCAGAAGACCGAAGCATACCAGAGAAAGATCAAATCATCCTTTGACAAGAAAACCAAGAAAGAGATCTTTCAAGAAGGTGACCTGGTTTTGAGGTGAGATTCCAGAAATAATGACAAGTCCAAGCATGGTAATTTCGATAACCTTTGGTTTGGCCCTTTTAAGGTGGTTGAGGTTCTGGACAATAACACATTTATATTGCATAATCTAGATGATGCAGAGATCTTTGGAGGCCCAGTAAATGGGTGCTTCCTGAAACACTATTTTGTTTAAGGATGAGGGAAGGTCCCTCTTGTACCATAGATGCTTTCCTTTTATTTTGGCATTTGATTAGTTAGTTGTGTGTAAATAAAGACTCCATATACCAACAAAGGAACTGGGGTGTAGCTGCAGTTTTAAGTTTCAAATTGAATAAAGACTCCATATCCCAACAAAGGAACTGGGGTGTAGTTTTTGTTTTGGACTTCATAGATGCATGGTTGAGACACAGTGGCAAAGATACATGCCTAAAAAACAAAAACAAAGGTAAGTTACAGCCAGTGGGAGTGAGGTTCTGAAAGGTAAGGCACTTGGTCTACTGTCCTTGGCACCTCTCAGGGAAGTGTTATCCCGGGTTGGAGCCAATGTTGTAACCTAGGTATGCACCCCTTTACTTTTCCCTCCTTTACCCTATACATCCATCAATTCTAAGTTTTGTGGTGGCTTTCTTATCTTCTTCTCCATTATTTAATCACTCGGCTTCATGGCCCCTACTCATCTTTACTTATTTTGCACCATCTTTTTTCGCTTTCTTGAAGGGTGATTTCATGTTCTGGTTTGAATTTGAAATACTTGTCAACGTATTTTCCACTAATTGAGCATGCAGCAAGTCCAACAAGTCTTTTATGTGCGTAGGAGACATTCAAGTCCAAAAACTCATTTGTAAGATCAGTAAGCTTCCGCAGAAAAAGGAAGCAAATCAAAGCAGTCCATTTCGGGATTAGAATTTAAGCCAAACAGATAGGTCAAATATTCAATGGTGGAGAACCAACATTTGATGCAGATCAATGGTTCTCATGCATTCGGAGCCTCAAACTCACATGGGGTTTAACAGGATTGACTCTGCGACTTCGGCGCTTGGGTGTCCGAACTTGCCATTGGTTCAAATACTCTGAAGTGTCGAAGCCTATGAATCTTCGAAGTACCGAAGCCTCAAAGTGTCGGAGTGGGCCCTCACTACCACGTCACCTCACGAGTTACTTCCTCTAGAAGGTTTTAATTCAAGACAAGCACAGAGCCCTGAAATTTTGAAGTGTCGGAGACACGTGGCGTCTATCAGTTTTTGACGTGTTGCACTCTCCTATCATGACATGTGGAACCCATTTTGGCACATTTCAGTTCAACATATGAATTATTTCAAGTGACGTGTGTCACCCTCCTTTCTGTGACATGTCAGTAATTGATGTCATGCTGTCACGTCGGATTCAGGAGATCTTCCTCCGGGAGGTTTTCAAACACAACACTACAGGTCTCCTGAAGTTCCAAACTCCTGAAATCCTTTAATGATTAAAGTATTATTCTTGGATTGATTAGCCTAATATAAGCACGGATTAATGACTTCGCGAGATAAGCACTCTGGGAGATTTAGATGCAGCGCAAATCACAAACCTCCGAACGTCGAAATTCTGAAGTGGCTCATCCACATTTATTGCATATTTGAAAGGTTTAAAAAGGGGCGCCAAACTAGGAATGGGGAAACTACGCGTCCAAACTCCAGAACTTTTGTTCCCCAAGAGATAAGTGGGGAAAGACGTGCCCACACTTCCAGTTGTCTCCAGTGGCCTCCAACATTGCGTGGGCGTGCCATGATCGATAAAAAACTCAATTATGTCAATCTTGGTCATTTCTGTCAGATCTCAGTTCACTCCAACGCATGCATCGATCCAGTTTCATTGTCAGTAGCAGTTTTTAGTTATTTAACTGCAGGATTCTTTTAGATTAAGGCATAATTAGTGGTATTTTTTGTGTGATAAGAACCACTCCTTTTTATTTAAGTTGGGCTCAAAGTATACATTAAGTGACTCCAGCCAGTGTTTAGTGAAGTTAATAAATTGTTTAACGACATATGTGGTAGATTTAAGCCTCAGTCCCATATGGACGAGAGCTTTTGCAACTCTGATAAATAGGTAGTTTTTGTATGTTTTAGAGGTTCAGTTTTTGGGAGAAGAATAGAATCAGTAGAAGGGTTGGACCTGCTCAGATAACTGTAAAGTTCTCTACCTAGTGAATATATGTTGATGGCATTTGTGTTCTCTTTCTCAAATATTTATGTGTTTAATCTTTCTGTGAATGAAAATTTTGTGATGTATGCAATGTACATTTCCTTATTCTTTTAGCCATTGTTTTAGTTCATCTTTTTGTTTATTCTGCAATATGTTATATAGCTATTGTTTAGCGAAATATCTACTATTTGGCAACCTGTTGAATGATTTGCATCTAGATACTTTTCTAAGTCTTACGATATTATTTTAAGTCTTTATTCTCACATAGCAAGTGATTCATTACATTGCTTTTTGTTGTTTCCTGTGTTTGTCTTTTCATATCCTCAACTGTCTATTAATACCCATACCATTAGAAAAGGAGAACCTACTTTTATACTATGTGGCATGTCTAACTAGATTACCATCTTTGAAAACATATCCTTAAGCTTACCAATAAACCAACTTATCAAAAAAACCAATCATTATAAACTTGATGTGGCCTAGCTTTTCCCTTTAGTAGTCAGGTGCAGACTTTAGGACCAACATGGGGCTAGCCAGATAGTGAATTTTCTAATAACATTCTAGAAGGTCCAAAACCTTATCACAATTGAAGGTTGAGGAAGTCAAAAACATATCCCTAGAATTCTATCGGGCTATGTTAAAAACTAGACCACTAGGAGGATAAGGGGTTCCATTCTTTTGCATTATATCTTGTTCCATAACTAAGAAAAACATTTGAGAGTGGTATTTTTTTAGAATAAGAGAGGAGGAGAGATTTTGTAGCAACCATACAAGCCACTAGTCAAAGGAAATGTCATAGAGAGTGCCTTTTCCTTTGTACTTGCATCATTTCTTTACCAAAGAAAAGAGAGCAGAGAAGCCTCACCTTCTAGCTAGGTTTTCTCCCATATTGGGTTTCCCGTGTCATATTTTTTGTTTATTTGTGGATGGTGTGAATGTGTTTTATTTTTCTTTAATTTTTCTTCATTTTATCTATTTTATCGGTAAATAAATATTATGCAGATCTAAAGGAAACTAACCTTGATAGTAAAGATTTCATTATTTTATTATATCAGTTGTGATGAACTGTTCTAGTGGAATATCCATGGTAGTTTACAGATCATTCAGTTAGCCGCATGGGCTAAGAGGAAAATTAGTGTATTGGTTAAATATTTCCCAATAGATGTGAATGGACTCGGCAAAAAGGTAGATGTGAATATCATACCATAGGGTTCATATGATTGTATAATTGGCATGGATTGGTTGGAAAAACATTGTGTTGTCCTAGAATATTACAACAACACAATCACTTGTCTCTATGAGAAAGGATAACAAGGAAATATTCAAGGCATTCTGAGAGTTGTAGTTGTTAGAGAAATTTTTTCCATGCATCTATAAAAGAGTTTCAAGAAGGGATGTCAAATTTGTGCAGCCCATATGGAAGAGGCAGCCAAAGATAAAGTGGCAAGTATTGAAGACCATCCACTCTTGAGGAATTTTGAAGATGTTTTTGGGGAAATCCTAGGATTTCCACCAAAGAGAGACATTGATTTCTCTATTGATTTGATGCCATGAGATGCCCCAATGTCCAAGACACCTTATAGAATGAGCACACCAAAATTGAAAGAGTTGCAGATGCAGCTTGAAGAGTTGTTTAAGAAGGGGTATATACACCCAAGTTTGTCACCTTGGGGAGCACCAATTATTTTTGTGAAGAATAAATGTGGAACCTTAAGGTTGTGTATTGATTTCAGACAGCTGAATAAGGTAACCATAAAGAAAAATTATCCATTTCCAAGGATTAATGATCTATTTGATAAGTTGAAAGGTGCAAGAATATTTTCCAAGATCGACTTGGGATCAGGTTATCATCAAGTAAGGATAAAGGAAGAAGATATCAACAAGATATTGTTCAAAACAAGATATGTGCATTGTGAATTTATGGTAGTGTCATTTGGGCTATCGAATTCCCCAGTTGTTTTCATGTGCCTGATGAATGGAGTGTTCAGGGAATACATGGACAAGTTTGTGATTGTGTTCATGGATGATATACTCATCTACCAAATATAGAAGAGTAACATGAGAAACATTTAAGAATGGTGTTGCAAGTTTTGAGATAGAATAAATTGTATGTCAAGCTAAGTAAGTGCATATTTTATCAAAAGAAGATTCACTACTTGGTGCATATTATTTCAGCATATGAGATTGCAGTTGGTCCCAAGAAGATAGAGTTAGTTAGAGGATGGTCACCACCAAAACATTTGATAGAGTTCATATCATTCATGGGCATTATCGGTTATTACCGGAGATTAATAAAAGGATTTTCAAATATTACAAGCCCAAAGGGAGTAAAATTTGAATGGACTTCCAAGTGTGAAAAGAGCTTTCAGCAACTGAAAGACATTTTGAAAGTGCATTGATCTTGAATATTGCAGATCCGGGTGAATATTTTTTTGTGTGCATTGTTGCATGCAAGGAAGGACTCGATGGATTCCTCACTCAAAAGGATCATGTGGTATGCTACTAGTCCCAAAAATTAAAAGAGCATGATAGGAATTGTACTACACGTGACTTGGAATTAGCATTCATTGTTCATGTGTTAAAAATGTGGATCATTACCTCATGGGAAGAAGATTTGAGATAAGGATAGACCACTATGGTATGAAACATTTGTTTGGACAACCAACATTAAATGTCAGACAAACTAGATGGCTCGAATTTCTAAGTGAATATGACTTTGAAATTAAACATATCAAAGGAAAAGAAAATTAGGTGGTTGATGCACTCAATAGAAGAGCACGTGATATGCATATGGAAGCCATCAGCATGTACAACATATATTTAAAAGACATCATTTTAGAAACAATGAATTCAAATCAACAATATTTACAAACAAAAGAAACATCACAGCAAGGCAATTTACATTAGAAATTTAAATAGCATAAGTTGAAAAAGGATGGAATCCTCATGTACACAAGGAAAATCTATGTGTCAAATTCGAGTAAGATGAAAAATATAATGTTGAGGGAAATGCATAATGTGCCATATGTTGGGCACCCGTGATATCCGAAAATGATTGTAGTTGTAAGAAGCCAATACTTTTGGTCATGAATAAAGAAAGAAGTGGATAATTATATAGCCAGGTGTCTAGAGTGTCAAAAGGTGAAGACATAGCATAGACATCTACTAGGTTGTGACATCCATTGCACATTCCTAAGTGGAAATGAGAAGTGGTTACAATTGATTTCATTACAAAGTTTCCCAAAACAGTGAGACAACATGATTCCATCATGGTGGTGGTGTACAAATTGACGAAGGTTGTACATTTTATTCTGGTGAATACTACACACAAGGTAGAGAATATTGCAGTAATATACATGAAATAAGTTTCCAGGATACATGGGGTGCCTAGGGCAATAGTTTCTCATAAAGATCCAAAATTCACATCCAATTTCTAGAAAGGGTTGTTCAATGTCTTTGGGACAAATTTAAATCTTGGTACAGCATATCACCCAGAGTCAGATGAACAAATGGAGAGGACCAATAGAATCATTTAAGACCTTCTTAGAATGTATGTGATGGACCAACTATCAAAATGGAATATTATATCCACTTAGTGGAGTTTTCTTACAATAATGGGTATCAAGCCTCATTAAAAATGAGTCCATCTGAAGCATTGTATGGTAGGAAGTTTAAAACATCATTGAGTTGGGATAACCCAGCGGAAAAAGATATCATTGGGAAAGATTTGTTGAAGGAAATGGAAGAGTAGATGACAAGGATCAAGATGAATTTAAAAGTTTCCTGGGATAGGTAGAAAATTTATGCAGAGTAGAACAATGTATTTAGAGATTTTAAAGTGGTTTTTCTAAAAGTGAAAGAAAAAATAATTTCACTAATAATGGGTTGTTGACCAAAGTTGGTAGCAAGATATTGTGGGTATTTTGAGATCTTAGAGAAGATAGGGACAATTTTATACATGCTAGAATTACATGCATCCATGAAATCGCATAATGTTGTGCATGTGTCATTATTAAATAAATATGTATCCAGCCCTAACCACATAATTGATTGGGCTGTGATCCAGGTGGAAAACAAAGAGGATTTCTCGGTGGAACCAATACGCATCCTGGACTGGAAAGTCAAAGTGATCAAGAACAAAGAAATCAGCCTGGTAAAGTTCCAATGGACCTGCTACGGCCTTGAAGATGCAACATAGGAGCACGAAGAAACTATGTGGGAAGAATACCCACAATTTTTTGACAATTTTGAAGGAAATAGAAGCTAAAAATGAAAAACTCTATTTTTTGGGAAACTAAGGTTCTAGAACCACATCTAAGAATTCTTGGTCATCTACGTTGATATCCCTAATAAAATAATGGTTCAACCAGATGGACTGAGGATGATGAAGGGGGCTCATTCCTTTGGTCAGCAGGTTGGGAGAAACAAGAGATTATGATTGGAACTGTTGTTGGAGTTGTGAAATTGCAGAATTCTTATTTTTCTAAATATTGTGATGTAAATTTTTATATGTATTTTGGCATGGTGTTGTGCACCAAGGACAGTGCAAAATTTTAGGGGAAGGGGAATGTAACATCCTCTCTATATTCCCCAGTTTAATTAATGCATAATGTAGATATGAATGTGGCTATGGCCAAGTGATGTAATATGTGAATTGTATTTCTAAATTTGAATAAATAAAATGTGATGTCAATTATTGGGGCACATGGACAAAGATGGGGGTTAATTTTTCCACAAGAGATTGTAGTGCCTAAGAGGGGTCCAAGGGGGGGAATTATTTATGGGTATTAATTCAAACCCACTTACCTAAATTTTATTATCATTGTGTATAAACCTTTTGTTTTGCTGTTGAGTGTTCCCAAAGCCAATCATTAAACTCATGTAAGAGGGTGCATGTAAAAATTCACATCCCATAGTTATTGGAAGCATGGGGATGAATTACAATCAACATTGGGTAGAGTGAGAAATCAATTGGTGTGGGGGGAAAGGAAATTCGTATGGTCAAAGAGGGCAGGTTTTACAAACATGTTTTTGGCATGAACAACAAGCAGAGAACAAGGAAAGAGAGCATTGAAGATGTCGAAACAATGGAGGTCTAATTATGGAGTGTTTTTGGAGATAAATCCTGAAGAGCTAGGTTGTCAGGCCTGAATACTAAATTCCATTGTGAGTTGCATTGTAACAGCACGTGATTGTTGTTGTTTTTCTGGCAGTTTTTCCTCATAGTGAGTTCCTCTAAGTTCCCAATAGTGAGATTCTCAGTTACTTATGCCAGATAATCCTGAATAAACGAATGGTGCATCCCGATGGACTTAGAGAAGTGAAGAGGCACACTCCTTGTGTTGGGCAGGTCAAGAGGAAGAGAGCTGGTAGAACTCGGGATAGTTGTAGGAGAATTCCAGTGGATTGTGGGATATCTGAGTTGTGAGTGGGTAGTGAGAGAAACCTTTTTCTTGTGGATTCATAGCCCCAACTCGAGGGTGACTTGTTGTTTATATCTAGAACAAAAAGTCTATGGTTGGGTGGAACATCTATCCCAAGCAGTTGGTTTCACATTGTTTTAGAAAGATAAGTGTTTTTTTTTTTCTGATTTAATTGTGAGTTTAATTGTTGTGCATTTTACTCTATAAATGGGAATGATTTATATGTTGTTGTAGATCAATTTATTTGATGCATTCATGTCATTTCAACATTTTGTAGTTGCATCTAGTTATGGGTATCTAAAAATAGTTAAATCTATGTATAATTCGTAACTGGTAAGCTACAGGAAATTATTATTAGAAAAAAATTTAATTTATGTGTATTTTCCGCAAATAATGTTCCTTGGTTAAGCTAGGAAATGTTACAATCACATGTGATGTGATTTATCCATTGTGCCAATTAAGAGATTCGATGGAAATATTACATTCCTATGAACATACCAATGATCCAAGAGTAGGAATTCAATGGAAAATGATTGTAAATAGAATAGACAAGTTATGCTTCATTGTGCCTATTCTACCTTGGTGCATGCCTGGATTAATCTTACTCATATGCCACCTTGTCATTTGTGTTATGATGAGATAAGAATTAGCACCTTATCATTTGTGTTATGATGAGATAATAATTAGATGTTATGATTGTGGATTCCATTGCAATGTTGTACATTTTGAGTCCACTTTTTTGAAAAAGAGCAAACCTTCCTTAACTTTTACTACTTTTGTAGTGTTTTATGGAATGTGTCCCTTTTTTTTCCAGGTTACACTACTCAGGAAAAAAACCCATGTACTTACCCTCATTTCAATGATGGTACCCAAGGTAAACCCTAGAATATTCAAGGCACGAGGTCGGTCAACAACAAGGCTTGAATCCATTACAACAATATAATCATTAAGAGCTCATCATGTCACTTGTGGAATTGAACCTGGGTGGGGAGGATAACAATCATTCCTCCCAACAACCCAAGCTAAACCCAATTGATGGAACATGTCCCTAACTCTACTATTTTGTTTATTATTTTATGGAACGTGTCCCTAACTCTTACTATTTTGTGTATTCTTTTATGGAACAAGTTGTATGGGTACATATATGTGAAATAATAATATTAAGAGACGCCTATCTTATAATGTTTTGAAATTTATTTTATAACTATAAATCTCCTCTTATTATCAACTCTACACCATATTAATTTAAATGATACATTCTTAATCAAGATCCACATAGTGGCAATGTCACTGCATTTTTTAGTCTAAACATGTCAGCCTAGAATGAAGAAAGAGCACGGAAGAGAAATTGTATAGGTGAGGGAACAATGTTATTGTTTTGAATATGAGAAATAATGGCTAGTATCGAAAGTGGCCTCCAATGCAAAATACCATCTTAAAATTTTACAATGAAAAACAACAAATATAAAGCTACAGAGACAGTAACTTCTTATGCACAAGAGAAATGAAAATTTCTCAGAAAAATTATTTCAGTTATTTTTCTTATGTGAATTACTATTTATGTAGTTTTGTAATCAATATCATTACTTTTTTGAACAGTGTGAAATGACAAATACACAATAAAACTATTGAATATGAAGCTCATTCATTTCCATATAGATTTATTCAAAAAACAAATAAACAAATCCAAATTGTCTATCATTGCATGTTTGAACAGATCAAAATGATAGATACCAAAGAAAACTATTGAACAAAAAGGTTGTTCTTGAGAGCTACTATCAGTTTCTTGAATTGCATATGCTTGAAACGATACCATATAGAAAATTAGAATGTAAAAAAATACATGTGTGTATCCTTTAAAAGATCAAATGAACTAAGTAAAAACAATAACAAGGAATGCAAGAGTGTAGACAACTAGGCCAATGAACAGTACTTTATTACAAGTGTCGACATGAAGCAAGGAAATCAATTCAATAACTTTTTTTCTTTTGAAAGTAATTAAACTAATGCAAGTAGCACACTGATCAAGTTTACTATGTCTATCATAAATTATATGAGGAGTTGTTACACATTATTTTCATCACCGCTATGACTGTTAATGATGTAAACCTATATGTTTCCTTCAGAGGGGTCAGTGGCCTGAATTCCTGAAGAAAGAAGGGAGAAGAAGTTTGCCTGAGAGAAGAAATTGGATTTTCCTTTGTAAAAACCCTATTAAGGAGGATTTCCACAGGTTGCTCTATACATAGGGTGCGGAAATATTTTATTTCTGCATGCTGCATTACAACTAGGGTGTGGTGGCCTTCGTACGTGGTAAAAATGAGCATCTTCTCAATGCTTCTAGAAGGATAAGCTTCTATGGTGAGGTGGCATCCGAACAATTTGGATCTTACTCGCTTTCATGATTTAGTGAGATCATCCTAACCTCCTTACCTTATCCTCTTCAACTTATAAAAAGAGAGGAGCTCTCATGGAGAAAGTTGGTTTTGGAGCTTGATTGGGTTCGCAATTTCTTGAGCTTGTTAGCTTGGTTAGATTGGATTTGAGATTTTCTTTGTCAATATATATTGTGAGTAGTTATCATATCCATGGTCTCAGAATCCATTGGAGCAAGAAGTGTATGGGAAGCAAGGAATCATTGGAAGGAACCTTACGACATCAAGGCATCCGGTTGTAATCTCTCTTCCTATTATTTAATATAATACAGTGGCATGTTTCTTCCCCATAAAATAATTCTCATTTTATTGCATGAATCCTTGATCACATGCATAGGTTTTCATTGAATATATTATTGTTTCTTTCACTTTGGTTGGTTTGTGTATCACTGCGGGTTTAGTATCACAAGAGCACCGGTGCGAAGCAGGAACAATAAAGATATAAGGAAGTGATCTCAAAGGTAAGTCATCAATTCCTTCTTTGGTAGTAAGATCAATGATTGTAACTTAGGGAAAGCACCATGTCTTGTCCTATTTTGTTCTATATCCAGGTGGATCTAGGGATATTAGTTTATGTCCACATTTACCGATTTCATCACCAACTAGTGTGCTCATTGTGAGAAGGTTTTGTTTGCTTGCTTGCTTACTAGATTTTTAGCTTGTGTTGTTTGTTCTCTGTAGCAGACTCTAGGTTGGATCTTTGTTTAATGGCATATGTTCCTGGAACGACCAATGAAGGAACCCATGTTCCGGGGGAACCTTTTGTTTTTCCTTCTTACAGAAACATTGGTCCTCCTCAAATTTCTACTTTGACCCTTATAGACCTAAAGATTGGATTGTCGATGTGGTTTTTTCCACTCAGGTAGTTGCAAATGCAGTTAGTGCTTCATGTGTAAGAACTTCCCCCCAAGAACATCAACCTCATGTTGATCCTTCACTGTCTTCACTAGTAAGATCTTCTTCACCTTCTCCACTTGCAAGGTCTTATTCCATTTCATCTTCTTCGTCGAGTGAAAGCTCTGAAGCTAGTAACTCGGTGGATAAGAAGAAGAATAAAAGAAAGAAAAATAAACAAGGTTCTAAAATTCCAGCCACTGTCGGACACGTTGGAAAGAAACCAGTTATTGTTGATCATGCTGGGAGTGTTGATGATGTCAAGATCACCCAAACAACCTGTAAGCCTAAGTACCCCTGCAGGATTTACAAGGTTATCCATCTTCTTAAGGATTGCCCTGGTCTATCCAAGGTTATAGAAGCATGGTCTACACACCCTCGCCAACCCATGTCTTCAGCCTTTGAACAACATGTTGATGACTTCCCATCAACTAATCACGATGTCGTTGGGAAGAACAAAAGTCAAATCAAGTTCCTGTGTATGTTATGCAAAGGGCGTCATCTAACTCTTATTTTCCCTCATATGGAAGAAGCCTCGAAATTCCTAGAAGACATGATTGTTTCACAACCTCAACTTCCAGTTGCTTATCGCAAGATTGCTCTCGACCCACCTGTAGTTGATGGAATTATCAATATGGTCCCTTCGTCGGTCAGTTTGGTTCATCATGTCATTAATATGGTCACGTCCTTACTTGAACCAATTGACAATGTGGTCGATCCGATCCCATCCTCGGTCGATCCCACTCTCCCATTCGAGAGTGAAACCCAAGTGGTTGATTTGATCCCATCTTTGGTCAATCCTACTCTTTCGTTAGAGAGTGAAACCCAAGTGGTTGATTCGATCCCATCTTTGGTCAATCCCACTCTCTCGTTAGAGAATGAAACCCAAGTGGTCGGTCTATTTCCACCCGTCGACCCCATTCTCCCCTTGGAGAATGAAACCCAAGTGGTCGATTTGATGTCATTATTAGTCGATCCTACTCTACCGCTAGAGATTAAACTTGATATTGCTCATGTTTTTCTCATTGATATAGACTCTACCATGCTGGGGGGTATTCCCCCTTCTCCCGTGGAACCTCCTCCAAGTAATGAGGCCATCCATTTTTATTGGGGTGTGCTAACCGGACCTCATCTTCCCTCTCACATTCCTTTCCAGATTACAGTACAGGTTTGTGGTCGGGACATTCCTCAGACGTTAATAGATGAAGGTGTGTCCGTTAGTATTTTGTCCTCTATTGCTTGGAAATCTTTGGGTTGTCCTCAGCTTGCACTGGTTATGTAGAATCTGATAGCTTTTAACAGAAGAACCATTCAACCTTTAGGGACTCTTCCTCAGTTTCCTGTAACTTTGGGAGGGAAAACTATTTTTATTGATGACATGGTAGTCCAAGACCCCTTGGATTTTGATTTACTCCTTAGGTGAGATTATGTCTATTCTATGAAAGCTATTGTGTCCACTCTTTTTCGTGTGATATATTTCCCTCATGATGGAAGAATGGTGACTATTGATCAACTTTCGTTTGTTGGCCCTGACTTGACCATCAACTCAATGAACTCCCTAAATGGTTCTTATATGCAGTCGGTATCACCCCTGCCACAGGTCAATTATGTGGCGTTGTCTCCCATGCCTTCAGCTATCGATGAAGATGAGCCTCTCACTGTAAGCTCAGCCTTTTGTGACTTAGATACGGTAGTTGACATGGTGATCTATTCGGTAGGGATATTGGAGTCTGATCTCCTTAACCCTATCCCGGACCTCAACATGTGTTCCTTCCAGAGTATTTTTCTTCTGTCCAGTAAATATATCTTAGAAGCCATGACCGAGTTTTGTCCTTTGACATGGTGTCCTTCCATAGCGTTATCCTCTTGGAAGCCATGATCAAGATGAGTCCACGAGCATAGTTTTTCTTTTCTTTGGCAAGCTCGTTAAAAAATGAAACATAAGCTATGAGCATAGTTTTTCTTTTCTGTGGCAAGACTGTTAAAAAATGAAACAGAAGCTACGAGCATAGTTTTTCTTCTCTGTAGCAAGCTTGTTAAAAAATGAAACAAAAATCAAGGGATTGAACCCAAAGCCTTGAGCATGGTTTTTTGATTTCAAGCTCGTTAAAAAATGAAATTGAGGTCTAGGGATTGAACCTGGATTCTCGAGAATAGTTCTTATCACGTGTCAAGCTCGTTAAAACATGAAGCAACTTCCTCCTCTTTGTTTGAGTCAAGTTCTTCGTCTAGAATTTGAAGCTTATTTTCATCCTCCTATGACGTTGGATGAAACGAAGCTTGGGGGGGCAATGATTATAGCCTCTGGACTTCATGATGAAGTTGAGAGGGAAGTCCAAGCATAGTTTTCTATGGTTCAATCTTGTGTAAAAATAAAACCACCTACCTCAAGCATAGTTTCCTTTGGTTCAAGCTTGTGTAAAAATGAAACCAGGACCAAGCATGGTTTTGTTTTGTTTTAAAGCTTGCGTAGAAATGAAAATAATCCTGAGCTTAGTCTTTGTTCTTTCTCATGCTCATAAATACATGAGAATAAGTTACCGAGCTTGGTCTTTGTTCTTTCTCGTGCTCGTAAATACATGAGAATGTAACCAAGTATACTTTTATCACTTTTTGGACTCGTAAAGGTTATACGAAAAAGGAACCCCTTGGAGTTCCCTTTAAGCTCTTTTCAGACTCTCTAAACATGAAAAGATTATCGAGCGACCTTGTTCTTTTCATGCTCGTTAAAGTATTTGAAGAAAACATTTTTTGAGCGATATTTTATCTCTTTTTCAGTCTCATCAAACTAATTTACGAAAAAGGAACTGAGAGAGTTCTCTTTAAGTGTTTTTCAGACTCTCAAAACATGAAAAACCCATGAGTTTTCTTTCTTTGGACTCGTAAAATAAACATCAAAAGGCCCGTATGGGACCGAACCACTCCTTCTTAGGGTTCGTTAAACATACTCCAAGGGACTCATCCAAAGGATGAGCTTACATTACAAGCATATGTTATCCTCCACAAGCTTGTGTAAAAATGAAGAGGTACTCGCCAGAAATGGTGGGGGGGGAATTGGGAAAAAAATGTGTCTAAACTTGTATTCCATGGAAGAGTCACTTTTGAACATGACATCCTTTCACTCGCTTTGTTTCTAGGTTGGAAAATCCGCTTGTCTCTTGATCATACTCCTTTATAAGATTACAAATTGGTTTGTGATCCCTGTTGTTGAGTTATTTTTTCCAAGACAATTGTTGTGTCATCAATATGTTCAAAGAGAAGTTCAACCCTGAAAGCCTTCTATTGCGTTGGCCATTTCTGTAGTCCTTTAGCCTTCTATTGCGTCGGCCATCCCTGAGTCAGTCTTGAATCACTTGTTACTCTGATCTACTTCAAATATTGTTATCCATTTCAAGTCATTGATGGGGGATACATTAAGGCCCTCCTATGACGAGTCTTTTCCTGTCGACTTCAACTCATTATCCATGAATTAGACTTAAAAACTAATTGGTACCTTGGAACTTGCATGCCTCAATGGCAGGTTTCCTCGCTTTCGATAGTGGGTTTTCATCATTGACCCTTGATCGGGAGATTCCACCGATTTTTCGACCTCAAATCATGGATTCACATTCGTTGGATTGTACTAGAGTACCTTGGGAGTCATTGACATTAATGGTGATTTCTCTAGTACCTTTTAATGGTATTCACTAATGAACGGTAATCGAGTGGTTTCTACCATGTTCAACTTCAACACATGTATTTGCATGGTTAGATTCGTACTATAGAGTGGTGGAGATGAAGACCCTGAATCTTTTCTCATAGATTCAGGTTGCATTGGAGTATATTCAGTTTGTACTGTTGCGTAGATCCACATTGTATGTCTGGTGGCTATGTTCAAATTTGAGTCTTTAACACATAGATCCACAGTGTATTTTTGGTGGCTATGTTTAGATTTGAGTCATAATTGCATGGATCCACAGTGTATGTTTGGTGGCCATGACTTGTCTTGCTTGACATGTATCTTCGCATGTCGGCATTTATGCTTTGAGTCATTTGTATTCTGAGCATGGGAATGCCTACCTCAATGATGATTTATTATTGTAATGTATTTCCTTGTTTGTTGGCAGGTTTTCAACCAATGTTTTCCTTGTTCCCTACACACACTCGGCAAGGTATATCAACTATCACTCTGTTCTAACTTCATACTTTGGGGGGCTCTCTATTACACATTATTTTCGTCACCAATATGATTGTTAATGATGTAAACCTATATGTTGCCTTCAAAGGGGTCAATGGCTTGAATTCTTGAAGAAAGAAGGGAGAAGAAGTTTGCCTGAGAGAAGAAATTGGATTTTCCTTTGTAAAAACCCTATTAAGGAGGATTTTTGCAGGTTGCTCTATACATAGGGTGTGGAAATGCCTAATTTCCGCAGGTTTCTCTATACATAGGGTGCGGAAATGCCTGATTTCTGTAGGTTTCTCTATACATAAGGTGTGGAAATTCCTGATTTCCGCAGGTTGCACTATAGCTAGGTCGCAGAGTTTTCGCAGGCTGCATTATAGCTAGGGTGCGACGACCTTCGTACGTGGGAAAAACGAGCATATTTTCGATGCTTCTAGAAGGAGAATCTTTTATGGTGAGGGGGCATTTGAACAGTTTGGATCTTACTCACTTTCATGATTTAGTGGGATCATCCTAACCTCCTTACCTTATCCTCTTCAACTTATAAAAAGAGAGGATCTCTCATGGAGAAAGTTAGTTGGTTTTGGAGCTTGATTGGGTTCACAATTTCTTGAGCTTGTTAGCTTGGTTATATTAGATTTGAGCTTTGCTTTGTCAAGATATATTTTGAGTAGTTATCAGATCCATGGTCTCAGAATCCATTGGAGCAAGAAGTGTGTGGGAAGCAAGGAATCATTGGAAGGAACCTTACAACATCAAGGCATCTGGTTGTAATCTCTCTTCCTATTATTTAATATAATACAGTGGCATGTTTCTTCCCCATAAAATCATTCTCATTTTATTGTATGATTCCTTGATCACATGCATAGGTTGTCATTGAATATATTATTGTTTCTTTCACTTTGGTTGGTTTGTGTCTCACTACAGGATCAGTATCACAAGAGCACTGGAGCGAAGCAGGAACAATAAAGATATAAGGAAGCAATCTCAAAGGCAAGTCATCAATTCCTTCTTTGGTAGTAATATCAATGATTATAACTTAGGGAAAGCACCATGTCCTTTCCTGTCATGTTTTGTTCTAGATCCAGGTGGATCTAGGGAGATTAGATTATGTCCACATTTACCAATTTATCCAATAACAGGAGTATGAAAAAATAGATAGATAGAGCGCATAAAACTAATATTATTTGTGCACACATCTAGTCAAGAACAAAAAGAGATTAAGAGAAAGTTATAGACAAAAATGCATCATGTTAGGTATTGTGCTAGAGAAGCAATATTGCAATTATGATCTATTTCTTGGTATCGATGGAGTACCGAATGTCGATGTTGAACAATATTTCCAAAATGCATAGTTGTACAATGTTTCTAAAATACTTACACACACACGCATACATTGTGAGGGAAGAAACTAACAAAATTCTAAAGAAAAACAAAAAACAACATAATTTGCAATCTTGTCTTTTGAAAGCAACATTGTTTTGTTTTCTCTTTTGCATGATGGATGAAAGAGCTTGTGTGTCTCAAAAGTGAATTTTTATCTAGTTTTTTCTATTTGCACAATTGCCAAAATATTTTTATTTTTCTTCATTGCCTTGATGCCTAATGAAAAAATAAAAAATAGGCAGATTGTTAGTGGATTATTTAGCATAAATAGAAACAAAAGAACAGATATCAAGTGAATTTCAACTACGATGTAATTTTGAAATTAAACAAATGTAAATTTCAATCTACTGTTGAAATGTTGTTCAATATTGAGAGGGGGGGTGAATCAGTATTGCTTCTTTTTCACAATTTTAACCAAATATTTAATTATTAAAATTATTAACCATAACAATTTATCAACAAGAAAGTATAGTATGCATAATTAAATGTAATAATCATAAAAATTAAGTTTCATTTTCAAGCTACAACTTGTAAGAGACACCAATCTCCCTTCTTTTGAGCATCACCTCAAGGAGACACCAATCCCCTGTTTTCAAGCACCAACTTGAGGAAGTTGCAACTCCTTGTAGATCAGGCTCCAACCTGTAAAGGAATCCAATCCCTCGTTTTCAAACACTAACTTGAGAAAGATACAACTCCTTATTGCTTAGGCTCCAACCTGTAGATGACTCGAATCGTCCCTTTCTCCTCCCTTCCACCCTCACTTCATGTGTATGTTTCAGGTTTCATATTCTTCCCTGGAATCTTCTTCTTTTTTTATCTTCTGAATTAGCTCACAGAGACATTTTCTTTTCAACAAGCCCTTTTTTTTTATATAGTCTTCCAATAGGTATGACATTGAACCATTATGTCTTTTTAATAATGATACATTGCACATCTTAATTTAATTAACACTAATCCTGACTTTTTTGTTGTTATTATTAGTTGATTTTAATATTAAAGCACTTCAAATCCCTTGTAAGTTGTTCAGCATTTATCCCTTAAATGCAAACAATCTTGTAGTTGCAATGGAATGGTTAAGTGTTAATTTCATGGCCTTTTTTTCCATAGGAACAAAGGTTGTGATCAACAGCCTAAATAATGAGTCGCAAGCCATATTCTATACCTTAGCCCAAAATCACTTTTTCTATTGACGAGGTGACCTTACCCTATAACTAGGTGCTATCTAGAATTTTAACCCTTCACTACCTCATGTTTTCCATATAACCTTGGGCTATGACTGAGAGAAAATATATATGATTCTTACCTTGGAGTTTAGACATATCAATGGTTCAAACTTAATCATCATTTGAGTGGACGGTCCAGGCTTATTTGGGTACTTTAATCAAATCAACAGTAGGGTTTTGATCAATGGTTGAGTGGATGGTCTTTATTGATTTTGCATTTGAAAAATGGTCCCAACTTAATCCCAAGCCACAATGCGATAACACATAATGTCGACACGTGGTTTATAAATTTTTTCATAATACACATTTCGCGTCCGCCCTTGCCACTTATCCTTCATGTTATTCCAAGCATGAAAAGACTAGGATCGTCCGATCTAATCGTAAAGTGAATTAAGACCGTTCGAACTGATTATAAACCAATCATCGTTGTCTACAATGTTTCTTGGGTAAGATCTCCTCTTGTACTACCAAACTTTTGTCGATACCACATTCTAATTCGATAATTATGAATCTTCTTCATTGGAGTGACATGTTTCAAACTCGAATTAATGATCTGGATCGATCACTAGTAATACATATGTTTGTACACGAAAATGCGAGGATAATTGATCTTTGTAGTGATCAATGAACAATATATAGGGTTTCTTCACAACCTGGTTTTAACCAGTCTCTTATAATACTTCTCACAATTGTGTATGTAATTAGTTTATGTACAATTCTAGGACTGCCATTCTCATAGTTTCAGGCCTAGCACATGTTAGCAGCATAGACAACTATCAAAATCCCCATTGTATAGTTTTTTCAAGAGAAACCTCAATCTTGTTTTTGGGATCTTTTCAACTTAAGTCGTGTATGTTTCATAATCACAAACCATCCTCTCAATCTTCTCCTTACTCCATCTACCTTTATCATTTGTAATGGTAATTTTGTTTTTCTGAACAATGGTTATGTCTTGAGAATTCTATTGGCATCAATATCAAAGAACACAATGATATGGGGAGCTCCTCTCTACTCCTTTTGAGGGAATGAAAATTGTCATGACATTACCTACAGTTTCAAGCCTTTGTGAGAGGGAAGTGAAATCTAAAAGAAACAAATCTTGTACTTTCTCATTTCCCTCTCTACTCAAAATAGCATCATGTACTGCAACTCCATATGCAATAGCCTCATCAAGGTTTAATGCTCTTTTGCTACTAGTATAGCAGGGTACTTTAACAAAGTTATAGTCTGAATTGACTTGTTTAGATTATAGACCCATATTAACCCTTGTTGACATCAATGACAACATCATAGTACCATGCCCAACATTCTCCCCCTTTGACATTGATGTCAACACAGTAAAAACCATTGTTTTTCAATTTTAATTGAGTTTTACTGTTTATTCTCCCCCTTTGAGAACAATGACAGAAGGGATATTTCTTTGCTCCCCATGTCCATGTGCTCCTTTTTCTGATGAATTTTGTGTAATTTTTAATTAGATATGGAGATTACCCCCAATTTTTGTCTAAGGTTTTCAAAAGTACTTCTGGGAAGAGGTTTTGTGAATATATCTGCAATTTGTTCTTTAGTATCCACATATTCCACTTTAACAACTTTTTGAGAAACATGTTCCCTTAAAAATGAAATTTAATTGGGATATGCTTGGTTTTTTAGTGCATGACATGATTCTTAGAAAGGTTTATAACACTGGTATTGTCACAGTTCATAAGAATTGGATGATCATACTTTATTTCTAAGTCTTCTAGATTTTGTTTCATCCAAATTACTTGAGTGCGGCAAGAGGCAGCAGCAATATATTCATCTTATGTTGTAGATCATGATATGGAGGGTTGACTTTTACTTTTCCGTGACACAAGAAATTTTACCAGGAAGAATTATCCTCCACTAGTGCTCTTTCTATCATCAATACTTCATGCCTAATATGCGTCAGTATATGCAGTTAAAATGAAGTCTTCTTATTTTGGATACCATAATCCAAAATCCAAGGTGCCTTTGAGATATTTGAAAATCCTTTTAACTGCCTTCATGTGAGCCTCTTTAGGTGAATATTGAAATCTAGCCACTAATCTTACAGTTTGCATGATATATGGTCTTGTTGTGGTTTCATATAATAGGCTACCAATCATTGATATATACATGGTTTGGTCTACATTTAGTGATTCGTCAACTTTGCTTAGTTTGCATCATGTAATTGTAGGAGTGCTCATAGGTTTGAAATCTTCCATTTGAAATTTATTCCACATTTCTTTAATGTATTTGGTCTGAGATATGAATATCCCTTTTTCTAATTGTGAAACTTGCAATCCTAGGAAGAATTTCAGTTCACCAAGCATTGAAATCTCGAATTATTTTTTCATTTCTGTAGCAAATTGCTTGCTTAGAGGATTTAGATTACTTCCAAAGATGATAGCATCCACATATACTACAACAATAATCATATTCTAATTTTCAATTTTAATATAAAGATTGTTGTCGGTGGCTCCTCTTATGTATCCTTGCTACTATAGATGATTATCAAGTCTTGAAAACCATGCCATGGGAGCTTGTTTGAGACCATGCAATGCTTTCCTTAATTTGCAGATGTTAGCACCATAATTTTCATAGCTAAGGTTATAGGTTTGTCAACAATTTGCAAAGTCATGCATGTTAGCACCCATATTGTTTTTATGCCTGGCATCATCTAACATCTCCAAGGGTTAGTTTCAAAAGGAAGCTTATCATTTATTATTTCCATTTCCATTTGCAACTGCGCACAGCAAAATTTGATACGTGTGCACTTCACCACGCAAAGGATTCTGTCGTGCAAAGGATGTCATCGTGCAGTGGAATTCATCGCGCAGTGGGTTGTCGCACATAGGATGTTGTCGCACAGTGGATTTCGCCGCGCAGTGGAATTCATCGCACGGTGGGTTGTCGCACATGGGATTTTGTCACGCATAGGATGTTTTCGCGTAGTGGATTTATTTCACGCAGAGGATTTTCCTGCGCACAGGCTACAGGTCATGCTGTGCAAATGACTAGTTTAGTTATCAAATTCAAGATCACTTTCTGACCAACTGGAGAGGAATTTTGAAAATCCCCGAGAGGGTTTTGTTGAGGACAAACCAAATAATAAAAACCTCTCTCGTATTTGAAAAATGTGTCATGGATTGGGAGACTCGAAGGAATCTTTGAGACCTATTTTTCAGTTTTCATGATTTCCTTTCCAAGACATGTTTTTGCAACATGTATTCCGGCCAGCTGGAGATGAATTTCACAAAACCGAGAGAGGTTTTTCTTTATAACGAGCTTAACTAAAAAAATTCTCTCAGTTTCAAAAAATAGTTTTTTATCAGTGAGATATGATGTCATCTTCAAAGCCTATTTTCCTAGTTTGTTGCACATTCTGTTGCATTTTTGTTGTAGGTTATTGTGGCGTAGCAGACTTGTTGTGCAGGGATGACAGAGTGTCAAGAAATGCACATGATGACTCGTCACAACCATATGCTCAAATTTTGATCATGATCAATGACTGGAAATAATATTTCAGTAATGATTATGATTTGGCAAAGTCGGGTTTTCTATTTTTAGTGAATCCGTTGAAGTTATTGTTCTCTTTCAAAGAAAAGGGATCCATGATTCTAGGAGGGAGTAGTTCGACCCTAACAGCCAAGGGTGACATTAGATTTATATATATGGGGATCATTTTCATGTAAACGAGGTTGGTTGGCAAAATTGGTACAGACAATAACTATTGTATGTAATTTGAGTTTGATGGAAGCTTAATGCAAAAGTCCTATAACTTTGATGAAAAGATTCTAATTGTAGCAGTTGGATGTATTGTTTTCCCTTTCTTGCATATGTGCTTCCTGTTATCCTTTTCCATATCTTTTTTTGTCTATTTCAGAATGAATTTTGAACCTATGGATTCGTTGTGCAACGCCCCTTGTTCGTGCCACTTAGACAAAACGTTTTCTTCTAAAAGTTAACTCTGAATTCACCTGCAGCGGTGCTCCGAGTTACTTCCTGTGTTTTCTCCCCGCCACATTACAATTTTACAATAAAGAATGTTTCTCTCTTAGCCTTCTCCTCTCAAGTTCATTCACCGAGTCATTTGTTTCTGTCATTTTCTCGAATCGACTCCATAGCCCAAGTCTTATTTTCTTGCGCCAATATAACCAGAACCCATTATATCAAAGGTGTTAAATCTAGCCATTGTTTTAAGAGCCATATTTTGTGCGAAGATCACGCTTTTCGAGAGAGCCCTCTCCAAATCTGAAAGTCTATTTTTGGGTCTCAAAGTTGGTTGAAAAAGTTACCTCTGTTGTCTGTTTGTCAGCCGAACCGATTTACAGAGTACTAACATTTTGGCGTCGTTGTCGGTGACGAAATTGAAAATTTTCCCTGGGAAAGAATGACATGGTTGAGTTCTGAGGTCTGAGAGAAGCAGACACTTAGGCACATGTTGGTTGTATTTATGCTCTGGCGACTCCACACGTCATAAAATATGTTGAAGGTGATTCCACTAGCAGAAGAATCCAGAGCTAAAGTTTTCATGGCGACTCCAATCAAGCCTCAAATGTGATTCAAAGACTCCACTGGAGAATGAGACCTGTTAACAGAAAAATGGAAGAGAAGTATGGAAAAATAAGGTACTCGAGCTTAAGTTTAGTTCAAGAAGTATATTTTTGTTTTATCAATATCTTCTTGTCCTTTCCTGATTTTTTCAAAAGAATGTTTCTTCACTTATCATGTTTAAATGAATCCTAGAGATCTACCCTTGTATATCCTTCATTGCAAACTGTAGGTATACCTCCTTCTTGTATAACCGATATTTACCAAGCTCCTTCCTCTGAGCCATATGATGTTCTTGATCATTCTTGTGAGCTTAATGAAACCAAAGTTGATCTCGTACTTTTTGTTCTTAACCCTGCACCCTCAATAATTCAAGAAAGATACAGTCCTCTTAAATTTCCTTCCATCCTTCATGACTTTCCTCTGAAACATTATAAGTATCTTCCTAGGTTCGATGGAGAGCTTGATGGACAGTCAGTTGAAAAACATATTCAGGTCTTTGATCATTTCATAGAACTTTTTGAGATCGAACACGATGATGTGTCTATGAGGTATTTTTCTCATTCCTTACGAGGAGATGCCAAAGCATGGTTCAGACATTTGCAGCCTCAGTCGATTATCTCATGGGGTGAACTGAGGGAATCTTTCCATAGGTTTTGGGGTGACAAAAAGTCATGGGATCTACTCCTTTCAGATTTTTATTCCATGAGAAGAATGAAAGATGAAACCATCTCAAATTTTAGCAGGAGGTTTGCTAGTCTTTATTATAAACTGCCTAAAGAAGTCCAACCTCTTGAAGTTTCTACCATGATCCATTATGTAACAACCTTTCAATCAGAATTATCTTTTCTTTTGATGGAGAGGAATTCTATGTCTTTGTAGAATATGTTCAACAATGCTCAGGAAATTGAAGACAATATTCAAGCATGTGAACAGATTTGAAATGAGGAGTCAGATACTAAAGAACATGAAAATGAATATGAACAAATAACATTTGATTTGAATCTTAAGAACAGGGTTAATAATATCATATGTACTCTTGAAGATTTAAATGTTGATGATTTTGCAAAGGATTGTATTCCACTTATTGAAAAAGAAGATGTTAATTTAGCTTTTGATCCATCTCATGATATGCATAGGGTTGATTGTTTTATGTATTCATTTGTAGATAGTCAAGAAAATGAATTTGCAAATCAACTTGTTGAAGAGCAGGTTGATGTCCCAAGCTTTTTCTTGTTAGATGACATTGCAGATGTTGTTGATTTGTCTTTATATGATGAATATGATGATGATTATGATGTTGACTTCCTAGAACAATCAACTGCATGTTCTCTATCAGAAAATATTCCTTTTCATCAGTGTAATGAGAGAAATCAGCCTACATATCACAGTTACAAAGAAGAATATGAAGAAACTATTGAATCAGCTGAAGGAAATTATTTACCTTTATGTTTTTCTTCATTTAAATTGTTGAAAGAAAAATTAAAGATCATCATTGAGGTAGAGGAATGTGTGTTGATGCAAAATCACATTGATTCATGGGAAAAAATTGACAAGAAATTGCAACAATCTTCTCATGTGTTTGATGACCCTGTTACTTGTTATGTAGAAGGTCTTGTCAGTTCAAAATTGCAGCCATTGGTTGAAGATGAATCTGAAAATGAGTATATTCAGCAATCCAAAGAAATTGAAAAATGTGCATATGACAGCAGTGAAGAAAATGAAGAAATTTTTGAATTAGGTGAAAGAACTTTGCCATTGTGCTTTGCGTCTTTCAAATTGCTGAAGAAAAATGTTCATAATGTTTCAAATCAGAAATCCTCTAGGCATGATGTTGAATATGAAGAAAGCAGTGGACTTGCCAATGAAAGTTATCTTCCATTATGCTTTTCTTCCTTTGAATTGTTGAAAGAAAATCATGAGATAACAGAAGAAGCACTGAAGTCTAACTGCATTCACAGTGAATTTTTTCTACATGAGAAAATTGTTATCAATGAAGAGGACCAACAACCTTCTCATACCTTTAATGACCCTGTTACTGATTACATGGAAGGGTATTTCAGTTCAGATCTGCAACCTGTGATCAACTATCAGCTTGGAAATAAATATGATGGTCAATCAACATCAGTGTTAGATACGGATTGCTTTCCACTAGGGGTTTCATTTCAGCCAGCACTGTCTTCTTATTCAGAAGATTGTTATTTCCAGCATTCTCAACATATTTTTCAGCCTTTTTGTGGTAATCAACAGGTTGAATTACATGAAAACAAGGATGCAATGGAAGGGGTGAAACATGATTTTTATTTTATGCACGTTCTGGAGGATCCATTTGTAGTTTTGTTGGATGCAGCAAACAGTCTCAATGTTTTTTATTTTTTGAGATTTGAATTTATAGATAAAAATTTTAATGACTTATCATTAAATAGGCTTTGGAGCAAGCATGTGCAAAGAAAGCAAAAAGTTAATAAAGTGCTTGCGTGATTGCATTGGCATTTGGATTTCACTTGATTGACATATTTTTCAGCAGTTAGGGTAGGTAGGAGTGTGAATAAGCTCAATGCTATGAGCATTTATTTTAGCAATCTGCAGTTTTCATTTTCATCTTAGTTTCATATTTCAGTTTGGAGCATATATAGATTTGGGTTTTCAGCAGATGCAGGTTACAAGTTACAGTTGGTAAGTTGAGTTTGGGAGCAACCCAATGGATAGGAACCTAGTCTATTGTTCTTTGCTACCTCACAGAGAGGATAGAATCCCCGTTGGAGCCAGATGTTACCACCATGATTTTCATAGCTAAGGTTATAGGTTTGTCAACAATTTGCAAAGTCATGCCTGTTAACACCCATATTGTTTTTATGCCTAGCATCATCTAACATCTCCAAGGGTCAGTTTCAAAAGGAATCTTATCATTTATTATTTACATTCCCATTTGCAACTGTGCACTGCAAAATTTTCTACACGTTGCGTAGAGCACTTCACCACGCAAAGGATTATGTCACGTAGAGGATGTCATCGTGCAGTGGAATTCATCGCGCAGTGGGTTGTCGCGCATAGGACGCTGTCGCGCAGTGGATTTCTTCATGCAGTGGAATTCATCGCGTAGTGGGTTGTCGCACATGGAATGTTGTCTCACATAGGATGTTGTCACACAGTGTATTTCTTTCGTGCAGTGGATTTCTTCGCGCAGAGGATTTTCCTGCGCACAGGCTACAGGTTGCACTGCGCAAATGACTGGTTTAGTGGTCAACTTCAAGATCATTTTTTGACCAACTGAAGAGGAATTTTGAAAATCCCTAAGAGATTTTTGTTGATGACAAACCAACTAATAAAAACCTCTCTCATATTTGAAAAATGTGCTACGTATTTGGATATTCGAAGGAATATTTGAGCCTTATTTTTTAGTTTTTGTGATTTCCTGTCCGAGACATGTTTTTTGCGACACGTATTTCAGCCAACTGGAGATGAATTTCACAAAACCAAGAGAGGTTTTTATTTATAACAAGCTTAAATAAAAAAACCTCTCTCATTTTCTAAAATAGTTTTTTATCAGTGAGATACGATGTCATCTTTAAAGCCTATTTTCCCAGTTTGTTGCACATTCTGTTGCGTTTTTGTTGTAGGTTACTGTTGCATAGAAGACTTGTTGTGCAGGGATGACAGAGTGTCAAGAAATGCACATGATGACTCATCACAACCATATGCTCAAATTTTGATCATGATCAATGACTGGAAATAATATTTCTGTTACGATTATGATTTGGCAAAGTCGGGTTTTCTATTTTTAGTGAATCCGTTGAAGTTATTGTTCTCTTTCAAAGAAAAGGGATCCATGATTCTAGGAGGGAGTAGTTCGACCCTAGCAGCCAAGGGTGACATTGTATTTCTATATATGGGGATCATTTTCATGTAAACAGGGTTGGTTGGCCAAATTGGTATAGACGATAGCTATTGTATGTAATTTGAGTTCGACCGAAGCTTAATGCAAAAGTCATGTAACTTTGATGAAAAGATTCTAATTGTAGCAGTTGGATGTATTGTTTTCCCTTTCTTGCGTATGTGCTTCCTGTTATCCTTTTCCATATATTTTTCTGTCTATTTCAGAATGAATTTTGAACCTGCGGATTCGTTGCACAGCGCCCCTTGTTTGCACCACTTAGACAAAACTTTTTCTTCTAAAAGTTAACTCTGAATTCACCCGCAGCGGTGCACCGAGTTACTTCCTATGTTTTCTCCCCACCACATTATGATTTTACACTGAAGATTGTTGCTCACTTATCCTTCTCCTCTCAAATTCAGTCACTGAGTCATTTGTTTCTGTCATTTTCTCTAATCAAATCCATAGCCCAAGTCTTATTTTCTTGCGCCAATATAACCATAACCCATTATATCAAAGGTGTTAAATATAGCCACTATTTTAAGAGCCATATTTGGCGCAGAGATCACGCCTTTCGAGAGAGCCCTCTCCAGATATGAAAGAATAGTATTGGGTCTCAAAGTTGATTGAAAAAGTTACCTCTGTCGGATGTTTATTAGCCAAACTGATTTATAGAGTGCTAACAGAAGACATAGTCTTTATTTTCTGTAAAAAAAAATCCTTCAGGTTGTTCTATATAAACATCTTCCTCTAGATTTCCATTTAAGAATGTTGATTTGACATCAATTTGATATATTTTTAAGTTTTTAAAACATGAAAATGCCAAGAACATTCTGATAGCTTCTAATCTGGCTACTGGGGCAATTTTTTCTTCAAAGTCAATCCCTTATACTTGTGCATATCCTTTGCACACTAATCTTGCTTTGTTCCTTATAATTTGACCATCTTCATTAACTTTATTTTTTTAAATCTACTTGGTCCCTACCACATTTTTGTCTTCAAGTCTTGGGACAAGTTCCCAGGTTTGATTATTCTCTATTTGATGAGGCTCTTCATTCATGGATTTGATTCAGTATTCATCTTTGCTAGCTTCTGAAAATGTTTTGGGTTCTAGTAGGGAGAGAATTGCTTGTTCTGATTGATATGTTAGTTTTCTTCTTGTTTCAACCCCAACACTTTTGTTTCCTATGATTTGACTTTCAAGATGATTTCTTTGTACTCTCCTTGATGGTGCTTTTGTATATTGTCTTGATGATTCTTCCTCTTCCTCTTCTTCTTCACTTTGTGATTCATCCTCTTGTATTTATTAAGTTTCTTCATAATCATCATCATTTATTTTTCTTTCATTAATTTGTGAATTGTCTTGAGATTTGATTCTTCTTGATGTTAGATCATCCACCTTTACATTTGCACTTTCCATAATATTGTGCAACCTTAGATTATATCATCTATAGGCCTTTTTATTGGATGAGTAACCAAGAAATATGCCTTCATCTGATCTGGAATTAAATTTTCCTAGATTATCATCATCTCTTTTTATATAGCATTTGCTCCCAAAGGCTCTGAAGTGCTTGATTGATGTTGGTCTGCCAAACCACAACTCATATGGTGTCTTTTCATGGTTAACTCTAAGTTGTGCTCTATTAAGTATGTATATTGTTGTATATATTGCTTCTCTCCAATATATATCTAGGAGTTTGGCTTCATTTAACATAGTTTTGGTTGCTTCTTGGACAATTATATTTTTCCTTTCACCAAATCCATTTTGTTGAGGATTTCTTGGTGATGAAAAGTGTTTTTTAATTCCATGAGTTTCACAAAACTCATTGAACTCATCTGAGATAAATTCCCCTCCATTTTCTAATCTTAAGCACTTAATTTTGAGATCAAACTCATTTTGAACATGTGCTTTGAAGGCTTTGAATTTTTTGAATGCTTCTTATTTCTCTTTAAGAAATGATACCCAAGTCATTCATGTATAGTCATCAATGAATAAAATGAAGTAATGTTCACCTTGCATGCTTTTAGTTCTTGTTGTTCCATAGAGGTCAATGTGAACAAGTTCTAATGGTTTTGATGTAGAGTATTATTTTGTCTTGAATCTTACTCTTGTTTGTTTTACATGTTGGCAGTGCCTACAAACAAAGTTTGAAGGTTTAATAATATTTGGAATATCTCTCATAGATTCTCATTTACTAACTTCTATCAAATTATCAAAACCTATGTGTCCCATTCTTCTATGCCATAGCCAATTTTCGTCTATTTGGCTCATGCAACATTTTTCTTCTTCTTCTATGTTTAAGATATATACATCGCTTGGTGTCTTGGGTGCAACGGCCACTAATTTTCATGAGCCTTATTTTCTAATTTCACATTCTTTAGAGTCAAATATGAGTATGTGTCCTTGATCACATGTTTCTCTCACACTGAGGAGATTAGGCTTCATATTTTCAACTAATAGCACATTTTCTACTTTAGCTATTTTGTTTCCCGGACTAGTTGTACCCTTTCCAAGTATCTTGGCAAAGACATTATCTCCAAAGGTAAATCTTCCTTTTTCTTTCCTTTTCAGAATGAGGAATTTGTCTTTATCTCATGTCATATTCTTTGAACATCCACTTTAAACATACCATTGACTCATTTTATCTTTAGCATATAAGACTACCTTACACTTTGTTTCCTTTTCTTCCATTTATTTTTCTTTCCATATCTTCTTAAGATTTTCTTCTTGAATTTTGGAAGTTTTTATGGGATGCTTTGGTAGTCTACAATCACTAGATTTGTGACCATAATTGTTGCATTTGTGGCATTCAACATTGTAATCTTGTAGTGGAGAGAATGAATTATAGTTTCTATTCTCTTGATTATTATTGTTCTTGTTCTTCTTATAACCATATCTTTAAACATTTTTATGATTGTATTTTCCATAAGCTCTAAAATGTAATGCTTTATGCCCAAAATTATTGCAAGAGAAACAATAGCCAAGAAAGAGATGTTGATACTTTTTTGGGGAAGTTCTTCTTGTAGTTGTATTCCTTATATATTCATTTCTTTTGAAGGGAGAGCATATTTATGTTGATTAGAATCGGTCTTTATTTTGCTTTCTTCCTTTTTGAAAGACCTTTGAAGGGCAGTTGCATAACTTTTTGGATTTTTGTCAATTTCCTGAGATGTAGAGTTAGATCCTTTGTTAGAATTATTTTGATCATAACCCAGTCCTGACTTATTGCTTGATGATATTTGACTATTAAGAAAATCATCCAAGATTCTTGAATTGTTTTCAAATCTTGATTGGTTGTTTCCTTTCTCAATTTCTTTTTTTAGAAAAACAATTTCAGCCTCTAGCTTTTCACAATCTAGTTGTTTTTCATTGAGTTATTTATTTATGGACTCTTCAATTATTTTGGCTTCTTGGAGTTGAGTCTTCAATTCAATAATGATTTCTTTCGATTCCTTGATGGTTATTGAACCTTCCTTTTCTCTTGATTTTTGTTTTTCTTCATATTCTAATAGTTGTTCTCTTAATGATTCATTCTTCTTTTTATATTTTCTCAGTTATTCAAGAGCAGTAATAAGTTCTCCTTCAAGGTCTAGTTCTCCTTCAACTTCAAAGTTTTCTTCATTATCATCAGCAACAATATTTTGAGTTTGTGTGCCCATAAATAAAAGTTTTGTCGCATCATCTTCACTCATGTTAGATGAACTACTATCTTCTTTGGAGTAGAAGTTTTTTCTTTTTCTTGTAGAATTTATTCTTGTTTCCCTTTTTTCCCTTCTTAAGTTCTTTATGGTTATAAGTATATTCATCATCACTATCCATCTACTTGGGATAAGGACATTTGGAGGAAAAATGCCCAAATTTTCCACAGTTGAAGCACTTGAAGGGAAACTTCACTTTATATTTCCCAGACCCTTTCTGGAGTTTCCTTATAAAATTGGCCTCTTCTTCATCTGATATGTCTGAGTGATTTTCATTTAGCACATGCTCATGGTTCTTTGTTTATTTTTATTCTTTGAAGTATGTTTCCCATTTTTATGACTTTTCTTTCCTAGTTCTCATTTCATAGACTATAAGAATCCCATGAAGTTCATCCACTGTAAGTTTGTCAAGGTCTTCTTGATCTTCCAAGGTAGATACATTGGCATCATATCTCATTGGTAATGATCTCAGCAACTTTTGGACAACAATTTTGTCTTTTAACTCGTCTCCCAGTGCTCTGATTGAATTGACTATTTCATCCACTCTTTGAAAATATTCTGCAATGCTTTCTTCCTCTTTCATCTTCAAACTCTCAAACTGCCCTCTGTATGTTTGAAGTTTTGCTTGCTTAACTTTTCCATCTCCTTCATAGATGATTTTAAGTTTGTCCCAAATTTCTTTTGTTGATTTATAATGCATTGCTTTTACAAATATGGGGTTTGCTAATACACCCAAAATTGCATTAACAACCCTTGAATTATCATTGCAGAGTTTCTTTACAGCAACATCTGAAGGTGCAGTAGTTGGTGCAATGTAACTATTTACCACAAATAGCCAAACATCACAACCAAGATCCATCAGATAATTTTCCATCCTTATACTCCAAAATGCATAATCATTTCCTTTGAACAATGGTGCTCTGTTGGAGGACATTCCTTCGTGTTGATCCACTGGATTTATCAGAATATGCCTTCGGGTGGTTAGACTATGGTGAAGGAACCTACTCTGATACAAAATGTTGAAATGTTGCTCAATACTGAGAGGGGGGGGGTGAATCAGTATTGCTTCTTTTTTACAATTTTAACCAAATATTTAATTATTAAAATTTAACCATAACAATTTATCAACAAGAAAGTACAGTATGCATAATTAAATGTAACAATAATAAAAATTATATTTCATTTAAGAGATACAACTTGTAGGAGACACCAATCCCATGTTTTCAAGCACCAACTTGAGGAAGCTACAACTCCCTGTAGATCAAGATCCAACCTGTAGAGGACTCCAATCCTCTGTTTTCAAGCACCAACTTGAGGAAGCTACAACTCCCTATTGTTCAGGCTCCAACCTCTAGAGGACTCAAATCCTCCCTTGTTCCTCCCTTCCACCCTCACTTCATGTGTATGTTTTAGGTTTCATATTCTTCCTTGGATTCTACTTCTATTTTTTATCTTTTGAATTAGGTCATAGAGACATTTTCTTTTCACCAAGCCCTTTTGTTTTATATAGTCTTCCAATAGGTATGACATTGAACCAATGTATCTTTTTAATAATGAAACATTGCATCTCTTCATTTAATTAATACTAACGCCGACTTTTATTTTGTTATTATTAGTTGATTTTAATTTTAAAGCACTTCAAATCCATTGTAAGTTGTTCATCATTTATCCCTTAAATGTAAACAGTCTTGTAGCTGCAATGGAATGGTTGGGTGATAATTTCATGGCCTGTTTTTCCATAGGACCAAAGGCTATGATCAACAGCCTAAACGATGAGCCACGATCCATATTCTATACCTTATCCCAAAAGCACTTTTTCTATTGATCAGGTGTTGGAAGCAGGCCTAGTCAGGAGAAACGGCTATTTTGGGGAAGAGAAGCATGAAAGGAGAAAAGTACAACTGGAAGGAAACGGTGCATGTGTAAGGGAAGCAGGTGAGGCACGCATGCAAGGAAGAACTAAATATGTTAGGGTTAGGGTTTTTGTAATGTATTATAATGGTTGATGAGCCAAGAATATAAACAGGTAGTACTTATAGGAAGAAAGGGGGAGAGACACGAGTCGGTCGAGGAAGAAAGAGTTGTTAGAACTGTACGAGTCAGTAATTGGTGAGCTAGGTAAGTAGTGAGTGACTTGATCCTGAGGGTTAGACTGCAGGATGAGGAGCTTGGTGTGATCTAGTTATCCTCACGGGGATCGGGGAGCCCATTGGAGAGAGTAAGATCTAAGATTGTAAACACACGCGACGTGACCTATCACAGAACCATAATAAAGATCTTGAGAGCCAGATATTTGTGGATGTATCCCAGGAGGGGGTGAACCACAGTAGCACATGTGTTATGTGAATGAATGTATGCGTCTTTATTTTTGTTAAATGGTGAATGTTAGATGAATGAATTAACTAGTTATATCTGGTATTTCACATCGATGAATAGAATGATTGTTATAATCAGATGTTAGACTAAATAAATAAAGATTACAAGATACAACCATAGATCTCCACTCATAACCAGGTTGAAAACACCTGAGTATTGCATCCACCCATAGAGTTATCTTGGGTGAGACTGTGCATTCCACTCTGTGTGTTGCATTGTGTTCTGGTCTACCAGAGGGGTCGATAGTTTTAGAGGGATTTTGTTGGGAGCTTATCAAATATGAACCCAGGTCAATCTATGATAGTAAGGTAGGATTAGAATAACTAATAAAGAATCCTATGTATAAGTTGAGACATAAAATACCAACAAATGGTTAAAGCCAACAAATGGTTCCGTTGTCGGTTGGTTGGAAAAGAATAGGATTGAGTATATGGGATTTATGGAAGATGTGTTAAAAGAATGACAAATCGGACGACAAGATGTTGATAAAATGAGAACCTAAAAGGGGATGTTGAGACTGTGGAATCCAACGAAGGAAGAGATAGAGAGCTAGTTGAAAACAAAGGATCTAGAGTTTTCCCAAAAATATAACAAAAACCTGAAGTTGACACTGTGCAAATATTTGGACAAGTACGTATTCAGCGACTTGCATGAAGTGTTTTTTTGTGATTTCTCACACATATTTCAGCAGTGGATAAAAATTTTGAAAGATAACCATCCCACAAATTGGATTAGACAGCTAGAGTGGAATCCTGAAGAGATCGCGCAGTTACAACGAGATGATAATAAGTTTATGTGAGTAGTAGATTTCTGGTTAGATAGAATTATTACAGGATTTATCACAGAATTTGCAGTAGTCTTATAGTGTGGAAGAACAAGAGTTCTTGAAGGGACCTCGAGGTAGGTACATCAGATCGTTATATACTTCCATTAAGATATTACTATATAACAAAGGTGTAATGACAATGGATTCAGATAGCTAAACTTCTCTGCGTGCATGGGGGAAGAGGGGAAGCACTGAAAGGAGAAGAAGGAATGGAAGGAGAAAGGGATAAAGGAAAGAAGGAGGAGGCCTTGGACACAATTATGATGGACGAAGAACAGATCAAGTGAATCACGGAAATAGCTGGAAAAATGTGCAGTGGAGTACCCTACCAATATAAGGTGAACACCAAGAAGAGATTCGTAGCCGCGAGGGAGGGCTTGGCAAGCGATGAAGAAGAGGTAGAGGATCTTTGGGATATGGAGAAGATTGAGTAAATCCTTCACGTGACATATGAGAGGAAGACGAGAGGTCCAAGAGAGGGAATAGAAGGCAGCACTCCTATCCATATCAATGTCAATGTGGAACCCATAAACCCATGTGTGACTAATACACAAAGAAGAACTCCACCATTTAGACAACCGAACTTTAGGAGAAGGAAAATAGAAATATGTACATCTACACAAGGGACAACAATTGGGGGAGTCAGTTCAGGAAGAATTAGTCAAGTATCTACACCGTGTAGAGGTAGTAGTTCATCATTTAGGATGGCAAGACATGATCCCACCATCAGGTTACCAGAATTTAAAGGAGAGGCATTGGAGGACCCTGAGAAACAATTGTTTATTTGTGAAGAGATCTGGGAAGTGAAACAGATCACAGATGAGGACACTAAACTTCCACAGTTATTCATCACGCTAAGAGATCGTGCACTGGATTGGTACATGAGTTTAGATGCAAACAGTCTGCCAGGGACAACCAGAACGATTTGAGATATCAAGAAGCTATTTATAAATGAATTCCAGAAGCCTAGTTCAGAGGATCAATACATGAATGAGATGATAGAGATTAGATAGAAACCAGGAGAATCTGTATGGGATATTGACCAGATATTAAAATGATTGAAGGGAAATCTAAATTACATCATGACATATATGTAGCATAGGCATTTTTTTAGTCAATTCACTGCTACCACACTTGAAATACCCTTTGTGACAGCAGAAGTTCCAAACATAGGCAGAGGCTCTACAGGAAGCCCTACAACTGGAAGAGAACCAATATCAGAAGACAAATCCATCCATAGAGGAGATGAAGGAGGATCTAAAGAAATTAACATTCCATCTAAACCATAACAAAGGTAAGGACAAAAGAGAAGTCATTTGGTGTACCACATGTAGGACAGAAGGACACCATAAGAATGAGTATCCAACATTCACACAGTACATGGCAACAGGAATGCCAAACCCGTTGCCAACAGGAGGACTATGGTGTGAGATATGTAAGAAATAGAGGCATGATCCATATCACTTCCCAATGATGCAAAAGTACCAGAAAGTTCCTAAGAGCTCATATTACAACTTTTTCAAGTCAGTAGGCCATGATGACAAAGATTGCATAGCCACGGACCTCATGAGGGAAAGAACATCATATGCTTACAGGGTGCAAGTAGAAATGATGATCGGACAAGCTGCACGAGAGTTTAACCAAGTATCAACCCCGTATAACACTACGCAGCAATAGTATAACACTGCGTAGTAGCAATATAACATTGTGCAGTCGCAGTACAATACCATGCAGTCACACTATAATCTCATGCAGTATAACTAGGCGCCTCAGTACAATGCACCACGAGGGGATCGAGCTGGCTACAAAGGTGGAGGAAGAGAAAGAGGAGGCTTTGGAAGAGGTAGAGGACCAATGGTATGCCACAATTGTCAACAACTAGGACACTATGCAAGAGAATGTCCACTTCCAGCTGCGACATGTATGTATTTTCACGCATCAGATCATGACATGGAAGAATGTCCTACACTATTAGGAAAGATCTAGGAAAAGAGAAATCAGAACGTTCAGTGGATTTCGGTGGAAGCAAGGGATGAAGGAAGAAACATCAACATAGTTTTTGGCCCTTGACCAAGTCTTGAGGATCCTTGGTCATGTTTGACCTACTTTTGTGACCTTGACAGGCTGTTGAAGATGGAGCGCAAGTCGAAGTAGAGATCGCGGGATCTCGGTCCCTTTTTAGGGATTTTTGGGTTTTGGGCTTATGTAGCGGGAATGGGGATGTTGGCCCATGGTTTTACCCATGTTTAGGCCCATTTTTTTATGTATAAATAGAAATCTAGGCGATGTAGGAAGTAGTTCGATCTATGTGATCGAAGGAGGGACAAGTATGTGATGCTAAGTGCTAAGTCTTAATTGCTAGGTGCAAGTGGTAATTGTAATTGCTTTGTGCATATTGTGTGAGACTTACAGAGATAAGTGCAAGTTATTGTAAGAGATTGTGGAAGGCTTTGTGTTTTAATATAGAGAAGGAGGATCTAGTGAAGTGCATAGATCTCATGTCCTCTGCGGAGTAAGATATCATGGCTCTATGCATGTAGAAGATTGACAGAAATAAATAAGAAGAGTTGGTGGACATAGCCCTAGGGTCGGGGTGAACCACGTATATCATGCATTATGGTTGCTATGTGCTTTATGGTTGTTCTCATGTCTATGTGATTGAATTCTTAGTGCACTGATGTATGCTTAGAAGGATCTAATATGGTAGCTTAGTGTTGATTAATGTGAATAAATGTTAGGTCTGATCTATGTTGGTATGCTTAGTACTTGAATCTATTGGATCTGTATAAATACTGTGCTGATATGTTTTTAGGGTTTAGATATGCTGTAAACGAAGGCTGAATATTAACAAAATGTAACTACTAAGTGCTTTGTTAAAGTGTTGTAATCACGTATCTGTGTCCCAGCTAAGGTTGCAGACACTAGAGTCATGAAACCACCCCTACAGCTACTTCGAGTGAGACTGTATCTGCCTCGCAGGTGTTTCCAAAAGGGCCCATAGTTAGGGCTTGTTGGTGCACTCTTAGAGTTGAACCCTGGGTCTGCCCCTGTGCCAACAAATGGTTCGTTTGTTGGGACGGGAATCTTCTTGAGGGAATGTCAAGGTGGTTTCCATTGAAGACAGAGATTCAGAAGTGGATAGAGGATCAAGAAAAGGACTTCGTTGAAGCCCAGAACAAGAACCCTAATCTTAGTACAGAGGATTGGTTGGGAAGATATATATTTACTGATATACATGATATTTTCTTTGGAGGAATTCATCAGGAGTTATACGAGTGGCTAGCTAGGTTAGAAGACACCCAAATTGAGATCATATCTAGACCACCTATGGTTTAGACATCGGCGATGATCAAGAAGGTCAAGAGAGTTGATAGCGTTGTGTCAAGAGTAGTAGATCATTGGTTCAATAGTAACATTGGAGGGTATATCACCGAGTTTTTTGTTGACAGAGTAGAGTCATATAGCCAAGTTGAGAGGTATTTCTTTAAGGGACCCAGAGGAAAATTTCTACACTTTTTGAATTTGAAGATCAAGATTCTATTGCATGAGAAGAAAATCTTGAAGATACAATAGTTGGTCATATTGGAAAAGGCTAATGTTCAAGAACTCGGACAGCAACAGCGACACAGAGGCTAGACATAGGCACAGTGGGAGAGCGTTCAAAGAAGTCCCTCTTGCGAACCTGTTTAAGAAGACCTACGGGGATGAGGGTTTCTAAAGTGGAGAAGAGGCAGATCTAACAGATGAAGAGCATTCAAAATCTACTAGGGAAGAGGAAGGGAAAGTTGAAGGACCTCACTGGGAAGAGCCAGAAACTTCAGGAACCACGCCGATTATTGAAGTAAGTACTATTATTCCTTCTGTTGTTTCAGCAAAATTAAGCAATTAGAGTAATCAGAGTCACCAAAGCACTATGAGCATTGTCACTAGTAGTCCACCACATACTCAGTTAGGAAACCTAGGAAGACCTATGGCGGATGAGATGAGGTTACCCACCTTTAGAGGAGATGGATCTGAAGATCCTGATCAGCACTGGTTTTTATGTGAAGTTGTATGGAGTATTAAGAATATCACCGATGAAGTTTTTAAACAAGCTCAGCTCAGTACTACCCTAAGAGATCGCGCACTGAGCTGGTAAATGAAATTTGTCCAAGGAACTGCACCAAACCGTTGAATGTCATTAAGACTGCGCTAATTGCTGAATTCAAGAAACCTAAGTCAGAGTCACAGCACATTACAGAGCTAAAAGGAATCAAGCAGAGAATAGTTGGACCTATGTGGGAGTTTGATCAGAGATTTAAGACCTTGACAGGCCATTTGAGTTTCCAGATCCCAGATGAGTAGAATAAGGAATGGTTCATTGCTACCCTCTTACCACACATCAGAGTTCCTCTAATGCAGCAAAAGATTTCTTCACAGGCTGAGACGTTGGAGATCACCATGAAGTTAGAATCAGCCCCTACAGGAGAATCCAGATCAAGTATGAGTCAAATCTTGAGTCAGCTGACTAGCTTATCTCTACAGGTCAAAGATATGAAGAAAGACAAGGGAAAATATAAAAGGGAAGACATCTAGTGTATCAGATGCAAATCAGAAGGCCATGACAAGGAACATTGTCCCTTATTTCATGAATACTTGGCCTCTAGAGCTCCGATCCCTTTGAAGAAAGTTACCCTACTCTGGTGCGAGGTATGTAGAAATCAACATCACCCTGGTGAATGTTACTATCTGCAAAAATATGTCTAGACACCCACAAATCTGTATTGCACGTTTTGTAAGTCAGTAGGACATGATGATAGGGATTGTAGGGCTTACGACCTCATGCATGAAAGGTCGAGGGATATATACAAAATTCAAGGTGAATTACAACAAGAAGGAAGCACTGTGTAGTATAATTCCCCAGGAAGAGGAAACTTCAACCCTCGTGGTGGATTCATAGGAAGAGGAAGAGGAGGAGGTATGGGTCAAGGTCGAGGATAGATCATCTGTTACAATTGCACACAGCCAGGACACTTAGTAAGGGATTGTCAGAACCCTTGTACCACTTGAAGCTATTGCAGCTCATTTGAACATGTTATCGAAGATTGTCCTGTGTTGCTAGCCAAACTTCAGGAGAGACAAGGACCTCAGCAGAACCCACAAGTGCAACCGATATACGTTGAACCTTGCGAAGAGGACCCTAGAGTCATTGTTATCACTAGAGGAGGCATTGTTACAGGAGAAGACAGAGTGACCCAAGGAAAGACTATAGAAGAATCAAGGGTCAGGAAAGCTACAGAGAAGACACAAGTTTTTGATGCAAAGAAAGAAAAACAAATATTTGAGGAGGCAAGAAAAGAATTCGGGAGAGACCAAGGTTATTCATCGAAGACATGACCAAAAGTAAGAGAATGTGGAATACCTCTGGAATTCAACCATTTTTCTCTGCCAGGAGAAGGAAAAAAGGTAATCAAGATCATGGAATTCTTATATACTTATATTAAGTTGATTCAAGATGAAAGCGTTGTACAAGAGCTACAAAATTTAATCAGACGGTGTGAGCTAGGAAAGATAGATCCTTTGTTGAATAGGGAAGTACACCAAGTCTCTAAAAAGAGAAGGAAAAATAAGGAACTACACTTGAATGCTCAAATTGGAGAGTCTAATATAGACTATGTAGTCCTTGACTTAGGGTCAGAGGTCAATGTCATGACGAAGCAGACCTGGGAACTGATGGGAAAACTTAAGTTGATATACTCCCCTAACAATCTTAGGATGGCTAATTAGCAAGTTGTAAGCCCCTTTGGAAGATTGGAACATGTCCTTGTGGACATCGATGGAGTAAGGACATTTACAGACTTCGAGGTGACTGAGATAGTTGATGATAGTTGTCCTTACGTTGCGCTGTTAGGAATTGATTGGGCTATCAATAATTCCACTATGGCTGATTTAAAGAAAAGAAGAATGGCTTTTGAAGATATGGCCTTAGGTTCATTACACCCTTGGATCCCAACGAAGGTCAAAGATACACAGAACCCATCAGGGAAGAAGACCACACATATGAACTAGAAAACATATACAAATTAACAACCAGACAACAGGATTACATTAATCCTACAGTGGATGGGAACCTAAGTTGGTGAAGTGACAGTGCATGTTCATCAAACTCAGAAGAAGCACTGGAGAACTGGAAGAACAAAATGTACGAAGTATCTACAAGGAGATGTGCTAGATTAACCAAAGAAGTTCATTGGATCGGCACAACAGTAAGTAAGTTGCCCACCTTTGATGGTCTAAATCATTTAGAAGCTTTCTTGTTGGAATTTGAAGAAATTGTACCAATAGCACAAATATTGTTGGCAATGGATGAGGCCCTGAAAGAAACCCCGTCAAGATGGCGGGGGACACACAAAAACAACATTACATACTAGATACAATGTCACACTTTGATGACAGCACGATTTTCAGAGCAAGTAGAAGGTTGTGAAGTTAGGTACACAGGTCAAAGTTGTTCAAAGGACCATGTGTGAAGTTGAGAGGAAGCATGGAGTAGCATTCCTCAAAAGCAGTGGGTGCACAAATTCATCAACACACTGGAAAAAAACCCTATCAACTAGTATCTTCAAGAAGAACTATGCCTCATCACTATAGATTGGGAAGGTATGACCCAGAACTTTGTAATTACCTTTTTGTTTGAAATCCAATATCCTATAGTGGATCAAGCATTACGGATTGTAAGACAGAAATTATTTGAGGAGGCACCTAGCCTCCCTTTGGAACAAGAAGAGGACGAATGGATTGTGCCTCTCCAGAAGTTGCAAGGCTATTACAATATCAATGCTGACGAAGATGATGATCCTAGGAAGGTGAACATCGCCAAAATAGAAGGAAAAAGAGACATAGAAGGACCAGGAGTTGAACTACCTTTCATTGGACAGCCGATCAAGATCAAGAAATTCAAAATTGGAATAGAGAAAACACTGAAGCTTGCAAATGTTGGAGATTATTGGGATGTTGCCACTATTGACAAGATCACAGATTTACTACATGAATATCAGGACTTGTTTCCAACCAATTTCACTGATATGAAGGGCATTAAAGGTCCCATGGGAGATATGAGGATCCATTTGAAACCAGATGCAAGGCCAGTCAAACAAAGACCCTACATATTGAACCCTAAATATAAGGAGAAAGTGAAGATTGAACTTGATAGAATGTTGGAAGCAGGAATCATAGAACCTGTTGAAGAGTCAAAGTGGATTAGCCCTATGGTGGTACAAGAAAAGAAGACAGGAGAAATCAGGATCTGCGTAGATCTTCGAAATCTGAATGATTCATGTTTGCATGACCCATTCCCTACGCCATTCACTGACAAAGTGTTAGATAATGTAGGAGGACAGGAGGTATATTCTTTTACAGGTGGATTTTCATGATACCATTAGATCTGGATTGCCAAGGAAGATCGCCATAAGACCACATTTGCAAGAGAAAGGGGATCCTACCAATACACAGTGATATCGTTTGGATTGAAGAATGCCCCAGCCATATTTTCAAGGGTGGTGGTCGAAGCATTCAAGGAGTTTTTACATAAATTCCTAGAAGCATATTTTGATGATTGGACTATTTTTAGCTTATTACAAAATCATATTGAATGTTTAAGACTAATGTTGGATAAGTGCAGACAATGTCAGATTGCCTTGAACCTGAATAATTGCATATTCTTCTCACCATTTGGAGTGTTGTTAGGTCATATTGTGTGTAAGCAGGGAATGTTGGTAGACCCATCTAAGATTCCCATTATAGTTGATATGCCCCCTCCTACTTCAGTCAGACAGTTGTGTACTACATTGGGACACACTGGATATTACAAGAAGTTCATTAAAGGCTATGCACAGATCACAGCACCCATGGAGAAGCTTTTGAAGAAAGATTGTCAGTTTAATTGGACAGAAGAATGCCAACTTCGACACACTAAAACAGAAAGTGTTTATTGCACCTATCCTGGTTTTCCCAGATTGGAGCAAGGAATTTCACGTGCATGTCGATGCATCTTCTATTGCATTAGGATTTGTGTTAGCACAACTGGGAGCTGGAGACATTGACCACTCGTTAGCCTTTGCTAGCAGGAAGTTATCAACAGCTGAAATTAATTACACCACCACTGAGAGAGAAGGGTTAGCCATGGTGTATGCACTGCAGAAGTTTCGCCACTACTTGTTGGGAGGACACTTTAAAATGTTTATTGATCACTCCGCGCTGAAATACCTAGTCAACAAGCCAGTGTTGGGGGGGAAGAATATGCAGATGGATTTTGTTGTTCCGGGAATATGATTTTGAGATTGTGGTTAAGCCAGGAAGAATGAACAAAGGTCCTGACCACTTGTCGAGTTTGTAAAATGAATAAGAGCCTACTAGTTTGGAGGATACATTTATGGATGCACAGTTGTTGGCCATTAGAAATATTGATGATCACTTCATGGAGATAGTCCAGTTCCTTTCAACGGGAATGGCACCGAGTGAATATACAATCACCCAAAAGAAATAGCTGGTAGTGCGCGCTGCAGACTTTTCACTTATAGTTGGATAGTTATACAAGATGGGGTATAATGAGATATTGAGGAGGTGTGTTATGGAGACAGAGTGACCATTGATCCTCACAAAAGATCATGAAGGCATCGCAGGAGGACACTACACAGGAAAAGCAACAGTGCAGAAGGTTCTTAGAGATGGCCTTTGGTAGCCTACCTTACACAAAGGTGCTAAGGACTATTACAGAGCCTGTGATGTATGTCAAAGAGTTGGGAAACCATCTAGAAGACATGAAATTCCTTTAGCACCACAACTGACCCTACAAGAATTTGAGAAATGGGCCATTGATTTTGTGGGGCCTATAAACCCACCAGGGAAGCGCAAAGGAGTTAGATAAATAATCACTGCGACAAAGTACTTGACCAAATGGGCCGAAGAAAGAGAATTTAAGGATTGTAGTGAAACTACAGCTGCGTGCTTCATATTTGATGACATCATAACCAGGTTTGTATGCCCGAAGATCCTTATGAGCAATCAAGGCACACATTTCATCAATAAGATCGCTGAAGCCTTGACTGAGGAATTTGCAGTCCATCATCAGAAGAGCACACCCTACCATCCACAAGAAAACGGGACAGTTGAATCATTCAACAAGATTTTGGAGACAGCACTGACGAATATTTGCAGTGTGAACAGGGATGGCTGGGATTTAAGAGTACCAACAGTACTATGGGCCTATAGAACCACTTGCAATAAGCTAACAATGCAGACCCCCTTTAAGTTGGTTTATGGTCCTAAAGCAGTTGTCCCGATGGAATATTTGGTCACAAGCTTAAGAATCGTAGCCTTTACGGATATGGATGACACTGGCATTGTTCAAGAGAGGCTAGCTCAGTTGGTCGAACTAGAAGAAGATCGATTTATTACAGGATTCCATCAGCAGGTACAAAAGGAAAGAGAAAAGGCCTACCATGACAAACACATCAATAAGAAGGCATTTAAGTAAGGTGATTTGGTACTGATATACGACAAAAAATTCATGAATCATCTAGGAAATTTCTAAACACATTGGCTAGGGCCATATGAGGTTGTCTATGTCACGGAAGGAGGAGATGCAAAGTTGAAGACCTTAAATGGAGAATGGAAGGAAGATTTGGTAAACAAGAGCCGGTTGAAAATGTATTATTGTAAGTTTTAAACCTGTGAAGTAAAGAAATACATATAGATTCTTAAGCAAAACAGAATTTAATCAATGGCTCATACACAGAGTACACAGAGATTTTATATCAGAAACCCTCAACCGGGAAAACCTTTCTTATAGTCATTATATCTAATTTCACCATTCACCATACAATTTATACAATGTTTTTAGGTATTTCGTAGATACCAAAACCCTAATCCCTTAATCTGGGATTAATTTAGAAAACTGCTAAAAATAGCAAAAACCACCCAAAAAAAAATTGGGGCGTTGCGCATAACTAGGGGGGGCATACCTGCCCCCCCTGGGACCCCCTAGGAAAGCGTCCAGCGCACATGACACAAGGACCACTACTAGAGGGATCTTCAGACACAGTTGTCGAATCTGATGCGCCCACACACACACATCCAAAGAATATAACACATACCCAACATTCTCCCACTTGTTGTTTTCTTTGCATCTAGGGGTCCAGGGGATTATATAGTCAACAATCCAGGGTAGCAATGCCCATTGTTACTCTACACCAGGAGAAAAATTTTGTGCTCACAGAATTTTTCAATGAATCTGCAACATTCTTCAAAGTGTCAACCTTTTCCAGCAACACCATCTTTTCCTCAACCATGTCTCTCACAAAGTGATACTGAACATCAATATGCTTTGTCTTCGAATGATAAGCTGGGTTCTTTGCTAGGAAGATTGCACTCTGACTGTCACAATATAATCTCACTACTTGTTGTACCAACCCAATACCTGAACACAATCTTTGTAACCATACTACTTCCTTTCTTGCATGAGTGGTTGCCATGTATTCGGCTTCTGTAGTTGAGAGTGCCACTACAGCCTATCTTTTGCTCATCCAACTGATTGATCCTCCAAATACGTTAAACACATACCCACTTGTAGATATTCTGCGATCCAGATCTCCAGCCCAGTCTGCATCAACAAAGCCATGTATTTCCACCACTATGTCCAATCCTAGTCTTCCTTGGTAGCACAATCCATAACTGGTAGTGTCACGAAGATACTTGAAGACCCTATTTACTGTTGCCCAATGCTCCTTCCTTGGTTTCGACATATACCTGCTCAAAACTCCCACTACATGTTCAATGTCCGGTCTAGTATAGACCATTGCATACATCAAACTATCAATTGCACTGGCATATGGAACATGGGACATGTCATCTTCTTCTTCCTATGTCTTGGGACACTGATCTGCAGATAACTTTACACCTATAGGAATAGGAACCTTGGCCAGTTTACTTCCATGCATATTAAACCTTTGCAATATCGTCTCAACATGTTTTCTCTGATTCAACCAAAGTTTCTTGTTTACACGATCTCTTTTAATCTTCATTCCCATAATGAAGTTAGCAGCACCGAGATCCTTCATGTCAAATTTGGAGGATAGTTGTGATTTCACCTCCTTGATAACATCCATGTCATTTCCTACCAACAACATGTCATCAACATACAACACTACATAAATGAAGTGATTACCAACCTGCTTGGAATATACATAGTGATCATCCCTGCTTCTTACAAATCCCAATCCAAGGATGTATGTGTCAAACTTTTGGCACCAGATCCTGGGTGATTGCTTTAGACCATATAGTGACTTCTTTAGCTTACAGACCAGCTCTTTCTTTCCCTTCACTACAAAGCCTTCTGGTTGCTTCATGTAGATTTCTTCTTCCAGATCCCTATGTAGGAATGTTGTCTTCAAATCCATCTATTCCACTTCAAGATCAAAAGAAGCAGCAATAGATAAAATAAATCTAATAGAAGTTAACTTAGCAACAGGAGAAAAAATCTCACCAAAGTCAATTCCCTCTACCTGGGAATAACCTTTTGCTACTAACTGAGCTTTGTATTTCTCCACTTTACCTTGTGCATTAAACTTCTTCTTAAACAACCATTTTCTACCAACAGATTTTCTTCCAGATGGCAACTCAACTATATGCCATGCCTCATTCTTATCCAAGGCATCCATTTCTTCAACCATGGCCTTCTTCCAGAGTTTACTATCCTCTGAATTCACTGCTTCCCTGACAGTTCTGGGATCATCATCAGTAATAAATAAAGAAAAATTGGAATGAAAATCAAGTGGACTATACCTTTCCGGTTGCCTTTTATCTCTCATTGATCTCCTCAATGTTGGGGTATGAGGTTCTTCTTCTTCTTCTGATGCTTCCTCTTCTTCAGATGATTCAGATTTTGCATCATCCAACTCAAGATCTATTTTCTCAGGTTCGTCTTGCGTTGGTAGGAATTCTTGTTTGGACACATATTTTACCTCTCTGAAAACAACATCTCGATTGTAAACAGTCTTATTGGTTTCTGGGTTCCAAAGCTTATAACCTTTCACACCATCTTTATAACCAATAAAGATACACTTTTCGACCTTTTTATCCATCTTACTCCTATTTTCCTTTGGAACATGTACATAAGCATCACAACCAAACACTCTAAGATGTTGAAGAGAGGGTTTCTTTCTATACTATACCTCGTGTGGAGTTTTATGATCCAACACTAATGAAGGTGGTCGATTGACCAAGTAACATGTTGTACCCACTGCCTCTGTCCAGAATTTTTGTCCTAACCCAGCACCACTAAGCATGCTCCTTGCTTTTTCCATCAGTTTCTTGTTCATCCTTTCTACTGAGGAGTGTATGGAGTAGTCTTCTGCCTTGCTATACCACACTTCTTACAGAATTCTTCGAATTCATTTCCGCAGAATTCTCCACCATTATTTGTTCTCAATACCTTTATTTTCTTCTCTGTCTGATTTTCTACCAGAGCCTTAAACTCTTCAAATTTATCAAATACCTCAGATTTCTTTCTAAGAAAATAAATCCATGTGTTTCTTGAAAAATCATCTATGAATGAAATGTAATACACAGATTTACCTAGGGATGGAACAGGAACAGGTCCAAACACATCACTGGGTATCAACTCTAAGATACCCTTTGCTCTTGTAGCACCAGATGGGAATCTTACTCGATTTTTTTTACCATATATGCAATGTTCACAGAAATCAAAATCCAGAGTGCAATTAGACATACCTTCAACCATACCTTTACCATGTAGTGTTTGAAGGCCCTTTTCTCCAATATGCCCCAGTCTTTGATGCCACAACATGGTCTTCTTTTCTGGGACAGTATTAGTCTTATCTCCTTCATTTCTCTGCTCAGGGATAACAGAACTATTACACCCATTAGTATGAGTGCTTCCCAACAACTTGTATATAGTTCCACACCGAACTCCCCTCATCAACACCATTTCTCCTCGTACCATCTTGCAAGTGTTCTTTCCAAATATAGTATCCACTCTTGCATCATCCAACTTGCTTACAAATATTAGGCTCCTGACAAGTTTTGGAATGTGAAGAACCCCGGGGAGAGTTCTAATCCTTCCATATTTTAGCAACTTAACCCTTCCACGTCCCATGATTTTGGTTGTCGAGACACCTCTCATGAATACATCACCACCATCATATTTTTCATATTCAGAGAACCACTCCTTGTGAGGAGTCATATGGTATGATGCACCTGAGTTGATCAACCATACATCACAGTCTGCATGTGTACCTGTAGATTCCAAGTAAACATCACCTCCTTCTTCAATGGAGGTTTTTGCCTCTGTGGAAGAGGTACTATCAGATCCCTTTGGTTTTTCAACCTTATTAGACTTGCAATTTTCTTATAATGCCCTGTTTTACCACACTTCTGGCATTTCCTCAAAGATTTTCCTGGAGACTTAGATATACCTATAGATTTAGGTCTCCCCCCCAAAGGATTACTAGGATTCCTGTCTTGGGTATGACCCCTTACAAATAAAGCATATGTGCTATGACTATCCATGCTTTTCTGCATCATCTCTTCAGATAACAAGGATGAAACTACATCCTCATACTTCAATGTATATTGAGTTACACTACCAATTGCTACAACCAGATTATCCCAAGAGTCTGGAAAAGAACATAACAAAGTAATACACTTATCTTCTTCTGCAATCATAATATTAATAGAGACAAGTTGACTTACCAGAGTATTAAAGGCATTTAGATGTTCTGTCATAGAATCTCCATCTTCCATCCTAAGATGATACAGCTTCTTTCGAAGAAACATCTTGCTTACCAGGGACTTTGATTTATACAAATTCCCCAACTTATCCCATATTTCCTTTGTTGTAGATTCTTCTAAGACATTCAACAACACTGAATCTTCCAAGCAGAGTTGAATAGTACTCCTTGTTCTTTTGTCCAACTTCTCCCAATCTTCCTTCGACATACCAGCACGTGTTGTACTAGTAGTTTGTGTACTAGTAGGTTGCGTACCAGTAGCCTGTGTGCTAGTAGACGATGTACCAGTAGGTTGTGTACCAGGATCCACAGTGTTCCATTGTTCTTTGTCTACAAGAAGGTCCTCCATCTTGAGCTTCCATAGCTCAAAGTTTTTACCGTTGAACTTATCTATCTCGATTCTAGAAGAGCTCGCCATTGCTCTTTCTACACTAGAATAACCACTGCAAAAGCTCCCACTAAAGCCAAGTTTATCACAGACCCAAGATCAACTTTATCTATCAAGACCGAGCCAAACCCTCAGCAACAAAGGTGTCCTCTGAATCCAAAAACAAGCTCTAATACCACATGTAATTTTTAAACCTGTGAAGTAAAGCAATGCATATAGATTCTTAAGAAAAACAAAATTTAATCAATGGCTCATACACATAGTACACAGAGATTTTATACCGGAAACCCTCAACCAGGAAAACCTTTCTTATATTCATTATATCGAATTTCACCATTCACCATACAATATATACAATGTTTTTAGGTATTTTGTAGATACCAAAACCCTAATCCCTTAATCCGGGGTTAATTTAGAAAACCGCTAAAACTATCAAATCCGCTAAAAACAATAAAAACCAGGAGGACCCCCCTAAGAAAGAAACCGGCGCACACGACACAAAGAGCACTACTAGAGGGATCGTCAGACGCAGTTTTCGAATCTGACACACCCACACACACACATGAAAAGAATATAACACATACCCAACAACTATGACAACCAGTTGCCTCACAGTTCTCACTAAAAGCATAAGGAAAAGGGTCCAAGTAACAGGTGCAGTTGAAATTGGGTACCAGACACAGCAAAGACAGCATGCACACAATGGGGAAGGAAAGAGAAGAAATCACAGGCTGCTCCCCGCAGCCTGAAGACGAAGAAAATCAGAAGGACCAGACCTGAAGTGCCTCGGGACAAGTCACAGGTGAGTGTTGGGGGCAGGTTGGCCCTTGGGTATGGAAGTAAGTGAAGACTAAGGCAGAAAATATGGAATGTGAACTGTGCAGAAGACATAGTGATTGATACTGGGTCGAAGTGAGCAGAAGAGCAGAAACGACGGTGCGAAGTAAGAGAAAGAAAGCCATTGGATGAGGATATCGAGGATGGATAGATCAGTAAGGAAGATGGATCATGGACAACTCAACAAGCAAAAAAATCCACCGTTGGATGCTTTGGAGCATCGCGCGAGAAGGAAGTAAAGATAGGCTGAAGAAGCCCTGAAAATGTGGGTCAAGTTGACCTAGGGTTTTAGACACCTAGGGTTTTGGTATCTAGGGTTTTGACACCTAGGGTTTTGGCCTAAGGTTGTCAGTGAGATATTGTAATGTATAAATAAAGGTCAAGAGGACCTAGGATGGGTTGGTTTTTGTTGTTATTTTCATTCCAAGTTTGTGATTGTTATGAGTGATCATTGTAGTGAGGGAGAGAAGCATTGAGAAGTGAGGGAAGTTTGTGTTGTAATATCTTCAGCTGGGTGTGAAGATCTGATCTGAAAATAGAAGGCTGACTTGTTATGCTATGCAAGCACCCCTACTTCATTAAAATAAACTTTACAGGACCTTGCTTCATGTGTTAAAATATGCAATGTAAACTTATGTGTTAAGTTCATGCTTCTTCCTTTAAAATGTTTATCTGTGAGAAATTGTTCTTTTAAATGGTTAAATATGTGCTTTAAATGAAAACACAGCAACATATCTTGCAGCAAATAAACCATCAAATGCACAACAAGAACAACATGATAAAGGAGTTCACCCCCCTCCGGGCTACATCTCCTTGAGCCTCCATAATGGACTTGGATCTCTGGGATTAATTATTCAAAAGTTATTTTACAAGCTGCTGCTCAACTCCAATGGAAAAACAAACTGTACCATTGAGATCAGAACACATAAAAACCCCAAAAATGACTAATACAACTCTGAAAACGGATCATGGCTCATCCGGGCATGACCTCTTCTACATGTGGCCATAAGCTTCCCTGAGCTTATCTTTGGCAAAAACACCTGTAAAAGTCCTCAAAAGCCTCTGAAACCTGTCGCAATGTGTTCAGAGCATATCGATTAGCCAAAAATGATTATTCAATCACAGAAAACAAATATAGGCTCACCAAACCATGGTCCTCCATCAAAGAGGGCTTGAAGTTCACTAGAGCTTCCTGAAACTTCAATGGTGAAAAACTTGTTGAATAAGTCTTCAAATGGCTGTGAAAATGGTACCAATGGATCCATCACATCCAAAAACCCCTGGCTGGGCTTTTACGGCACCTCAATCGGCCAAAAACTGAGAAAGTTAGACCTCCTCCATTTTCCTCCTTCTACTTTGTTGGAACTGGTTCTACAAAACGCACCTCTGTGTGCATGAACCTGGAACACGCTCCAAAACGTGCCTTTAAACCCAGCACCGAGCGGTTCCGAATAACCGTGCAAACTGTAGGACGGTTAGGGCGCCTCCAGCCCCCAACCGCCTAGACCACCGTCACCTGGGTCATACGACCTCGGACTAAAAGCAAAAGGTGCTAACGGTTATAAAACCGTGCCAACTATTTGAAACTGGTTCACGGGCATATGGTGTGGTGCAAAGAACCACGGGCTACAAACAAAACCCGCGCGCAACACAACATAATGGTATAAACCATTCGGAAATAAAAATCCCGCGCAAATATTTCAATGGTATTGGTTACATATTAAAATATAAACCCGTGTGTAACACTTTTAATACCCCGCGTGCAATAACAAATGTTATATATATATGAAATACATTACAAATCCAATGTAATATAACGAAATGCACGTGCACAAATGGTTAACACCCCTGGTCACATATGTGCACGCCGAAACCACGGGCTGGGGCTAAGCCCTGGCCCGACCCCCCACTCCAATTACAAACGTATATGAATTTAAATACATAAAAACCCATACACATGTTAAGAAACAAATGGCGGAACATTGGTTAGTGGAGGTCTTTGAAAACTTTGGCATAGTGGGAGGTCACCGGTTCGAATCCGGTCGACCCCAAAAACTTTTGAACAACCAAACAATAACCTAATAGCCAATAAACGGGTGCCATGTGGCAGCCCTTGATTGGGCCACATGGCACCTTTCCATTCGCCAAACTGATGCCATGTGTCGCAAACAAATTTGTCCAACTGCCAACTAATCATAAACCGCCACATCAGCACTGCCAACTCAGCTACCATGTCATCATACGGAATGTACGGCCTGCCACGTCATCCCGGGCCATGTAGGATGCTAACGTCATCATGTGCCACGTGTCACCCATCCAGTGGTGACACGTGTCACTTCAAGATTGGTCAAACCGTACGCTGAAAGTGCCAAATATGCATGACACATGTCACGCCCTGGAGCTGCCACATGTCATGTATGGACATGCCACGTATGTTGTATGGTCCTGCCACGTGTCTTGTACGGACAGGTACAGTCAGCATCAAATTTTTGCATGTTTGGCTCGGCGAACAGATCGCGATATCTCCTCCATACGGACTCCGTTTGCAAAAGTAAATATACCGCCGGAATCAGGAAGACGAGACGGACGCAATGGTACTGTTTTTATTGCATTCCGAACACTTTGAAAATTGAGCAAAATTTTTGCCCCCTGGTCCAGATTTTGATCACACCTTCCCACTGAAAGGCTTTTGGACCCACAAAATCTTATCTGTCTGCTTTCAAGTCATATCAAAATCTTTTCGACAATCACCTGAATACTCTGATATGCCGGGCACTGCAACTGGCTATGTCCTGCAACCACTGCTCTCTGGTTGTTGCTGACCCACTGTTGTCTTTGTGCTTGGAAGACTGCCAACCTTCCCACTGAGAATCAAGTCCCTCTTTCGAACTCTTTGGCATCAACAAAAATCAGCTCTCCAATGGTTGTAAAAACTTCCTGCGACATCTTGTCACAAGACAAGAAAACATCAATCTTGAAAACAAATCATACAAGACTGAAAAATGATGTCGACAAAAAATTTTGTTCTCCAAACAAACTGTCACATCCTGTACTTTATCAAAGCACATGGCGTTTTCAAAATCAACTTTCAAGTTAATAAACACCATCAACTAAACACAAGTCGAACAACACGATCGACACAACATAGTCGTCAGAAAATCATCAACCAGTCGAGACTCATTTCAACATCAAATCGACCTTCCCATAAATGCATACATAACGCTGAAAAGTGCATTTACAATCAGAAAAATGCAAGCGTTACTTGCTTAAGAAATCCAACCATTTCTTACCAAACCAACTGAACGGTGACTTTTTCTGCTGAACATCGTCCTCTTGCGAATCATCTTGACTCACATCAATGATGGAATCTCCTCTTCCATTCTTGCCAATCTTCTTATCCAACTGCTTCTTAGTCTGTGGACGAATAGTTGGATGCAACGTCCAACATTGGTCAACAAGATGACCCCACTTCTGATAGTGAGTGCAAACCTTTTGCATCCTCCTTTCACGGTGCCTTTGCTTATCAAGTTTCCTGAAATTGGCCAACCTTTTCCAACACTTGGAAACATGATGGTTATACAAACCACAATACATACATGGATTCTTTCTTCCATTGTTACATGAAAAGTTGTTATTCTTAACATAATCAAATGCAACTGAATGATAAGCAGAATTATACATGGAGCATTCACCTTTATCGCCTCATTGAGGAGGTGAATCTGAAGAGTTACAGGTTCTCCTTTGAAGACCATCAACAGTGTTCTTGTCCTCATCACTGTCACAACTCATATATTTGCATTCATCCTGAACACAAGCCTTGCATGCTGAAGGGATCGAACTTTCCACAAAAGTTCTCAAACTTTCACCTTTAAATCCTTCCTGAGGAGGTGAACTTGAAACAAAGTTTATACTTGGAACTTTTTCCTTTGTCTCGTTGACTTTGGAATTTGATCCATCTTGTCGTTCATATCCAAGACCACAATACCTAGGTCTTTCTTCAACAACAATAGGCTCAACAATGCCTTGTGCATTCTTACCCAAACCTTTACCTTCATAGCCCATTTTTAACAATAACTTGGACCCTATTCCTCTTTTGTGACTCTCAAAACCACCCAAACATTCATCTTTAGAGGAATTAGAAGATAAACTAACACTGCATACCTTATGTTCATGCATGTACTTGGTAAGGGTTTCCTTTGCCTCATGGAGTTGATTCTCCATCTCATGCAGCCTTTGCAAAAGTTGGTCTTTCTCCTGCTTCATAGCCATCAACTGTTCTTCAAGAGAAATGTTATTATCATACATCTTTTCCATTAAATATCTCATAGTTATCAACTCTTCTAGAGATAATGAAACTGTATGAGAACTATCAATACTTGAAGCTTCTGCCATCCTTGCAAACTTCAACACAAAACTTGCACAAAACCAATAGCTAAATCTTCAAGCTATTAATGGCAAACACATGAGCGAAATAAACTTATGCTCTGATACCACCTGATCTGAAAATAGAAGGCTGACTTGTTATGCTATGCAAGCACCCCTACTTCATTAAAATAAACTTTACAGGACCTTGCTTCATGTGTTAAAATATGCAATGTAAACTTATGTGTTAAGTTCATGCTTCTTCCTTTAAAATGTTTATCTGTGAGAAATTGTTCTTTTAAATGGTTAAATATGTGCTTTAAATGAAAACACAGCAACATAACTTGCAGCAAATAAACCATCAAACGCACAACAAGAACAACATGATAAAGGAGTTCACCCCCCTCCGGGCTACATCTCCTTGAGCCTCCATAATGGACTTGGATCTCTGGGATTAATTAGTCAAAAGTTCTTTTACAAGCTACTTCTCAACTCCAATGGAAAAACAAATTGTACCATTGAGATCAGAACACATAAAAACCCCAAAAATGACTAATACAACTCTGAAAACGAATCATGGCTCATCTGGGCATGACCTCTTCTACATGTGGCCATAAGCTTCCCTGAGCTTATCTTTGGTAAAAACACCTGTAAAAGTCCTCAAAAGCCTCTGAAACCTGTCGCAATGTGTTCAGAGCATATCAATTAGCCAAAAATGATTATTCAATCACAGAAAACAAATATAGGCTCACCAAACCATGGTCCTCCATCAAAGAGGGCTTGAAGTTCACTAGAGCTTCCTGAAACCTCAATGGTGAAAAACTTGTTGAATAAATCTTCAAATGGCTGTGAAAATGGCACCAATGGATCCAGAACATCCAAAAACCCCTGGCTGGGCTTTTACGGCACCTCAATCGGCCAAAAACTGAGAAAGTTAGACCTCCTCCATTTTCCTCCTTCTACTTTGCTGGAACTGGTTCTACAGAACGCACCTCTGTGTGCATGAACCTGGAACAC
>ML776642.1:385874-439344 GCA_009831015.1 Picea engelmannii
TTCGAATCCGGTCGACCCCAAAAACTTTTTAACAACCAAACAATAACCCAATAGCCAATAAACGGGTGCCAGGTGGCAGCCCTTGATTGGGCCACGTGGCACCTTTCCATTCGCCAAACTGATGCCACATGTCGCAAACAGATTCGTCCAACTGCCAACTAATCATAAACCACCACGTCAGCACTGCCAACTCAGCTGCCACATCATCGTACGGAATGTACGGCCTACCACGTCATCCCGAGCCACGTAGGATGTTGACGTCATCATGTGCCACGTGTCACCCATCCAGTGGTGACACGTGTCACTTCAAGATTGGTCAAATCGTACGCTGAAAGTGCCAAATATGCATGACATGTGTCACACCCTGGAGCCGCCATGTGTCCTGTATGGACATGCCACATATGTTGTATGGTCCTACCACGTGTCCTGTATGGACTGTACGGACAGGTACAATCAGCATCAAATTTTTGCCTGTTTGGCTCGGCGAACAGATCGTGATATCTCCTCCATACGGACTCCGTTTGCGAAAGTAAATATACCGTCGGAATCAGGAAGATGAGACGGACGCAATGGAACTGTTTTTATCGCATTCTGAACACTTTGAAAATTGAGCAAAAAAATTTCCCCCTGGTCTAGATTTTGATCAAGATCAACCCTGCAGCTGGGTGCATAGGGAGGCAAGACAGAGAGAAAGAGAGAAGATCTGATGGCTAAGAGCGTAGATAAGAATTGTACGCTTCCATATTAATATAGTATAAAGCACAATTTTGTGGATGTAGCCCTAGGGAGAGGGTGAACCACGTACATCTTTGTGTTGTGTGTGATTGATGTTGTGTTCTCTTGTTTATGGATATATTGTTATTGCATTATTGTGTTAGATATGAAAGATAGTTGTGTGAAGTAGATCTAAGATGGAAATTGATATCTAGATGTTGTGTTGTTCTTGTATTGGATCCACTTTGTATTCCCTTGGTTGTAGACATCTGTGTCTTGCAACCCCCCATAGCTACTTCAGGTGAGACTGCATTTGCCTCGCAGATGTTGTTGAAAGGACCAGTAGTTAGGGATTGTTGGTGTGCTCTTGGATTTGAACCCTGGGTCTGCCCCTGTGCCAACAACGGTTACATGGGGACGAGCTAAGACAGGAAATGACGTTGTAAGACAAGAGCCATCACAACACCAATGGGTGAAGAAGAATGTCGAACCAAAGAAGAAGTTTGATGCGTAAAACGAAAAGGAGATATTCAAGAACCATACAAGAATTTGTGAAGCTAGACATTGCATTGACATCAACTGCACAGCATAATAAGGAAGTATCGGCATACGATTTGCCTCCATCGTTGGATCACACCGAAGAAGCATGGCCCCTAGGACAATTAAGTACGATTAAAGGTTTTTTTCAATCTTGTGTTAAACTACTAAATGATCCATCATCTGTTAAATTATTACAAAATATGCTAGAAATATGTAGCATAGAAGCACAAGGAAAGCTAGAACAGAAAACAGTTAATCATTTTCATACAAGGAGGAGAACAAATAGAGAATTCAGATTGAATGCCAACATTGGAGATTTCAACATGGGAGATATTATACTGGATTTAGGATCTGAAGTAAATGTGCTACCCAAGAAGACATCGCAATGTATGGGAGAACCCACATTGGGATATTCACCTATTCAGCTGAAACTAGCAAATCAACACAGAGTTCTACCAATTGGAGGACTAAAAGGAGTGACAGTAGATCTGGATGGAGTATGTTCTAAAGCCGATTTCGAAGTAATAGAGATAGTGGATGGCACAACACCTTATCTGGCATTGCTTGGCTTGGATTGGGTGTTTGAAAATCAGGCCATAATCAACTTAAAGACGAGGAAGATGACATTCGAGTTAGGAGAATACAAAGTCATTGCGCCATTGGACCCATCAAAAGGGAAAAGGTTTGTAGAACCTACTTTCTTAGACCTAGAGGAAATTAACTAGTTGTACAGAACAACCACGTGAGAAGAAGATTATATGAACCCAACTGCAGATGGGGTACTCAGTTGGAGAAGTGTCACCTCATGTGTGTCAAACTTAGATACGGGCCTAGAAAATTGGCAGCAAAGGTTACATGAAGTCTCTACAAGAATAGACCGCGCAATAAGATGGGTAGGTACGGAGATAAGGGAACCTCTTAGCTTCCATGGGGTGAATGACTTAGAAGTGTTCTTAACACAATATGAAGATGAAGTGTTAGAAAATCACATGCTCTTAGCCCTGGATATATCACTCAATGAAACACCCACCAAGTGGTGGTGTGCGCACAAAGAAACAATTAAGGACTGGTACCAATGTAAACGGTTACTAAGCGTCAGGTTTGGCGCAGAACAGGGAAGCAACCAACTATAGAAATATGACGGACAGGGGGAACTAGAAAAATGCTTGGAGAAGTGAAGAATGCTATGGAGGATGACACCACCGGAAGAATGGCCTCATCATTTTGTTCACACATTAGAAGGGATTCCAGCAAACTGGTATACAAACCAGGAATTGTGTAGAGGAACTACAAACTGGACAGTATTACAGCAGAACTTTACAATCACTTTTTCATTTAAGCATGAGAACCCAAACATAGAATCAGCACTTAAATGAATCAGAGGGGTGATATTCATTAAAGAACCGGAAGTTGAACTTGTGACAGAAGAACAACAACAAAATAGATAGACAGTAAAATAATTATTGTCATGCTACCATGTGCAGGAAGAATCATTAGATGAAGATGACCCGCGAAATATTCAGATCACGAAAGTTGAAGGCGAAATAGAAGTGGAAGTTCCACCTCTGGAATCAAAAGTATTTTTTGTGCCAATCAAGGTGAAGAAAGTCAACATTGAGAATCCCAAAATGGACAGCATTGGAGACTACTGGGATGAGCAAACAGTGGAAAGCATAACAAAGTTGAGTACAATGACCTGTTCCCAACAACGTTCATAGAAATGAAAGGCATATCAGGAGAGCTCGGTGAAATAAAGATAGCTCTCATATCTGAGGCAAGACTGATCAGACAGAGACCATACAGACTAAACCCTATATATAAGAAAAAAGTCAAAGTTGAAATTGATAGGATGTTGTAGGATGGAATCATAGAACCTGTAGAGGAATCTAAATGGGTAATCCCTATGGTAGTTCAGGAGAAAAAACAAGGAGGGATAAGGATGTGTGTCAACTTGAGGAAGTTGAATGATGCATCCCTACATGATCCATTCCCTACTCCTTTCACAGATGACGTGTTGGAGAGCGTAGGAGGACAGGAAGCTTATTCATTCACTGACAGATTCTCAGGATACCATCAAATCAAGATAGCTCCAGAAGACAAGTACAAGACCACTTTTTCCACATAATGGGGATCCTACCAGTACAGAGTCATGTCATTTCGACTGAATAATGCACCAGCAAATTTTCCAAAGTAGTCATAGTTGCATTCAAAGAATTCATCCACCAGTTTCTAGAGGTATATCTGGATGATTGGACAGTCTATAGTCTGTTGAAAGACCATGTAGGGGTGTTGAGGCTAATGTTATAAATATGAAGGAAGTGTCAGATATCGTTAAACATCAAGAAGTGCATCTTCGGAACACCCTTTGGGATACTATTGGGCTATATAGTATGCAAACAATGCTTGCTAGTAAATCCTGCCAAGATAGCAGTAATTGTTAATCTACCACCACCAAAATCAGTATATTAATTAAGAGAAAAATGGGGACACACAGGATGCTACAGGAAATTTATAAAAGGGTATGCGCAGATCACTGCGCCAATGGAGAAATTGTTAAGAAAAGATAGCAAGTTTCAATGGAATGAGGACTGTCATCAAATATTGGACACCCTGAAAGAGAATATGGTAACCGCATCAATACTAGTATTCCTAGATTGGGAAAAGACATTCCATGTGCATGTAGATACATCGGCCATAGAACTTGGAGCTATTCTGGCACAGCCAGGATCGGGAGAATTGGACCATCCTATAGCATTTTCTAGCAGAAAACTGTTAGAATCAGAGCAGAATTACAATACCACAAAGAGAGAAGGCTTAGTTATGGTCTATGCGCTTCAGAAGTTCAGACATTACTTGTTGGGAAAACATTTCAAGATGTTCACAGACCATTCATCTCTCAAATACCTCATCAACAAGCAAGTGTTGGGGGGGATAATTTGTAGATGGTTATTGTTGTTCTAGGAATTTGACTTCGAAGTGATAGTCAAACCAGGGAAGTTGAATGCAAGAACCGATCACCTATCAAGGATCACTAATGGAGAGGAACCTATTAATCTAGAGGACAACTTTCCCGACGCGCAGTTATTTTCAGTCCAAGTAGCTAATGAATATTGTGCAGACATCATTCAATACTTGAGTACAGGGACTGCGCCACAAGAATTCAACACCACGCAGAAGAAAAATCTATTAGTCAGGGCTGCAGACTATCAATTGATCACAGGACACTTATACAAGATGGGTTCCGATGGCATCTTAAGAAGATGTGCACTAGAACATGAAAGACCTAGGATTTTAGCAGAAGCCCATGAGGGAATAGTAGGAGGACATTATGCAGGCAAAGCTACCGCGCAAAAGGTATTGCGCGCAGGACTATGGTGGCTAAATGTTCACATAGACTCAAAGGACTACTGCCAGAGATGTGATGTATGTCAAAGGGTTGGTAAACCAAATAGACGAGATGAGATGCCCTTGATACCACAAATAACCTTGCAGGTATTCGACAAATGGGAAATATATTTTGTGGGACCAATTAACCCACCAGCAAAAAAGTCAGGAGAGAGGTACATTATTACTGCGACAGAGTACTTAACAAGATGGGCTGAAGTAGCACCAGTAAGCGATTGCAACACAGAGACAGTAACACACTTTTTATTTGAGAAAGTGATCACTAGATTTGGTTGCCCAAATATTGTGATGAGTGACCAAGGCACTCACTTCATTAACAACACCATTAAGGCAATGACAGAGGAGTTTGAAGTTTATCATCAAAAGAGTACATCATATCATCCTCAAGCAAATGGAACGATGGAAGCCTTTAATAAGATCCTCAAAAATGCACTGACAAAGATCTGCAATGTTAATAGGGACGATTGGGACTTGAAGATACCAGCAGTATTGTGGGAATACAGGACCACATGCAAAAAATTGACCGAGCAGACACCATTCAGATTGATGTATGGACAAGAAGTAGTGGTGCCATTAGATTTTTTGGTACCTAGTTTGCGTGTAGCAGCAATTACAAACATGACAGAGCGAGTTGCAGTATAGGAAAGGCTACGTCGGTTGATGATCATGGAGGAAGACGGAATTCTAGCAGGGTTTCACCAAGAGGTACAAAAAGCAAGGGATAAAGCTTGGCATGATAGACACATCAAGAGGAAAAATTTCAAGGAGGGATACTTAGTCTTGGTGTACGACAGTAAATCTCTTCAACACCCAGGAAAACTCATAATACATTGCTTGGGACCATATGAAGTAAAGACTTTCATAGATGGGGGACTTGTACAGTTGAAGTATTTGGGAGGAACAGAACTCATAGGGATGATAAATGGGGGTCGATTAAAGCTGTATAGGGACAATCGACCTCCTAGCACTTAAAAAAAAAAAAACATGCAGCAACAGAGGGGTTAACGCGCAACCACCTACAAAAGGGGTAGTGCACTGAAAAGAGAATGTTCATGTGCACTTAGAAACATTAGCATGACAAAAAAAGGAACAAGGGTCAGAAAAAGGTGGAAATTGTGGAAATGGAGGGTACGACTAATAGGCACCAACTGACGACGTCAATCAAAATTGAATGTCAAGAATGATTGACATGACAATTCATTAATCATGCCAACTGGCGATGTCAAGGGAATTCAATGGTAGGTACGCAAGAAGCACCAGTTCATTCAAAACACAACTTGTGTAACATCTCTGAGAAGTTTCACACGATCCCTATATAAGGCAAGCACACAGAGATTGGAGGGGTTATTGTGAAATTGAGAAAAGCACAGAGTGACAAAGTATACGAAGCAAAGAGCGAGGTTTGAGGAGTTACAGAGCGAACGAAGCTTGGTGGAGACCATTTTTACCACCATGGAACCACCTAAGCTAGGAGCATTGATCCAGGCTTGCAGACGACCTTGAAGTAACCTCAGAGCACATCAACAGCCACAGGGAAGCGAAAAACAACCACCTCGACCTAGGGCATTCATCAACTTGGATGAAATCTCGTCGCCTAATATGGAATGAGGGAGCCCCACACCAGTGGTGGAGGAAACCCAACAAACAGCACCAGTGAGCATGGATATTGATATGCCAGAGGTAGGACAGAGCCAGCAAAACAAGGAGTTAGGAAATCCTTCACGCCTTGAAAACCCTAAAGAATCCTCGAGGGTTAATGGAACAGTTCTGAACCAGACAGAAACACTTGCACCAGAAAGGTCACACACAACAACGTCGAAGCAACCACACGAGGGCATAGTAGAAGATGTCACCGGCCAGGAAGAGGCATATATAGAGGAGAGAACAATGGAGGTTGGAACCTCGAGTTAGCCACTAGAGCGGAAGGGCAAGGATCTAGTAGAAATATCATCGTGCATATAGGATGTAACATCCATAGTCTTACCGCACATTCCGGAAGGGGCGCATGTCGTGGCTAATCTGTTAGGTTGCGTGGAAAAAATACGGTACTCAGATCACGATGTGACCGACATGGACAAGTTTCCAGAGTTTTCAAAGAAAGTTTACCTGGATACCATCAGTATAGGACACTTTGACGAACCAATTGTCCAACCAAAACTGTGGGCAACCGAACTAGCCAATACCAGGATTCTAAGTCTGTTGGAGATCTTTCACTTTGGAAGGGGTTGTGACGTAAACAACTGGGTCAAGCAACTGATGGAAGTTACTCATGGATGATACCTATGGGTGGAAGAGTTGGTCTCGATACACATAGAGATCAATGCATATATTACAGGGATTCCATCTCGGGGGGAGACACCCGCGCAATTCCTCGATGACAAAACAAAGGAGAAGGTACTATCCAAGGAAATGAAGAAGATGTGTGGCACAGAAAGAGGTTCACGTGGAATCATCATTAAGTGCATCAGTGACACAGAAACCAGGCAAGCCACCAAAGTCATGGTGTGCAAGTTGCTCATAAAGTGTCGCAAGGAGGAATTCCCTACAAGAGTAGTCACAGTTGCATCACAGTGTGCGAAGGGCACTATACTTAGTTGGGCCCCGTACTTGTTAAATCTGTTCCTTGAAGACTGCAAGGACGTGTAGGACCTAAGGACAAAGTTCCACTACTCTTGGCTACTCATCCTAATCACCCTGGTTGGATGGAGGGAGCCTAAATATACATACTTTTTCGAGTGATCCACTCATTGTCATGTAGCACGATACCTATCATTGGGGAGCACTTCATACCCCCCCAAAAAAAGTGCAAATGCAGGCATGTTCGCAGCGTATTACAACAACCTACAAGAAAGTATTTCCAACACTTGGTGGGTTACGCCAGAAGTGGTCATGCAATATCAGGGTATAGCCAACTTTAAAGAAACCAGGAATGCAGTATGGATCCAAGCATGAAAGGATCCCGAGAAGGAATGGTTACAACTACGGTACTGCGTCAAGGAAGAGGACGTAGAAATGGCCATCAAGGATTGGCAAGATGAATGGAGAATTACAGTCTTGAATCAAGAGATGTCCAATGATAAGGAGGTTGATGCAAGGCAAGAACAAACACTTGCAAGAGACAAAATTGAGCTCAAGAAGACAAAGCCAGGATAAAAGCCGGTGCAACAGAAGAAAGGGGGTGCGCCCAAGAAACATACCCAAGTGGGGAAGAAAAACAACACCCAGGTGCCTCAAGAATAGGAAAAAGAGATTGAGACAGCACAAGGGACCACATCAAGTTCTATTGAACATGAGCAAGGCCAGACTAAGAGGCCAATCATACACACGGTGGGTACGCGCAAGAAATCTAAGGCACACAAAACACCACCAGAATATACAATCACGAAGGACGAAGCAGACCTCGTGGTCCAAATGGTCTAGGACCGAACAGCAGAGGATTTTTAAGAAGCTCATAGCCAAAGGGACAGGATCCAAGAAGAGTTAGTCGACATGAGGCATCTCCTAGAGAATATCAGAGAAACGCAGAGGGTGGGAAGACAAATAGAGTTAGTCCCTGCAGCATCATAGACAGGAGCCAAGGTTGGGTTGAGTGAGCAGGATACGATCCATATGATAGCACATGTGAGCTCGACTTTTCATGTTACACCTAGCATGTTGCACATGGATGAAATTGTGGGCCAGACACCCTTGAAAGATCTAGCACAAATGCAATTGGTAATGGGGTGGATACCAACCAAGGCATTATATAAAATGCAAGTCAGCGTCGCGCAGGAGGTACAGTCGCGCACATGCATAGATGCAGCAGAACTACAGCAGGCGAAGGACAGTAGAGAAGAGTTGGAGTTGGTGCTCGAGCAGGTCAAGCTCGAGACCAGGGACAAGAAATATCACGCGAATAGGCTCGATCAAGGATTGGTTGTAGACTATGATAGAATTCCAAAGAGCACGCAAACAGAATATCCCACGACGATGCATAAAATTGATTAGATTGTGTAAACAATCGATCAATATAGGCAGGAGATCGAGAACCTCTGGGAACAACTCATCCCTAATACTCCCCCGAAAGTAAAGGAGTAGAGGAAGCAGGAAGCAATAGGGAAGATGGAGGAAATGGAATGACATGTTAGTGCAGTTGTCGACTTGTTTGATAAAGTAGCACAGCTATGGAAAAAGTTGGAGGAGGATCAACAGGTCCAGTAGTGGGACCAGGAAGAGGAAAAGATAATCACAGCTATCCAGGACCTCAAGCAGAAGCAGAAGACGATGCAGTTCACTGAGTGCCTCAAGGGAGTACAAGATATGAAGAAGTTGCAACAAGAACTCATAGCCACGTAGCCACGGAAGAAGGAGAAACAAGCTCAAATGGAACCTATCCAAGAGCTGGCAGTGGAGGTGATTGTGCAGGCAGAAGAGGCAAAGAAGAACATGGCACAAACTCAGGTAGAGTGCACAGAGATGATCAGCGGTGATATTACAGCGCAAGTATTGGACGCAGTCAGAGAAAAGACTGTGCAGGCTCAAACACAAGCAAAGGAACTCACAGAGAAGTTCCAAACTCTCGCAAGAGTTGTTGAAGAAGCGCACAAAGTTTAGGTGGCTCGGGACGAGCCACATGTCAGTGTTGTGGGCCTATTGGATGCAGGCCTAGTCAGGAGAAAATGATATTTTTGGGAAGAGAAGCATGAAAAGAGAAAGGGACAACTACAAGGAAAAGAAACACATGTAAGGGAAGTAGGAGAGGCATGCATGCAAGGAATACCTAACAATGCTAGGGTTAGGGTTTTTGTAATGTATTATAATGGATGATGAGCCAATAATATAAATAGGTAGTACTTAGAGGAAGAAAGGGGGAGAGACATGATCCGACCGAGGAAGGGAGAGTTGTAAGAACTATACCAGTCAGTAGCTGGTGAGCTAGGGAAGTAGTAAGCGACTCGATCCTGAGGGTTAGATCACAGGATGAGGAGCCTAGTGCAATCTAGTCAGCCTCAGAGGGATCGGGGAGCCTATTGGAGAGAGTAAGATCTAAGATTGTAAACATGCATGGCGTGACCTATTACTGAACCATAATTGTTGCGCCTCTTTCATCACCTAAGTGAGAAAAACAGAGGTGCTTACAAGCTTAGTTGGGTTAGCTAAGAAGGACAGCTATAAAGGAAAAGGGTTAGAGAAAGAAATATAAAAGAACAACTAAGAATTAAACTAAGAAATAAAAGAACAACTAAACTATTGAGCATAAGGACATAAGAACAAAAAGACAATAAGACTCATGTCACCAATGGCGAGGATTATATTAGTGAAAGAAAACACCAAGAAGAAAGAGGACTATGAGTCCCTTCTTCCTCCAAGGGAGGGCTCTTGGACCCCCACAAATAAGCTCTTCTTACAACTTTGAATAAAAATGGTGAAAGAATTCCAAACTAATCCACTCAAGAGGTGAGATGGATTGTCCAATGTAATGGTGCTAGTATACTCTTGATGAGAATAGAGGATTCCTCAAGAGAATAGCAGCAGCATAACTTTGCTATTGAATTCCTTGAAAATGAAGTGCACCCATGGCCTTGTTTTATAGCACCTCTAAGGTATTGTGCAACCATCTTGTAGTGTGAAAAGAGGCTAATTAGGGCATTTTTAGGTCTTTGACTAGCCACCCAGTCAGATCTAGTCAAGATTTGGGTGTCAAATCAACTTGGAAGCTGAACCAGAAGTGGGTGGGAGGCCGACCAATCTCATAAATGCGTTGCTCTCAGATGTGTGCATCTTTTAGCGACCACAGTCGCGCATCGGGCGCATGTGCACTTTTCCTACGTTTATGTTTTGTGCATGTGCGTGCGCACCCTGTGTAGTCATAGCGCACTTTAATTTTATCACGGGTTGTATAGTTTTGGAACTTTTGGAAATTCTTTTGTGGTAATTTTGGTCCATGGGTGACCTCATAAATGTTTGACGATGTTGGATTCTTGTAACCATTTGTGGATGAAATTTCAGTGATAACAGATGCCCCCTGATGGATGAGGTTAGGAGCATACGTATAGCCGAAATTCATCAATGTTTCTTCTACTGAGAGTGTCTTTGTAAAAGAGAGTGATAGTGAGAGTGTCAAGAGTTACCCGTTGGAAGGAGAGGGGAACCTGTAGAACCCAACCTTCCATAATGTGTGTAAAAATAAATTGTGTACAAACGAGGTGGGCATGCCCCATGCTCGTGTTATGTAACTCAAAAAGGAATGGTTTGTTGATGTAGACAACTGCAGTGCCCTCGGGGGCGTTCATGATAAAGGCAGAAGACAATTATGCAGAGGAACATAATCTGAATAGTAGGTAGTGACATCTGTAAGAAATATCACGGATTTTGTAGGCATTGATAGCCCATCCAAGTTCAGAGATCTTCAACGAATATAAGAAATAACTGCAATAGTTACAAAGTAAGACCCACCGTAACATGAGAAAGTGTTGAAGTCGAATGTTACGGGGGTCGACGACAGTAGGGAGCAATTGTGGTTATCCCTGTGCCATCCGAGACTTCTCATTGGAAAGGTAATGAGAGTCAAGATATTGTCGCCCTTCTGGAAAACTGTGTTGATGTCGACAAAAGGGGGACGTGACTCCCAGAAGCAAAGGGCTTCATGAAATCTACTAGGTGAGGTTAGGAAATGGAAGAGGTACATGGTCGAAGTCAAGATGGATGAAGACTCAAGACTGCCCTTGGTTGGGGGTATATGCAAAGTATAAGTGGCCACAACCGTTCAACTAGGTCAAGTGTCAGGGGGACAACAAGACATGGGATAAGTTGTGCCAGAGGCGAGACAAAGTGAACAAACTCAGAGGGCAGAGGTAAGTGGCCTATGGGATACTTGGAGTATATGGACGATGTCAACAAGGGTAGATGATAAGGAGTGCCCCAACCAACGGAGACATGGATTGCGTTTGCCAAAAAGGGAAGAAGGTCGCCAAAGGTGACGAAAAAAAGGTATGTAAATGCTAGAAACAAAGGCTTTTTACAATTTACCAAACAAATAAAGAATAATCTGGGAGGAGTGTACAAATACAGAAATGGGTGCCCCAATGTAATATGGTTGGGTCGGTTAGGGCGCAATTAGCTTGGAGAATTGGTGGAAGGTGGGGGGCCCATGGGTGGGTTTATGTATGAGGTAGATGAAATGGAGGGAAATTTGCAGAGGGGCAAACTGATTGTGGATGAAATGGAGGGTTCATGATACTATGGAGGTGCAGTCAAAATAGAACCTTGAAGAGATAATCTGGGAGTCCATTGGGAAAGCTAGCAAAATGAGGAGAAGGAGTATGTGGTTGATTCGCGACATGATGTAAGACTATCGGGACTCCCATCCCTAAAGGGTTGAAAAACAGCTTGAGTGTCAAAGTGCAAAAGGGTGCTATGAATGGGACAACTCATGTGGGGGAGAGTTCTACCGAGTGACAGTACCTAAGATGCAATGGAGGTGTTGGTACTGTAGAGCCGGATATGGGGATCCTAGAGGCAAATGTCAGAGGGTGTGACTGGAGATGCAATTGAGATTTAGAGGGAATGATTACATGCCAGTGTTGATTATATACCTGAAGGGGTTGCGTTGATGTATGATGACCAAATACCTACACACATGAAAACCAAATACCCGACGTGAACAATATCTGAAGAGAATCGAACATACAAGCATTTATTTGATAATTTTGAACATGAGCATGCTTACCTGGACGGGGTATGAAAAAATGGTGCTCCGGGGGCTAAGGATAAAAACTGGCTCGGGGACTATCTTGATGTAGATGATGGGATGTTGATCCCGTGGCTGAAGATGGATCAAAAAATGGACACCCAGAGCTCCTGGAATGGTGTTTGGAAGTTTGGCGGAAAGGCTTATATATAGTTGTAGGGCCCACATTGACACCTCATTTATACTTGCTTCTAGAGTGACTGGAAGAGAGGTATTCAGAGGAGATTTGGAGATTCCTGGAGGACGAGGCAACCGATTTAGGACCAGCAAGCTTCAGGTTAGTGGTCTTATCGTCCTACATAGAAGTAGGTTTTCAATTTATGGGCAGAGCCTGTACGGAGGGCCGTACAGGGGAGTTTATGGGTGTGGGCCCCCCAGTGCGTGGGTGATCCGGAAATATGCACGCATGGGTGCTCGCCTATTATCTGGATAGTTGCGCATGGGTGCACCCTTAGGGGGGACAAAGGTGTGCATGATATGCGCACCTATTTGCTACACAGTTGTGCATGGGTGTGCAGCTCTGTAGTGGACAGGCGCGTTGTGATGCGCGTTTGTGTTCATGACAGGGGCGCATGGAGGCGCCCCTGTAGGGTGGGCAAGCGCGCACGTATGCGTGCCTGTGTTCGTGACAGGGGCGCATGGAGGCGCCCTTGTAGGGTGGGCAAGCGCGCACGTATGCGCGCCTGTGGGATGGACAGGAGCACCAACATGTGCGCCTGTGGGGTGAACAGACGTGCATATGTGCGCACCTGTGGGGTGAACAGGCGCACGTATGTGCGTGCCTGTGGGTTAAACAACCGTGCCTTGGGGGCAAGGCTGACGAGTACAAAACTTATCTTTTTTGGAGATTTTAATGTGTTTTATGGTCAATATGGCTTACCTAGGACTGTATTATGTGGTTGCAGGCGATCATTTGCATGATGTCAGTCCATTGGCGAGAGCGGGACAAGTCACAGCTATGGGATGTTGTGGATATTGAGGAGTTGGGGGTTCATGTGACTTTGGCAGCTTGTGGGCTACTGAAATTATTTGAGTGCCCGTTGATACGGGTGCAGGAGTATCTCCTGAATTTTCTGATCCGGATGTAGAGTCTGGATCTGCATTGCTTTATGGTGCGGGGAGAGCAGATCACCTTCACTACGGTGAAGGACATATATTTTCTGACTGGGCTCTCTTTTCGGGGAACGCCCCTACCGACGGAGCTGGTGTTACCTGTGGACGTGTCGTTAGTGACCTTGGGCCAGAGGTATTGTTCGAGGGAGAACTACATGTCGGGCTCCATCGTGAGTATCGGGGCGATGGATGCTTTAGCTCATTGTTATGTAGCAGCGATGATTATGAGGGTATATGGGTCCCTCGCGACTCAGCGGATCAGTGGTGGTCAGCTGAGGGTTATGGGGAGGGCATTAGCCGGTGAGCATTTTGCCTGGGGATTGATGTTGCATGCCAGGATGGTAGGGCAACTGGACATATGTCGGTCTACAGACTCAGGGGACTTTTCCTTTGGGTCCATCATGGTGGCTTGGTTTTTGGAGAGGGTGTCGATGTTGTGCCCTACGATTTTATTGGGTGCTTCTGGTGCACGAGAGTCGTGACTGAGGTAGTGGTCGATGATTTTGGTTCGCCACGGTGGTGGAGAGGGCGGCCATTTTTTCACGGCTGAGGCGGCACAGGTGTGGCGGCAGATGCCACAGGTAATACTGCGGTATCCATACTATGGTGTGAATTTCTGGGGTGATCCAGACATGGTGTTACCTCCAAGGGAGGATTTTGATCACTGAGGTATGTTTGTGATTTTGATATGTTGATTTTTGAGATAGCATGACATATGTATTTTGTATAGATGTTGATACTATTGGTTGGTTGTTTTTATATGCAGATGTGGGACCTCGCAGGCGCGAGGTTGAGATGATGAGAGCGTCGGCTCGCCAGGAGTCGGGGAGACCGCCACGGGGAGGGCCGCGGGAAGGAGAGAGATGTCGAAGCGAGGACGTCAAGGTGAGACCAGCTAGTGATGAGAGAGCAGCCAGGAGACATCGTTTTGATGACCCTGGTGCTGGGCCATCGCATGCTCCTCCAGAGGAGGCCGAGGGAGATTTTGAGGATATTCGCCACCACCTGGAGGTGGTGCTACAGGGTGTGCCTGAGGTCATGTGGTCACGCATCCAGGATGAGGGCATCCTGGAGAAGTGTGTGGGAGTTCCCCTGACATGGTGGGTCGTGGTGCGGCGAGCAGCAGTAGCAGGTGTTGTGATGACCGGACGGTTACCTCCCAGTCCAGAGGGACCAGTCGTGGGTGGGGAACCACCGCCTGAGGGAGGGGCAAGAGGTGGTGCGCTAGAGCCACCTTGAGTGTTTCTCTATGTATGGTTGTATTTTGTATATAGGTTGGTGAGCCCATTTTGTACCGAGGTGCTTTATTGACCTGCGGATTTTGTATATGATGTTTTGTATGTAAACATTTTGATGGCACAAGTGACCGATTTATATATATATGAGGATACATGTTTTGGGTCTTTGTGATGTTTACATGTGTTTTTTAATGTGTTGATGATGTCTAATCTATATATGCTCTGACAGGTTCTTGATGGTTTATGTGTGTGTAGAGATATCTTGATGTGATATATGCCAATCTAATATAATGTTAGCTAAGTTATCTGTAATTTGATTCAATTGTCTTAGAATATGTGTAAATGTAATGAAATCAAAATGTCGAGATAAAATTCTAGCGTGCAGGTATTTGCGAAAGAGGCAAGGATCGCAGACACAGTACACATTGTTGAGCTGGAGGATGACTAGTTGAGAGTCAATAATGATGCTAAGGTGACGAATACGATGATGATGGGCATCGGCGAGGAGGCCAATGACGGCAGTGTATTCAGCTTGGTTTTTGGTTGTTGTACCCAAACATATGCTGCTAGAGTGGAGCAGTTCATGTGAGGGGGTATAGAGGGCCCAAGCTGCCGAAGCAAGATTTTGTGTCCACCAGCTGGTGTCGTCAGCGTAATCGATGTGGTAAGCTAGTGGAGGAAGCATCTGTCAATAAAACAAATGATAGTTTAGACGTGAGGGATGGAAAAAAGATTAAAAACACTATAAAAGAAATAACCTAATGTAGAATGGCTACGCTTAGGCGTAAAATTTCTTTAAGTATAACCCATTAACGGGTTCTTTGAGAGAGAGGCCTTTGGGAGAGGCCAGGATGTATGCGCCTTTGGTGAGGAAATGTTGGATAATGTAGGGGCCGTGCCATAGTGACTCAAATTTTCCATGACCGAGGGTATCGTGAGCGATATCGTAAGCAAGGACGAGGTCACCTTCGTGAAATGAGTGAATATTGACGTGGCGATCAAAGGTGGCCTTTGACCTTTTTTTAGCTGCCTCATTGTTCCGTAATGAAGATCGACGATCTTCATCCAGGGAATCTAAGTTTAGCAAGCGCTGCTCCATTGGAGCAGTGTTGGGTAATAGCTCAATTGCGGTGCATAAGGTGGAAATTTCACACTCGATGGGAAGAGTGGCCTCAACCCCATGGACTAGATGAAATGGTGTGAAACCAGTGGTTGTTTTCATGGCCATTCGGTAAGCCGATAGCGCGGAAAATAACATATGATGCCAATTGGTCTTATGTTTGTTAACCGTGCGTTGCAACATGGTCTTAAGGACCTTGTTAACTGCTTTGGCCTGTCCATTAGACTGAGGGTAATATGGTGAGGCAAACTCATGGGAGAATCCTAACCGAGATGAGAGTTCGACAAAAATCTCATTCTCGAAATGTTTCCCGTGATCGGAAACTAGTTGGAGTGGTACTCCGAAGCGGGATATGACATGATTAAAGAAAAAACGCATTGCAGTGTCAGCGGTGTTGTTGAAGGTGGGAATGGCTTCAGCCCATTTTTTGAAGTAATCAACTGTGACAACAATGTATTTGTGTCCATTGTTGGATGGGGGATTACAAGTCATGAAGTCGACGGCCCATTTACAAAAGGGGCCTGCAGTAATGACTGGGTGGAGAAGAGCAAGTGGTGCTCGTGCTTTGTTGGCGTAAAGCTAACATTTCTTGCATCACTTCATGGCATGAATGCAATTGTGAAACAATGTAGGCCAAAAATAACCTGCTCGGATGATTTTCTGAGCAGTGGACATTCTCGAAAGATGGCCCCCACATGCGTCGCTATGGCAGTCATTCAAGACTCTATCGGCCTCGTCAATAGTCAAGCATTGACGAAGTATGGTGTCGACCCCTCACCGATATAAGATATCTCCTATGATGAGATAGTGGGGGGATTGGTGGCGAATATGATGGCGATCATCTCGTGAGAGGTGGTTACCAAAATCTTGGGTTCGGAGGTAGACGAGGAGGTCGTCGTACCAAGGATCATTTAAAGTGATATAAAAGAGATGTTCATCGGGGAAGTCGGTATTGATAGGGGCACTGGTAGTGTTGAAGGGCAAGTCCATGACAAAGTCGGCGGGGATGAGGGCTTTCTTGCTCTTGGGTGTTGAAAATTCGAGATTGTACTCCTGAAGGATAACGATCCATCGAGCAAATTTGCCATGAATTTTCCAACGACTGAGCAAGTATTTCATAGGGTTGGAATCTGCTACGACTTTAGTCGTGCGAAGCAGAATGTAATGACGCAGTTTCTGGACTACGAGGACAACTGCTAGGGCTAGTTTCTCTTCGTGCTTATACTTCAGGGGTGGCCCTGAGAGGTTTTTACTAATGTAGTAAATTACATGCTCACTATCGTCATCACCGAGTTGAATGAGAACTCCTGCTACTGAGACAGTTGAGGCTGATATGTAGAGGATATAGTCGTGATTGTAGTTGGGTGCACTAATTAAAGGGGCATTGGAGAGCACCATTTTAAGATCGTCGAATGCTTTTTGGGCATGTTCATCCCATTGGAATGGGATGTCGTGGCGGATTAAGTGAAGGAAACCGTGTGCTCGAGTGGCATAGTCTGGGACAAAACGTCGTAGAAAGTTAGCTTTTCCTTGTAGGCTCTGTAGTTAACATAAATTCTGGGGGGGTGGAAGTTCGGTGGTGGCTTGGACTTTGAGGGGGTCCATAGTTATGCCACTTTGGGACATGATGAATCTGAGGAGGCACCCAGCAGTGATGCAGAATACGCATTTGAGGGGGTTCAAGTGGATGTTGTACTGATGACATTGTTGGAAGATGATCCGTAAATCATCAAGATGTTGGGTGCGTTTTTTGGATCAAGCTATGAGATCGTCCAAGTATGCGAGGATGATATGAGCTAGATCATGAAAAATGTATGTCATGGCCCATTGGAAAGTTGTGCCAACGTTCTTTAGGCCAAAAGGCATGACACGATACGCAAACGTACCCCAAGGGGTGGTGAATGTGGTTTTGTATTGATCGGCTGGGTGGATTTGGATTTTATTTTAACCAGAGAAACCATCCATGAAGGACAGAGCCTCGTGGCCTACGCAGTCATCGATAATTTGGTCAATGAAAGGCCTTGGAAAGTTGTCTTTGGGACAGGCGTGATTGAGATCACGAAAGTCCGTGCAGACGTGGATAGTGCCCTATTTTTTGTTAACGGGTACAGGGTAGGAAACCCATGAGGTATAGGCGATGGGGTAGATGAATCCAGCTGTGCGTAATTTGTTGATCTCGGATTTAATGGCCACTTCTTTGGATGGGTGAAATGGTCATTGTTTTTTACAAACTGGTGTAATGTCAGGCCAGGTGTCGATGCGATGTTCAACAATAGAGGGATCAAGGCCAGGAATCTCTATGTATGACCAGGCAAAAATATCCCAATATTCTTGGAAGAGGGTTGTATAGGCGGTGATTTCTTGAGGGGTGCATGCGACGTCGATGGTGATTTTCTCGACGACTCCATTTTTTATGGAAATATCGATTTTGATGGTCGGGGAAATGTTGGCCATGTTGCCTTCTTCAAAAGCATCAAGGGCAGGGATGGGGTTCTTGAACCAGTCGATATCCCCTGATGGGATAAAATCCTTGGTTTTGAATGTGTATATGGGGTGTTGGTTAGGAGGCGTGAAGGTGTCCTGTGAAAAGAAGAGCGCTATGTGGTGTAGCGCATCCCATGGGTTGGTTAGTTCCTAGAGTATGTCCTCGTCACAGTGAAATTGGCGGGAATACAAGGGATCGACAAGAGTGATATCGGTGACTGTCACCGTGTGTTTGTCCTTTGGGGATGATGAAGCAGGGGGAATGATGCAATGAGATTGTGATGATTTTCTCGACATAAACCAAATATCGAGGTACTGAGGAGTACTAGTGGTTGTTGGATGTAAACTTTCTGTAGGAAAATGAGCGGGATAATTGGGGGGATTTGGGAGTAAATCCTCGGATAAGTCATCCAAGAACCACGGAGGTATAGGGAGTGCCTCGGGTTCAGGAGAAATGATATGAAGAATCTCAAGTGGTGAGGTAAGGTCAACCATCGATTCTCTAGGGGGCACAGGGGTTTGAATCAGGGCCATCTGGCATTTCCTGTATTCAATGATCATAGGACATTGATATGTAAAATGATCTAAGGATTCAGATAGAGAGTAAGGGAATATCATGCGTTCGTTGACTGAAGTCATGACATAGTGGATGTCAGTGATTTTTGGTGAGGATGATGTAACTGGACTAGGTGCCTGCTGGAATCTTTGGCATACTGCGACTAACGTCTGTCGGAACTGAGGTAGCGTTGGGCAATGGTGTGTATAATGGCCATATTCTGAACATATGGTGCAAGTGAATTTGGTTCGCAGTCCTTTGCTACTTGTGTTCAGGGAGATAGCAGCGGTACTTGTTACAGTGGCGAGTGGTGATGGTATTTGACTGGGTTAAATGAGGTTACATAACTCAGGTAAAGATGGGCATTTGTTGGTTGGGTGTCCATCTTTCTCACATAGCGCGCAAGGAGGTTGGATGCGTAGGGGAAATGGAGTTGTGGGCTCCTTCTTCTTTCTCCTGCCCCCAGTTGTGGTAGGGAGGTTAGTGAGTGGGGGTGTAGGGGTTATGGTGGGAGTGAGTATGGGAATCGTCATTGGGATTCCTTCCATTTGGGGGGGAAGGGATGGTTGAGGGACCATCTCTAGTGGATGTAAATACCAAACTGGAATTGCCAACACCATATTAGGTAGGGTAAGCGTTGCGGCTACTTGGAAAGCTTGTACACCAGGTGGAGGGCAGAAGAAAGGGATTTGAGTAATGGCTTGGGGAACTATCTCCCAAACTAGGATATGGCCTTGGGGAGAGGTGAAATCGTGAACTAGTGGAGTCGACGAGTTCGTAGGAGGCTCATGAGGGAGGAGCTTTGTGACTAGTGGGACGTCAGATATGATAGAAGCCTCCCTGGGAGGAAGGGTATCCTCTATGTTAGTTCCATTGGATGATACAATGCATACTTGATTGGAAGGATGAAGGAGCGGTGGCGCACCATGGTAAGCTCCTAACAATGATGGGTCTTTGAAAATCTTGGGACCCATTTCAATGAGTGGGTACGTTTCAGGATGAGTATGGACAAGGGGGAGAATGTTATCGATGTTGGCAGAATGGTTAGGCTCGTAATGCGAAACTTGGTCAATGGTAATGATGTTCCCGTTATGGGGGAACATCATGGTTCAAAAGACGGAAGAGGAAATTGCCTTCATAGCGTACATGTAGCTATAACTGAACAAGATGTTGTAATCGAGTGGGGCGTCGATAAATTCAATGTCGTTGAGAATAGTCTTGCCGCTGAGTTCTACAGGGACATTTTGGAAGAGCCCTTCAAGAGATGATGGTTGTCCGTCATAATATCTTAAGGTAATGGCAGATGGGATGAGTTCAGGGGAACCAAGTTTCTTTCATACAGATTTGGACATGATGCATGTGGATGCTCCTTCATCGATGATGCACTGATGAACTGTAATGTTCCAAATTTTTACTGGGATTTGAAAAGCGATTAGAGCAGGGAGGCGAGGTTCCCCGCTGTCGAGATCAAATTTGATGAGTCGAGTATCTGCGGGGTCGACTGCCCCCAAGGCAGAAAGTAATGATTTCCGCTGAATGGGACAATTTTGAAGGACTTCTAAGACTAACATGGCAGCCGAGGATTGTGCTACGTCATCAACCAAACTGTAATTATGAGCCGCCCTATCCTGTGGGTTGTGAACATTCCTGCACAATGGGATGTGAGGGATGTGAAGAGGTGGTTCTGCATTAGGGAGAGGAATCACCAACGGGGGTCCCGTTGGTGCTCGGATTGTTTCTGGGGGAATGGGAGGAGACTCAGCGGGTGCCCGGTATTGACGACTACATGTTTGCAGAAGGATTTCTTTCTCACTGGTGAGGAGGATCATATGATCTATGGGATTTTTTGGATTGAGATACTGTCCCAACTATGGTGGGGTAGGCTACATCTCTTGTTGGGTGTTCATCACACCTTGGTGTGGAATGGGGTTTTGCAGCACGGATGGGGGGGGGTTGTTGCATGTATTGTTGTGGGGCCTGCTAAGGGGCAGGCAGTGCTGGAGGATGTGGTAGACTGCCTGAGTCTTTCATCCATTTAAATTCAGTGATTTGGGGGCAATGATGAGTATAATGACCGAACTCACCGCAAAGGGCACAAGGGAAGGTGGTTTTAATAGTATTATTATTTCTCCCTTGACGCTTGTTGTTATTGCCCCCCTAGGGGTTCTGATTCCCTTGATTCTAGTTGCCCCCAGTAGGTTGGTTCTATTGGGGGTGATTCCCACCTTGACCTGGGTTGTTATTGTTCCTGTTTTTCCCTTTCTTTTTGGCATTATTCGACGAATGGGTCAGATTTTCCGTATTCCGCTGTCCAAAATTTTGATATTGTTGAAGGGGAGAGGGTTGAACAAAATTCACCCCAACGTGAGGATGTGGGGGAGCCATGGGTTGTGGAGGACCAGGGAATGGGAAGTATGGATTCTGTGGGAGTTGTGATCCGTAAGGTACATAGGAAGGCGTGATGCTTTCGCTAGTACTTAGAGTATAAGTTGAGGTAGAGGGAGTACCAGAGCTTATTTGGATAGGTGGGTGTATTGGGGGTGTCGGTGGTGGTCCAATGATGGGTGGAGGAATAGCAACAGGGTATGGTTGTTGATAAGGGGGTGGGGGGTAATAATAGGTGCCCCCATATGCCAGTGGATATTGAGGTGTTCCATACATTGGTGGTTGTTGGGGTTGTGGACCGTGGTGCATGGTATTACCAATCAGTCTGTCTGCTGAGTGAGACATCCCAGGTTTTTCTTGGCCGAATGGCACAAGTTTTGGGAGATTAAGAAGTACAATGTACAAGTACCCTGACTGTGAATAGATGAGGTCGTGTTATTAAGCCTTACTGATGGCTTCTTCTTCTAATTGAGGGGAGGTGGAAGCTACATCTTTACCGAGGAGAGCGACAAGTGATCTGAGAAACCAGTCAAGACACTGTTGTTTGGTGGTTTCAGCTTTGCACAAACTATGTCGTCTATGCCACTCGTGAATGTGATCAACGATATGTGTGGCTGAGGTTTGTTTGAAATTAGAGAGTAGTTCAAGACCATTTTCGTGGTGGATTGGTAATTGGAAGAAGGTCAAAAATGCTTTGGCCAAGGATTCGAAAGTCGCATGGGACCCCAATTTTTCATCTACATACCATTTGGCTGATGGGCCAGTGAGTGTGCATTGAAATAATCATAGTCTGATGGAATCATCCATGATGTTGTTGGAAGAGCACCATAGGTGGAAAGTCATGACATGATTGGCAGGGTCATCCCCTGCCTTTCCTTCAAACTTGGGGATGTCTGAAGGTAGTTTGGTGGGCATTGTAGGCCATGTGGGGTCATGCAATATAGGATCATTTGTGAGTTTTCTTAGATCTGGTATGTTAAGAGAGGCCAAATATGGCATTAGGAGTGTTGGTGGAGGATTAGTTCCAGCCCTATTGTGAGTGTTCTGTGAACCGGACCCTTGAGGGGGGCTAGGTGGGTTGGTACTTCCCCCTTGAGAGGAAGTTGTCCCCCCGCTTCCATGTAAAGGAGAGCGAGTGGACAGAGGACCTTGGGAAGTGTACCCAAGTAATGTGGAACCAAGCAAAGCTGATCCTAAGATAGTGGCACTCACTGGAGTGTGATAAGGTGGTGTCGATGAGTTGGCAAGACTAGGAACTCCCCCTAAGATAGAAGGGAGATTTAGGAAGCGTCTGGAACGATGGGGATTCTATGGGTCCCCTATGATGTCCGACTAGCTGAGTGAATGTGTGCGAATGGTGGTGAGAGTAATAAATAAGCAAGATCCTTTGTTGAAATTTTGAACTTTACACGATATATATCTAAATCAAAAATGTAATCAGAAATGCATCATACATAAAGTGTTTTGAAAAGGAAGCATATATGTGGATAAGGGGGTTTTTTCCACGTGGGGAATCAAAGAAAACAAATGCTCGTGTCCTACAAGACGTAACGTCCTTCCTCTCAAATAGCATTGGACCTTCCAATAGTACTCAACAGTGGGGTTTGAAGTCATCAGAAGAGAAACTAGTGAAGGATGAAGTAATCAGTTATAATGAGGGGTAAATGGGGCATATCCCGAAAGAGCTGGCGATATTTCCCAATAGCCACACAAAATCTGATCAAGGTGCAATTGCAGCCCATAATTTCTACCTGGGTAGATGTCCTAAAATTTGGTCACTATGTACCTCAGTCAAAGTGTGGCATTTAGATTTTTGGCCTAAGAAATGGGTCACGGGTTGGATCCCGTCCAAGAGGTGGGTGCCTCAAGGGGGGATGCACAGAACAACTGGACCTCGGCTTTCAACCCTTCACAGGTATCTCCCTGCCTTATGGTGTTAGGAACACTTGACTTGGAGGATTTTCAGTTCCCTATTTGACAACTTCTATTGTTTTGACAATGTGAGAACTAGATAAAGGGGAGTTATTTGGATGCCTATCCCCGAAATCCTACCTAGACTAAAAAAATTCTTTTGGTACCTCTTGTGGAGGAAAACTTAGTGAGTTTTTAGAAAAAAATTAGATGTGGTTGTTTGAGAGATTGGGGGTGTGAACCAACCTCATTGAATTTAAATGGGAGTGGATAGTTTCATCAAGAAAAGGGTGGGGTGTTTCGGAATCCCTTTGGAGGAAACTTACTTTGACCTCCACGTTTCGAGAAGAAAACTATGTGAGTGATAAGTGACTTTTGTGTGTGAATGAGTGAAAGTGTGCCAATGTTTTAATGAAATAGGTGTCACCTTGCCGCATGTGGACTTCACTTGGTTATTACAAGTGTTGATTACCTAATTAACTAAATGTCTTTGGTACAACCTTGCATAATTCAAAAGTCCCTAGGAAACTAGCATGTGGACATGTGGGTCCTTTACTATTCCTTTAACTCCCTATTGTGATTTAATCTAAGAAAATATTTGAAACTATCCTAGATTGTGATCATGTGGGCATGTATGGGCTCGTTACAAAACCTTTAAACTTCCCTAATGATTTAATCTAAGAAAGTAAATTTCAACACTATCCTATCTTTGTAGCATGTGGGCATGTATGGGCCCGTTACAATCTTAAGATGTGTTTGAAAAATAAACTAAGAGGAGTCCCGAGAGGGGTTGTTGTCCTCTCCTAAAGGTTTTAATCTTTTTAAGGGAGATGAAATTGTCCTACAACCTCTTTCTTATTCTCAAGGTCGCTTTGAGGCACGAGAGAAGAGCATACTAAACGATTGTTATCCAACTTCTAGTCCCAATGCAAGTTTTATGTGATTACAAATGATTCCAACTTATACTTTTAGTCAAAGCAAGCCATCCATGTGGCAAAATGAAAGAAAAAGAGGAAATAATGATTTTAAACCCCCTAAGTGCCTATGTGTTTTGACTAATCTCTTTATATGAAGAGGGAACTAAGTGTGGTGCAGCTTAAAACATGCATGAAAACACTTTTAAGAAGGCTAGGGGCCTTCCCCAAATCACAAAAACCTTACAATGTGTATTTTTCTGCACAGGTGCGCGGGTCTCAGTGTAGACAGAGGCGCACTGAGCGCCTGTGCACAGACCAAAATGGGATTTTGGGTGCAGGTGCGCAAAACAACACTGTGATTTTAGCGCATGTGCGCACAATGCGCGTCTGTGGGCCAATAAACCCATGCACAACAGACACACGACCGTGAATAAAATTTCGGATGGAATTCTCTCAATTCAACTTGGAATTGGATGTTTTGCGGGTCGGCTTGGGCCAGTTAATGCACCTGCAGGTTAAATAAACCAAAATAAGAGCTATAAAAACCAAAATGGGGTAGGAAATTAATACCTTTCCCTAGTGGAGTCGCCAATCTATTGCGCCTCTTTTGTCACCTAAGTGAGCAAAACAGAGGTGCTTACAAGCTTAGTTGGGTTAGCTAAGCAGGATAGTTGTAAAGGAAAAGGGTTAGAGAAAGAAATATAAAAGAACAACTAAGAATTAAACTAAGAAATAAAAGAACAACTAAACTATTGAGCATAAGGACATAAGAACAAAAAGATAATAAGACTCATGTCACCAATGGCAAGGATTATATTAGTGAAAGAAAACACCAAGAAGAAAGAGGACTATGAGTCCCTTCTTCTTCCAAGGGAGGGCTCTTGGACCCCCACAAATAAGCTCTTCTTACAACTTTGAATAAAAATGGTGAAAGAATTCCAAACTAATCCACTCAAGAGGTGAGATGGATTGTCAAATTTAATGGTGCTAGTATACTCTTGATGAGAATAGAGGATTCCTCAAGAGAATAGTAGCAGCATAACTTTGCTATTGAATTCCTTGAAAATGAAGTGCACCCATGGCCTTGTTTTATGGCACCTCTTTGAGGTATTGTGCAACCAGCTTGTAGTGTGAAAAGAGGCTAATTAGGGCATTTTTAGGTCTTTGACCAGCCACCCAGTCGGTTCCAGTCGAGATTTGGGTGTCAAATCAACTTGGAAGCTGAACCACAAGTGGGTGGGAGGCTGACCAATCTCATAAATGCGCCGTTCTCAGATGTGCGCGGCTTTTAGCGACCACAGTCGCGCATCGGGTGCATGTGCGCTTTTCCTACGTTTCTATTTTGCGCATGTGCGTGCGCGCCCTGTGTAGTCATAGCGCACTTTAATTTTATCATGGGTTGTATAGTTTTGGACCTTTTGGAAATGCTTTTGTGGTAATTTTGGTCCATGGGTGACTTCATAACTGTTTGACGATGCTAGATTCTTGTAACCATTTGCGGACGAAATTTCAGTGATAACAATAATAAAGAGCTTGAGAGCCAGATCTTTGTGGAAATAACCCAGGAGGGGGTGAACCACGATAAAACTTGTGTTATGTGAATGAATGTATGTGTCTTTATTGTTGTTAAATGGTGAATGCTAGATGAATGAATTAACTAGTTAGATCTGGTATTTCATATGCATGAATAGAATGACTATTATAATCAGATGTTAGACTGAATAAATAAAGATTACAAGATACAACTGCAGATCTCCACTCATTCCCAGGTTGCAAACACCTGAGTATTGCAGCCACCCATAGAGTTATCTCGAGTGAGACTGCGCAGTCCACTCTGTGTGTTGTGTTGCCTTCTGGTCTACCAGAGGGGCCGATAGTTTTAGAGGGATTTTGTTGGGAGCTTATCAAATCTGAACCAGAGTCAATCTATGATAGTAAGGTAGGATCAGAATAACTAATAAAGAATTCTAAGTAGAAGTAGAGACATAAAAGACCAACAAATGGTTAAAGCCAACACCAAGTGACCTTAACCTATAACCAAGTGTTATCCAACATTTTAACTCTTTGTTGCCTCATGTTTTCCATATAACCTTGGCCTATAACCGAGAGTGAATATATACGAGGCTTACCTTGGCGTTTAGATAGATCAATGGTTCAGACTTAATCATCCTTTGAGTGGATGGTCCAGGCTTATTTCGGCGGTTTAATCAAATCGACGGTAGGGTTTTGGTTAACGGCTGAGTGGACGGTCTTTATTGATTTCACATTTGAAAAATGGTCCCGACTTAATACTAAGCCACAACGCAATAACACATGGTTTATCAATTTTGCATAATACACATTTTTTGTTTGCCCTTGCCACTTATCCTTCATGTTATTCCAAGCACGAAAAGATTAGGATCATTTGTTCTAATCGCGAAGTGAATCAATACCATTTGAACCGATTATAAATCAAGCATCATCATCTACTATGTTCCTTAGCTAAGACCTCCACTTGGACTACCAAACTTTCATCAATACCACGTTCTGATTTGATAATTATGAATCTTCTTCACTAGAGTGACTTGTATCAGACTCAAATTAATTATTTGTATCGATCACTGGTAATACATATGTTTGTACACAAAAATGAGAGGATCATTGATCTTTGTAGTGATCAATGATCACTATATAGGGTTTATTCACAACCTGGTTTTAACTAGTCTCTTATAATACTTCTCACAATTGTGTATGTAATTAGTTTATGTACAGTTCTAGGACTACCATTCTCAGAGTTTTAGGCCTGGCACCTGTTAGCAGCAGAGACAATGATCAAAATCCCCACTGTATAGTTTGTTCAAGAGCAACCTCAATCTTATTTTTGGGATCTTTTCAACTTAAGCCTTGTATGTCTCAGAATCACAAACCATCCTCTCAATCTTCTCCTTACTCAATATGCCTTTATCATTTGTAATGGTGAATTTTTTTTTTCTGGCAAGTGGTTATGTCCTAAGAATTCTATTGGAATTAATATCAAAGAACACAGTGATATGGGGAGCTCCTCTTTGCTCCTTTTGAGGGGATGAAAATTGTTATGAATTTAATTGCAGTTTCAAGCCTTGGTAAGAGGGAAGTGACCTCTAAAAGAAATAGATCTTGTACTTTCTCATTGTCCTCTCTACTCAAAATAGCAGCCTGCATTGCAACTCCATATGCAATAGCCTCATCGGGATTTAATGCTCTTTTTCAACTAGTATAGCAGGGTACTTTAACAGAGTTATAGTCTGAATGGACTTTTCTGGATGATAGATCCATATTAACCCTTGTTGACATCAATGACAACATCATAGTACCATGTCCAACACCTACATAATATAGAATTTTGAAATAGATTTGACTATAAATGATAGCATCAAGGTGCATTTATCAATGTTAACAGAGAGTAATATACATTATGCATGAGGAAATTGTACAAGTAAAGAAATGGAATGTATATATGGATGTATTATAAAAGGAGGATGTCTTGATATCTAGTGAAGATTGGAACTTGGTATTAATGAATTGGGAGGGAAAACTTAACATTGCTAACAATATAAATTATATATTATGTTGGCTCGATGTGATAACATTAAAACAGAAAAGTAAAATTTGAAATCAACAAAGCCTATATGAAGAACCAACACACATGTGTAAGATTATTTTCAAGAAAAAAGTACAAAAATGGAAATGAAGCAATAGTTTCTAGGTGTAATTAAGTTTTATCATTTCACATTATTTTCAAAGACAAATAACAAGAATTCAAAAAAAAAATGTATTTTCATAAGAAAAAAGGAAAATAACAACAAAGTATGCAAATGTGTTACAAAACGATAAAGATTTGACTATATGTCTTACAAAGAGATTGAATTCATATAAAGAATTGGCACCATAAAGCCTATGAGTCATCATGATAGCCGAAGTTTTTTTAGCAATGTGCAAAAAAAAGGATCTTTTAAGGGCAATGATTGTAAAGAAAATGGAAATAAATAATAGTAGTATAATGAAATTGTGTTGAAACATTTGTTATGAATTGTAAGAGCATGATACCTATATTCTAAAAAAATACGTTGAACATGATAATACATGAAAAAAAAAAAAAAAAAAAAATATATATATATATATATATATATATATATATATATATATATATATAGTGACTAGTGTATACTTTAGTTGCAGGGAAAACATTGCTAGAAGAAATACAACCCGTTAGAAAAACAAAATTCTAGTGTGTGTGTGGTAGATGTCAAAAAAGCACTAAAATTTAGATTCTATTGTAGTAGCAAAATTATTTGCAAAATTGCTATTAGTCTATAAGAAAATTCAAACTTGTGAGCTACAATTCCTTGAAAAGAAAAAAAGAAGCAAGAGAAGCATCATTTCAGTTACAATTGTCTGTCAACGTAGTGAAATATAGAAAACCTTAATGATGTTTGTAGTCAAGAAGAACATTACCAATTGAGGCTACAAAGGATCCTTCCAGCAAGAATTGTTGAAGCTAGGTCAATGTTTGGCTAATGTTATCCTGGTATTGTTCAAAAAAAAATTATGTGAGTTTCGAAAAAGATCGTTGCAACAATAGGTTGCACAACATGCAAGTGATATTTGTTTTATGTTTTTCAAGTATCCATTCCAAACTATGGTCATATAAGTATGGTTTGTTTGCATGAAACTAAGCACAACAACCTAGTTGATCTATAAACAAAATGATATTGGCATGAAGTGGTTACAAGTTCTACAGAAAGGTTGAAATGATGGCATAAAAAACTTTTTTTTCTTTTAAGATTCCATCAATTTGTACATGCATATAAATTGTAGCAGTAATGCAAGTGAAGAAAGTTGTAGAAGGAAGTGGTAGAAATTTATTTGCAACATGAATGAGGATCAATGTTCAGGGGAATAAGTTTTACCTGAACAATGTTGGAAATGAAGGACTATAAAAAAAACATTTGTTGTGTTGACATTTAATGGGTCAATAAAAATTTAATGTGCAGTACGTAGGATTTTGGTTCCCTTACGACCATTTCACACAATGTTCTTGAACAAGAACATAAGAGTGTTGTTACAAGCATGGTTAGGTCTACCATTGACACTTAAATCTACCATAATATCCTAATGTTATGATATGAAACTTTTTCAATGAGCTAAATCACTCAATTATGTTCCTCTGTCTAGACACGATTTCAACCTTGAAATTCATAAATAAATTTATCTTAAAGTAGAGTTGTATAAAAACATCTAAGTTAGGGGTAGAATTCTAAAACAACCATTTCATACATCAATCTCGTATGTTCTAAGTTTAAAAACTACAAAGTGTTTTTTACATCTAAGTGAAGTGTAAAATTTAAAAGAACCATTTGATACATAATTTTCTTATGTTCTTATTTTTACTAAGTCCCATTCACAAAATTTGTGACTACTAAATAATGTTCATATTGACAAACAAGGCGAATCATAAGAATTTAAAAACCCTTATTTTCAAAAATCTAAAATGATTAAAGAGCGGGACCATGACAAATTCCAAGCAAAGCTTTATAAATATTCCAACAAAATCCCCTTTATTTTCAGTGGAATAAACGTGCAATGCATCATAATTTGTGGATTTCAAAGAAGACAAGTATGATGTTCAATGTAAAGAAACCCATACCCCTAGTCTATATTTGATATTGTAACTTATGCTCTATTATGAAATTCATATTCCTAATACCATGACATGCACTCACAATTACACATATAACTTGAATATAACAAGTAATTATGCATAAACACATAAATTCATAACAACACATAAAACAAATCATATACACAGTCATGGAAGCATATAAAACCATAACCATAACACTTATCTTTTTTAAAACTCCACCAACTAGTTGTGGACCTCAAACTTTACACCTAGCCATAGACTCATCTACTCCATTTCTCTTAATAGTAGGTCACCCCCGAGCTAGGACTATGACTCCACCAAGGTAAATGCTCCTAAAGGCCAACTATGGTCTAATAATCAGTATTGGTATCAAACTAGACCAAGGTACAAAACTCTTGTAGCAAGTCCAACCTGTAAACTCTCATTCCACTCAGCCAACACAACCCAAGGAAGTGGACCCCCTTCTTTTCCCCATAGTCCCTTAGGTTGTCCCACTTCCCTTCCAGGGCTCCAACACAGGTCAGCTAGGAAATCTATGAGTTGTGGATCTAAGAAATCCAACTACACTAAAGAAGTCTCTAAGTGCACTCCAAGGATCACACTATGAGTAATCCACCCATACAATTTTCAATCCAGGGCTCTAGCCTTCCCCAAGGCAACCCAATGAGAATTGTGAACAACAATCCCAATGAAATTCACCTAAAATTCACAAGTTCTTAGTATAGCAGGGTCATAGTGACTCTCCCTAGCTCACACCCAACTCTAACCAAGTAGAATGGCTAAGAATTGTGTAGAATTGGTACAATTTCCATAGAAGACAATGATTAAGTATGCATGGCCTTAACTTTACACGTGGCTCTTGTTTGACAAAACATTTTATTCTCACACAAGATAAATACCTTCAATAACCACTCACACAACCAGGTCAAAAATCAATACACCAATGTTTTTTCATGGTTAAAAATATCGAGGAGGGAAACAGTCCACTACCCCAACCAACATGGCCACTTGAGGCAATATATTAATGCAAAAGAAAAATATTTTACATGGGAGTTTCTCACAATTTGTCATCAACAAATGACCCTCCATTCTCTTTAAATAAGATCATGGATCATTCGAGTGTTAAGCCATGAATCAATATCAAGGAGAATATGAACCATCATATCACTCTATATCTATAATATATCATGATCATTGAATTACATGACTACAAATGCATACAAAAGAAACACACTTTTACCTAAATACATATTAGGCCAACTTGAACTTAACTAACACCAAAGTGTCTAAATATCCTAATAGCTCTCAAGGAGCTACTCTCCCCTCACTTGGGAACTAATCTCCCTTACTTTTGGACTTAAGATATAATATGCAGATGACTTTGGCTAGGGAACATTTTAATGCATTTTTGGCTTAGCCCCTTTCTAGGCCTCCTATCCCCCTCACCTTTCCCTCTTCTAGATTCCTAGCCCCCCATACTCTTCGTTTGTTTTGGCCTACAACCAATTATGTGTTTTTATTAATATTTATTAGAGTACATGTACAACTACATTGCTAGGCTCTCTAGCCTTTCAACATACAGGCTCTTTGGTCTTCATTATACAGGCACTTCGGCCCAAAATCACATATGGGCTCTCCAACACAAAATCATATTGGTTCACCAGCCTATATATCACATGTTCATATACATTAACAAATATGGGAATCACAATTGGGATATTACATTCCCTCACCCATATTTTTGCACTATCCTCAGTGCATATATATGCAAACCTACACTCGGGTTTCTTCAAAAATCTGTAAAAAGATGTAGGTACTCCTCCTGCATGGCCTCCTCATGCTTACACATGGTATCCTTAGGATTGGGGAACATCCACTAGACCTTTACCAATTCAATGGATCAGTTCCTAAGAACCTTGATCTTCTTGTCTAATATGTACACTAGGTGGATGCAAAAGTCTTCTTACTGCTCCACCTGGATCACCATGCAATCAATCATATAGTTAGGATTAGGCAAATACTTCCTTAATAAAGACACATGAAACACAATAAGAATTTTTATGGATGTAGGTAATGCAAGCATAAATGCAACCAAGCCTATCTAATCTAGGATTTCAAATGGCCCACAACATCTTGCTGCCAATTTTGGGCATCTCCCCAATTTCAATGAACTCTTTTTAGCCTTCACTTTCAAGAATACATGCTCCCCCATTATGAATTCCCCATGCATTATGCCTTTGTTTTCATAGCCATTTTTCCTATCGTATGCATCCTTTAAACTCTATTTGATCTTGGGCATTTGCTTTTCCATATCCTTGAGCAATTTTGGCCCAATAATGGCTCTATATAGTATTGGTGTGTTGCATTTCCTACCATGCAAGGCTTCAAATGGGCTCATCTTTAATGAATCTTGATACCCATTATTATAATAAAGTTCAACCAAATGAATACAATTTTCCCACCTAGAAGTCTTGTCCATTGCATACATTCTCATCATATCTTAAATCACCTTGTTGGCCCTTTCTAGTTTCCCATCTAACTCTAGATGATATGTTGTGCTAAAGTTCAAATTTGTTCCAAGTCCCTTAAATAACCCTTTCCAAAAATTTGATGTGAACTTGGGATCTCTATCTGACACAATTTCCTTAGGCACACCATGTATCCTGGAAATTTATTTCATATAGATCTCTGCAATATTGGTTTCCTTATGAGTTAGCTTCACTGGAATAAAATGTGCAACCTTTGTCAACTTTTCCACCACTACCATGATGGACTCACACAGACTTATTGTTCTGGGAATCTTGGTAATAAAATCAATGGTAACCACCTACCATTTCCATTTAGGAATGGGAAATGATTGTAGAAATCCAATTGGATATATGTTCTCAGCCTTTACCTTCTAACATTCTGGTCATCTATCTATATAGTCAACTACATACTTCTTCATTTCAAGCCAAAAATATTGGCCTCTCACAATTGTTATGGTCTTTTGATACCTTGGATGTCTAGCATAAGGCACAGTGTGCATTTCTTTCAGAACTAAATTTCTCAACTCCCAATAATTATGAACAAAAAATGTATTCATGTACAAGAGGATTTCATCCTCTTCTAGTTTGTAATCTTTATATTTCAGCTATATATTACCTTGTTGTAAGTCTTCTTTAACTTGTAAATAGTGTTGGTTTGATGCCATAGCTTCCAAATTTATGTCCTTAAGATCATATCGGTACATGCTAATGGTTGTAGCATGCATCTCATGCACCCTCCTACTAAGTGCATCAACAACTTTGTTATGTTTACCCTTTATGTGCTTTATGTCAAAACCATGTTCATTGAAGAATTACAACCATCTGATTTGACAAGAATTTAATGTTGGTTGCTCAAACAAGTATTTCAAGCCACTATGATCTATCCTCACCTCAAACTTTCCACCCATGAGATAATGCCTCCACATTTTCAAGGCATGAACTATGGCTACTAGTTCCAACTTACATGTTTGATAGCAACATATAGTTTCTGGTATTTTTAGGCTTTAGTTCAAAAAAGTGCTCAACCACAAGTTGTTCAAGCTTATTTTACAAGAATCAAGCAAGGATCCCCACATAGAAGCACTAGATTCTAATGGAATATTGTAAATAAAATCATGTGCATCTTCCAGCTACCCAACATGCCCTAGAAGGTCAACTATATAGGCATAGTGCTCCATGCCAGGTTTCATTCCATAATCTCTACTCATGCAATCAAAACATTGGTGGCCTTCATAAATCGAACTTGCATGTTTGCACGCAAAGAAAACACCAATAAAGGTGACATGATCTAGTCTCACACCTTCCTACAACATTTGGTAAAAGAGTTTGAGGTCACTCTCATTTTTCCCAATCATGCCATACTTACCAATAATTGTAGTCCATGAGGCCACATTTTGCATAGAGGTCTAGAAGGACATTTCCCACAAAAAAGTATGATTCAAATACATGTTTGGAAATGTGATCAAATATTTCCTTGACCTATTCCAAACAATATAATTGGACACATATTGAGAGAACATTCATGATGGTGACAATCTCAGGCTTCATGCCTGCCAATTTCATTTGGATAAATAGTTGCACAACCTCATTAGCTTACCCATTCTAGAAGTGGATCGCAATCATTCCACTCCATAATATTAGATTTGGATTTTCACTAACTAAATTCATTTGATAAAAAAGTTTCACGGAATCATCACCAAACCCATTTCGAGAATATCCAAAAATCACTACATTCCATATGACCATGCTAGACTTCATGCCCACCAACTGCATTTCATGAAAAAGTTTCAAAGCCTCGTAACCAAACCCATTTGTGAATACCCTACAATGATTGTATTCAAAAAAGAAATATCCTTTTGTGGCATTCTATCAAACATGCACCATGAATCCTCTATACCCTCACATTTTGCATACATATCAACAACAACATTTCCTACAAAGATATCTTAGTTAAATCCAATTCTAATAATGTAACCATGGATACCCTTGCCAAGTTTCAAAGCTCCAAAGTGGCCACATGTCCCGAGAACAATTGAAATAATAACTACATCATATTTCACACCTTCAAATTGCATTTCATGAAATAGCTCAAACATCTTTCTAGCATGCCCATTTTTGGCACATTCTACTATCATTACAATCCATAAAATTGTGTTTGGTTTTATGCCTACAAAATGAGTTTGTCCAAAGAGTTTTGTTGCATCTTCTCCTTGGTCATTCCAGATACACCTTATGAGAATCTTATTCCATGTAATAATGTTTTTCTTTAAAGTAGCTAATGGCATTTGATAAAAGAGTGTCAAGGCCTCATCTAAACTTTTGTTCTGAACATACCTTGCAATCAATGCATTCCATGACACTATATCTCTTTGGGGTATTTGTTAAAAAAAAATTGTGAATAATCCATTCTCCTGCATTTAGCATACATGTCAATGAGAGAATTCCAAACAAAATCTTCTGACTCTAAATTGCTTCTAATTTCATAATTATGGATCTCATTTCCCTCTTCCAAAGTTGTTGATTGGGCACATACAATGAGACCATTCATAGTGGTAGCTGAATTGGGTTTTGATCCTTCCATTTTCATTTAGTGAAAATATTTTAATGCAACATTACAATACCCTTGATGGGAATAACCTATAATCATAACATTCCACAAAACCGCATCCCTTTCCAACATTTTGTCAAACACTTGGCGTGCATAATTTATATCGCCATATTTTGAAAACATTTCTACGAGGGTGTTCCCAAGATAAGCATAAATATCAAGTCTGTTTCATATTACATAATTATGAATCTCCTTGCTATATTGCTTAGCTTTGTAAAAGAATCGCAATATTGAAGCAGTTGAGCTTCATATGCAATGACTGCATATGATGAAAAAGTTTAAATCCCTCATATCTATGTCCATTATGCAAACAACTAGCAATCATAGCGTTCCATGAATTCACATATCTTTGAGACATTTTTTCAAACACAAGGCAAGAGTCCTCCATGCTCCCACATCGAGCAAGGAAGTATGTGACACGGCATTTCATTTAGGCATTTTGTCAAACACTTGACAAGCAAACTCCAGTTTCCCACATTCCACATACATAACCACCATCTTGAATCCACTTATTATCATGTGGGCATGGATAATATTGGCCTCTTCAATTGCTCTCATGTCCCCATAGGATTTTAGCAGAGGAGTGTATATATTCGACTTGACCCACATACCCAATTGATCCATGAGAAGCACCACATCCATAGCCTCTTTCAATTTCCCTCATCACACAATTTGCTAAAAATTTCCATATGTATTGTCATCTCCAATTAGTATAATTAGGAGATTGTTATTGTGAATTCATTTTTCAAATCATTTTTTGTTTTCTAGTCTTAGGGGGTAGTTGAGATCTTTATGGGCATAGTTGAGATCTTTTCTCCCTGTTCCTTGTGTTGTGCTTAGATCCTAGTTTGTAGGATCTAGAGAGCATATCTTTCCCTAGTTTGTTGAGGTTGTAAAGCTATTTAATCCTTTCATTTGTTTAATAAAAATGAAGTGTGAGTTTGTATCATTTATTTTTGTGTGTGTGAACTTGTCTCGCGAGTGGTATTTCCCACTTCGTTGGGAAATCCCACATCATTGGTATCATAGCATTCCGATCTAGCCTTGGGTTTAGGTATTTTTCTCTTTGTTCTTCACTTCTAATCTAGAATAGGTTTGGGTATTGGCTTCAATTTATTGTGCTTATATTGTTTTACTAGTTGCCTGCTTCTACCCTACACCTTGGCTTCATCAACTCTCATCTGTCCTCTTGGTATGGTGTGACTTATTTACAAGTAGCTCCCTATAGATCTACAATTTGATTCTTGGATCACCACATTTTCAATTCAAGAGAATGAAATTGCAAGTCTTAAATAATTATGATTTATCTTTTGAGTTCAACTCTTAATTATATATACAAACCATAGTCTATGAGGTTTGTTATGTATGACATCTTACAGATTCAAAGGGTAGTTCCTTCTCACTCAATTGTTAATGTGGTTTCACTTTTTGGGCCCAAACACTGATCAAATGGTTGAAAAAGCATTGATCAAAAGGTAGCAACGAAATATTTTTCTTAATTGACATGGTCATCATATCCAGCGAGAGTTTTTGAACTAATGGAATGGTAGCCAAAGCACTTGTTAAATGGTAGTAATTGGAGATCTTGCTCAAGTCTAGACCTCAATTTTGACTCTTCTTGATGTTTTGTAGCCCTGTATGGCAATATTATGTAATTTTTTAGTTTGCTTGGTAAGATGTGTTGTAGTTGGAAGGGAAATTTCACTATGGTTTTTGTTTCCTCTAATTGTGTTCTGGTGAAATATTGTTGCATTATAAGTCCTCATTGGTAGGTGCATAAAGAATGTAAGATTGACTTGGATGGATCTTGTGTCCAAACTATTCTCCTAGAGAACTAGTGAGCATCGTGGTTGGGTACCCAGGTGTCTTGGTAGATGTAAATATGTTCATAGGATGGTTAGTGGTTCATTCTTTTTAGTACCAATGTTCGGCCCAAAGGTATGGTTGGTTCCCATCTGGTATATTGTGTTATATGAAAGTCTTATAAGTGAAGGGAGAAGCATCAACATTTGATTCTGAGAACCCACATATTGTTTTTGATATTTGGAGATGTCCACATTTGGCATCATCCACCAACATTTTGGACTTATTTGTAACACTACCTTGAGTCGTGATCTTTCCCATTTCATTATGTATTCTCACAAGCATGCTTTGGTATCTATGACTCTGAGAGTTTACATGTCCTCTTTTGGTAGTTACTTAGGAACTCAATGTCCCCACACCAAATTTTTGTTGGAGTATCGTATGCTTCAAAAGCTTTGTCATTTGGATCACACTGCTTTGTATGGTGTCATGGAATGTTTTTCGGGAGAATTTAAAATATTTTTGGGTTCCATTATGTTGATCTACATAACAAAGACATGGTTTGGTTTGCGTGAATTAAATTGTAGGGATTACTCACTGATTTCACCAAACATCTACCACTTTTTGCCTTATCTCTCAACAAGATTATCCTTTGCATCATGATAGTTGTGCACCATCTACTACAACAATGGTGTTTCGATTTTCTCTTGATCATAGCATTGGAGGCCAATGCTTCTTTGGTTGGGAGGAATGATAGGGATTTTAATCCCTACAATTTCCATATGTATTGTCATCTCCAAGTATTATAATTAGGGTATTATTATTGTGAATTCATTTGTCAGATCCTTTTTGGTTTCCTAGTCTTAAGGGATAGTTCAGATATTTTTTCAACATATCTCTTGCATTGTGCTTAGATATTGGTTTGTAGGTGTTGTATAGGATTTTGGATAAGTTTTGGGATCTGCGCCAAAATAAGTCAAAGAAGAAAAGGAAATTAGAAGATGGACCAAAGAGCATGACAGGAGCAGAATTTAAGGAGTCAAAGCACGCGATAGGAGGAAGCATGATGGAGCGACATGCAAAAGGTGGAAAGTAGTTAGGATTTTGGGACATTTTTTCCACATTGTAATGGGATTATCCCTATTTTGATGTATAAATATGTAATGGGTTTTGGGTAGAAGGGATTTGAAGAATAAGAGGTTGGGGTGCATTGTGCATGAGTTGAGTTTTTTGGGCTAAGTGTTCAGATGTTATGACTAAGGAGTGAGGATCACACTACATTAGAACAGCTAGGCAGTTTTGAGTAATTTTATTGTTGCATCTTTTGTAGTGTAGTGTGCGGTTGTAAGAATATTATCAATGACTAATAAAAGAAGCCAGTTGTTGTGGACGTAGCTCAAGTTGGGTGAACCACGTTAAACCTTTGTGTCATGATGTGTTTTTTTGCATGTTATGATGTTTATTGTTATGGTGCAATGATTATAAATGCTTAAGTATGTTGAATGTGTTATTTACATATCATGTTATAATGTTGTGCACTAAAGTAACTAGTAAATGAATGAATGTTAAGTGGGAGAATGTTGTGCATAGAATATATTGAGTGTTAAGTAATTGTTAACTAATGGAAATTTTGCACATGAGTAGATGGTTAGTAAGAACAAGTTGAATGCCTCGCTTCCCCTCATCACTACAAAAGCTTGGTTCTTGTAGCCCCTCTAAATGCCTCAAGTGAGACTTCACTTGCTTACAAGTGATGCTGAAAGGGTTGTTGTCTAAGGTATTTGTTGGTATATTGATGACTAACCCCTCATCTTCCCATTGCATGCCAACAAATGGTTTTGTTTCCAGGACCGGGAACTGTAACTGAGGGGAATGTTTTGGAGGTTGAATAAGGAGGAGATCATGGAATGGATAGAGAGGAAGAAACAAGAATTCACCAGAGAAAAGAATAGGAACCCACGCCTCAACGATGAACAATGGTTGCAAAGGTAAGTATTCACAAATCTTCATGAAATTTTCTTTGGTGAAATTCCAAGAATGTTGACTCAATGGTTAGAAAGGCTAGTGGAGAACAGTGGGAGATATCAACTTGAATCTCTGAGAAACTGGATTCTTGAATTGATTATATAGTTGAATACAGTAAGTAATAAAGTTTCTCGCGTAGTTGTATTTTGGTTTAATAGTGTATTGGGAGGTTGCATTACAAAGTTTGCAATAGATTGTACCTATTCTTATAGTGTCGCAGAGAGGGACTTTTTCAAGGGTCCGCGCGGAAGATATCTCACTATCTACCTGGATAAAAATCTTGTTGTGCGACAAGAATTTTATGAATATGGAGTTGGATTGCTAGGTGCCTTTAGGCATATAGGGGGACTGGGGGATGACCAGAGGAGGGTCTAAGAGTGGAAAGGATGAATAAGGACCAGATGGACTGAGGATGCCACGAGAGAAAGACACAAACTTAGATGGAGAGATTGGAGTATTGCATTGTGGGAAAAATTTTAGGTATAGTAAGAAGGAGACTATGGTTGAGAGAGAAGAGCAGCATAGAGTTTTTGAGAAAAGAGACCCTTGTGCAGTACTTCAAATCGCACCATAAAGAGAAAGGAAAGAGAAAGAAAAGGATCCTCAATACAGTCCAACATAAGAAGGAATTCCATCTCAGAACAGAATTTGTGTCGAACCCACGACCTCGTGTGTGTCACCTAGATCTGAAGCAAAAGCCGTAACTTTGTCGAGAGAAATTATAGTTATTGGAGGAAGTCAGAACATTATTCAGAATAGTGGAATTAGTGCAATGAACCAAAGTCAGTCGGCATCACCTAAGGTAAGTATTACATAGAATACAATGGCATGAATAGATCATACACTACGAATACCTGAATTTCAGGGAGCGGGGTCAGAGGACCCAGAGCAAGATCTGTTTGTATGTGACATGATATGGACTATGGATAATGTCCAAGACGAGGCAACGAAGATTACATAGTTAGCCATGAAGTTCAGAGGCCGTGCATTTTTATGGTACATAATGTATCAGACAAATACATTAGTAGGACAAACAATAAATTTGGCAGAGATTGGACAAGTGTTGTTAAAGTAATTTCGGAAGTCGAAATATGAGTCATAGTATATCAAAGAGCTAAAATAAATTAAGCAAGTGCAGAATGCGATAGTTTTGGATTACGGTCAGATATTTAAAGATGTGATGGGTAGATTAACATTTTGGATTCCTAACACACAACATCATGAATGGTTTATTGTAGGTCCATTACCACACATTAACTATCTGTTGACACAGTGGAAGATTACGTCATATCCATAAGCATTAGAAATTATGATGAAGTTAGAAGATTCTATTGTAGGATATGGAATAGGTACAGTCACAGTTGGATGCACTGAGAATTTAGTTGTCTGAGATAACGAAGGAAAAGGAAAAACATGAACAAGTTTGGTGTATTACATGTAAGACAAAAGGCCATCGTAAGGAAGAATGCCTAGCTTTTGCGTAGCATATGGCTACAGGAGCATTGAACCCATTGGATGGAAGAGTAGGGTATTATGATATATGTAAGACATGGGGACATCATCCGACTACTTCTCCATTATTGCAGAAGTACCAAAGTACGCCTAGGAATTTGGTCTGTAAATTTTACAAATATGTAGGACATGATGAGAAAGATTGTTGCACATTCGACTTAATGAAAGAGAACACTTCACATGCATATAGAATCCATGAAGAAAATGTCATAACAGAAGGAGGGGTTCCACAGTACAATACTCCAAGAGGATTTAATCAGGGTGGATGAGGAGGATTTGGTAGAGGTTGAGGATGTGGAGGATTTGGTAGAGGAGGTAGAGGACCAATAATTTTGTATAATTGCAATCAACTGGGGAATTTGGCAAGAGACTGCCCAAATCCTTGCACAATGTGCACGTACTGCAGAGCATTGGACCATGTGACAGAAGACTGTCGTCAATTGATAATCAAATTTTAGAAAAGAGGGAATCAGAACCAGCATCAAAATCAGAATCAGAACTAGAACCTACAAATGATAGCAATCGAGGAGCATGACGATCAGCCCATAATATCAGTTGTTATGCATGGTTGAATGAGAGCTAGACTAGATGCGATGGAAAAATGAAAAGGGGTCAAGAAATGGATAAGGAAATCACTTGAGCCTACGCCAACATTTAATCCATGGAAAGAGAAAGAGACATATCAACAAGCCAAGAAGGATATACTAGGACTGTATGGGATAGCATCAATGTCAAAGACACCACCAGTATATGATATGTAATCATTTTATGATCACACTGTTCCAGAAAGGCTAGTTGTAAAGGTAAATACTTTGAAATAATTTCTAAAGAGTTGTTTAGAGTTAATGCAGGATGAAACAGAGTTGAATGCACTGCACAAGATGATCGACCAGTGTACCCAAGACAGAGAAGTACCTACGACACAAAGAGTAGTGAACCAAGTATTTTGTAAGAAGAGGACAAACAAAGAATTCAGATTAAGTGCGTAGATAGGACAGTATGACATGGATAATGTCATCCTAGACTTAGGATCGGATGTCAATGTTCTTCCAAGACAGACGTGGGAAATCATGGGGAAACCGAAACTAGTTTGGTCAACTTTTTAGTTGAGGTTGAAAAACCAACATAAGATAATATCAATCGGAAGACTTGTAAGAGTACCTGTTAACATAGATGGAGTGCGCAACGTAGTAGACTTCGAAGTCATTGAGATCCTGGATAACAATTAGTTTCATCTATCATTTCTTAGACTGGATTGGGCCTTTGAAAACCAGGCGATTATCAATTTGAATAAAAGATGAATGATTTTTGGAGGAGGCTTAAACGTCACTGCACCACTAGACCCCAAATAGGAAAGAAGGTATGTGGAACCCACGAGAAAGGAAATTGATAACTTGTATAATATGACTACACGCATGGATGACTATGTCAATCCTACTTCATATGGTGTGCTTATTTGGAGAAGCATTAGCTCTTGTGCATCAGAATCGAAGGAAGGAATTGAACATTGGAAGCATAGGTTGCACGAAGTATCGACCAGAAGATGTGTTGGCATTACTCGCTCTTTGTGTTGGATGGGAACAAAGGTACATGATACACCATGGTTTGATGGATTAACTGAGGTAAGTTCTTTTGTCAATGAATTTGAGTTGCAGATACTCGAACAAAAAATATTGTTGGCATTATATGTTGCACTGAGAGAAACCCCATCGAGATGGTGGGATACACACAAGGAAGGAATAGAGGATTGGAAGCACTGTAAAAGGTTGATGCAAATTAGATTTGGAATAGAATAAATTATGCAGAAATATATAAGGATGAGTAGTCTGACAGATCATGTGCGCAATGTATGACAACTTGGAGACAAGTGTTGAAGCAGGAATGGATGCACAGGTTCATACGTACACTTGAGATAGTTCCCAAGAACTGATATCTAGAACTAGAAGTATGCAGAGGGACAGCAGATTGGGAAGAGCTCACTCGAAATTTTAAGGTAACATTTAATTTTGAAGTTGAGTCACCTTTAGTAGATGCAGCTCTACAAGTCAATAGAAGTAATGTTTTTATAGAAGAAGTTCATATAAAAATAGTACCTACATGTAGTGTGCATAGAGAATCAGTGATAGTCCATGAACTACTAGAATGTTACAATGTTACTGAAGAATATCAAGAGGAAGAAGACCCAATAAATGTGCAAGTACTAGAGATTGAAGGGGAGTGTGTCGTAGAAGGTCCAGAACTCAAATCTGATGCATACGCGAAGCCCTTAAGAGTGCACAAAGTGAATATTGGCACAAAAGAGAAACCTAAGTTCGTGAATATTGGTGACTATTGGAATGATGAGACTGTGGAAAAGATTGTGGACCTATTGCATGAGTATCAAGATCTCTTTCCAACAACCTTTTCAGAAATGAAGGGAATAGCTAGGGAATTGGGAAAGATGAATATCTTGTTAAAACTAGATGCCAAACCAGTAAGATAGAGACCTTACAGATTGAATCTGAAGTACAAGGAAAAAGTGAAAGTTGAGCTTGACAGAATGATAGAAGTTGGTATCATTGAGACCGTCGCATAGTCCAAATGGATAATCCCAATGGTCATTCAAGATAAGAAAACAGGGGGTATTAGGATTTGCGTCGACCTAAGGAAATTGAACAATGTATATTTACATGACTCATTTCTAACCCCCATTGACAGATAAAGCGTTAGAAAACGTAGGAGGGTGCGAGGCCTACTCCTTCACTGATGGATTTTCAGGATACCATTAGATAACAATTGTGCCAGAAGACAAACATAAGACAACATTTGTGATAGAATGGGGAAGATTCTAGTACACTATGATGCCATTTGGGTTAAATAATGCACCTGTTTTGTTTTCTAGAGTAGTTGTCACGGCCTTTAAGGAATTTATCCATAAGTTTCTTGAAGTGTACTTAGATGATTGGATTTTATTTAGCCTATTGAAAGATCACATAGAAACTCTACAATTGATGCTTGATAGATGTAGACAATATCGGATATCATTAAATTTGAAGAAGTGTATTTTATGTGCACCATTTGGGATATTGCTAGGTCATGTGGTATGCAAGTAGGGTTTGTTGGTTGATCCTGCCAAGATCACAGTAATTGTTAATTTTCCACTACCTGAGTCAATGTGACAATTGAGAACAACTCTGGGTCATACAGGATATTACAAGAAATTTATTAAAGGCTATGTGCAGATTACAACTCCATTGGAAAATTTATTAAAGAAAGAAGCTAAGTTTAAGTGGAATGAATATTGTCAATAGGGTCTGGACGTATTGAATCATAAGTTAGTAATTGTGCCCATTCTAGTGTTCTCGAATTAGCAGAAAGAGTTGCACGTTCATGTGGACACATCATCAATAGCTCTCAGTGTAGTGTTAGCCCAGCCAGGAGAGGGAGAGTTCGACCATCCAATTTCTTTTTCTATCAGGAAGTTGTCGACTACTGAGAAGAATCACACAACAACATAAAGGGAAGGCTTGGAAATGGTTTATGCCTTGCAGAAGTTCAAACACTACTTGTCGGGTTCCCACTTCAAGATGTATATAGACCACTCTGCATTGAAATATCTAGTGAACAAGCCAGTGTTGGGGGGAAGAATATGTCAATGGTTATTGTTTTTCCAGGAGTATGATTTCGAAGTTATTGTGAAGTCGGGGAAACTGAATGCAAGACTAGACCATTTGTCACGGATACTGACAAGAGAAGATGTAGGGAACCTCAACGATGGTTTATGAGATGCACATTTATTTTCAGTTCAAATGGTATACGACCACTTTGCAAAAATTATACATTTTTTTAGTATATGAATAGCTCCATCCAACGTGGCAGTAGCACAGAAGAAGTAATTAGTGGCTAAAGTAATGGATTATCATTTAATTGCAGGAAACTTATATAATTTAGGTGTAGATGGCATAATGCAACGATGTGTGCTAGAGCATGAAAGACCAATGATACTGGCAGAGGCATGAGATGGAATTGCAAGAGGTCATTATGCAGGAAAGGCAACAGCATAGAAGATCTTGCACACAGGGCTATGGTGGCCCACCCTCCATAAGGACGTGAAGGAATATTGTCAGAGTTCTGGATTTTGCTAGAGAGTAGGAAGGTCATCGAGGAGGGATGCGATGCCTTTGAATCCACAAGTTACCTTGCAGGAATTTGACAAATGGGCAGTGGATTTTGTCAGACCAATTAACCCACCAATGAGGAGAACAAGAGCTAGGGACATAATAACTGTGACAGACTACTTGAAGAGATGGACAGATGTAGAACCAGTTACAAATTGCAGCGTACAGACAGCTTCGCGGTTCTTATTTGAGAACATAATTACAAGGTTTGGGTGTCCTAAATTACTTATCTGCGATCGAGGGACTCGCTTTTTGAACATGAAAATTGCATCATTAATATAAGAGTTCCATATTCAACATCAAAAGAGCACTCCATATCACCCGCAAGAAAATGGAACTGTGGAGGCCTTCAATAAGATATTGGAGAATGCATTGACAAAGGTATGTAATGTAGGACGGGATGACTGGGACTTAAGAATCCCTGCAGTAATATGGGCTTATAGAACTACATGCAAGAAGTTGGCAGGTTAGACACCCTTTAGATTAGCATATGGTCAGGAAGCAGTCATTCCCATGGAATTTATTGTACTGAGTTAGTGCATTGCTACGATGATAGACCTTATGGATTCCGATGCAATAGAAGAAAGACTATCAGATTTACTAGTATTATAGGAAGACTGATTTTTTGTAGGATTCTAGGGCGCACTAGCTAGGGCCATACATGATTAGATATGTGACAGACACAGGTGTTTCTCAGCTGGAACAGTTGGATGGATAAGTCATGGAAGGACTAGGGAATGGAAGTCAGTTGAAACTGTACAGGGACGGTTTTCCTTCCGCACACTAGGTGAATTGCGCAGACTAAGTTGTATCATAGTGTACTATAGAAACAAAAGGCAGAAAAAGAAAGAAAAAGCAAGCAAAATGGGAAAAAGAAAAATTATAGTTCAAGGAAGAAGTTGAAAGTTGAGAAGTTCAAGTAGTTAAGATTAGCAGGTAAAAAGGAAAAGTAGGAAAATGTTGCAAAAGAGAAAGAAGGAGGAAAAAGAGTGCATAGACGAAGGAAGCGAGATCACACAGACAAAAGAGATTGCACAGAGAGAAGAGATCATGCAAAGAGAAGGGATCATGCAGATGACAGTTCATAGCATTTAAGACAATCCATGATGGGACATGCAATAAAGAGCTACCATAAGGGAAAAGTAGTGGCATCTCGTAACAATAAATGTAGATTGGCAAGAATATTTTGACAGATTGCATAATCAAATGGATAATTCACCAAATATATGAAGTAATGGAGCATTAAGGCAGGTAAGGAATGCAAATCCCTAGTGGATTAGATGGAAATTTTAGGCACGAAGGGAAGCTAACAGTTGGTGATGAAGTTTAAAAGAAAGAAAAGAGTCGATGGGGGAAGGTTATTTTCAGTTAGAATTCGCATACAGAGCCAAGCTACAGAACCCAGTTGGAAGTAGAGACAAGTCACATAGGAAGATGACACCACCAAAGGCAGCAGTGACTTCAATGTCAATATCAAAGAAATAGCACGATCAACACACAACGATGCCTCTAGTTGAAGAGACGTGGGAGGCATTGTCCTCAGCATCAAGATTCCCCAAGGACTATATCCTTCCAAGAAAACCATCCGCAAAACAAGTCAATTTATAGAAAGATGTGAAGTACATGCTCATGGAACCACCGATTCCAGAGGGAGTGATCGTGGAAGGGGACATGTTAGGCCTGATACCCACATTAAAGTATGTCGACCATGACATTACAGATGAGAAGAAATTTCTAGAGTTGGTTCCTAGCAAGTTCTTGAAGAAGCACATTAGTTCTAAGACACAGATGATAGTCATCAAGCCATAGATTTGGGCTACTAGGTTGCAGAAGGTAGGAATTTTGAACCTCTTTGATATACCACACTTTGGACGAAGCCAAGAGATTAATGTGTGTGTCAAAATGTTGTTGATTTGTGTGCACAGGGGCTACTTGTGGCTCGACAAGCCAGTTTCCATCGATACATATTTGATCGTGCACATCACCAGTCTTTTTTCATAGGGGGAGGACCCATATTTATTATTTTTTGATAAGAAGAATGAAAAATCTCTAACTGGGAGAATGAAAGAGAAGTTCCATACATTCTATGGACAACATGGTTTAGACATCGCTAGCATATGCGACCCGACGGCAAGGTTTGCGACGCAAGCCTTAGCTTGTAAGTTGTTAAGAAAGTGCAGAAAAGATCAAGTCCCAGCAACAATCATAGAAGTAGCTAAAAGATGCATTAAGGGTGTCCAGATGAACTAGGCAGCGTTTTTATTAAACCATTTTTTTATTGATTATGGGGAAACACATGATAAAGGGACCAAGGTTGTAACAAGTAAGCTTTGTATTTAGATGAATACGGAAATGCTATGAATTGTAGTGATAAACATTGATAAAAATGAATAATAGATGATGTTATAATCACCCTCGTGACGGTTTACTTATAGCATTCACTAGTCACGAGGTGAAGAGGTACATGCCTCTTGATGAAGAGGTACGTGCCTCTTGAATTACGTTAATAAACTATATTATTATTATTTTGTTTGTTACATTGCCACCATCTTAAGGAATGTTTTGTCCTCAAGCATAGTAAAATAGGATTCTCTCTAGTAGAGAGTGTTTCTGTAGTGAAATGAAGTTTTTTTTGTTTTTGTTTTTATTTTTTTTTATTTTTTTTGGTAATTGATTCTTCTAACACCATATAGTTTATAGTGTTTACCTTACCAATTAAATTCCATGAATTGTTCTTCAAGGTTTGTGGCATAACTCCCCAACTATATCAATCGTTCTACACCTAGCACCATATCCATTCCTTCGAGCGGTAGAGCATAGAATTGTGTTTGTAGTTATAGTTCTTATTTTTGAACTAAGACTTTATAACATTTTCCAAGCTCCTTGGTCTTTTGTCCATTAGCAACCCTAGCGGTAAGGTCCTTGGTGGGGTAGATGAAAAGGTTTAGTTTTTTTGCGACATTAATGTCTATACAGTTATGGGTACTACCAGAATCTACGAGTATTGTTACACTTCTATCTCTTATGACTCCCTTAAGTTTTAGGGTCTTAGGTTGTGGTTTCCCTGTCATAGTTGCCAATAGAGCTGTAGGTTTGATTTCTTCTTTTCTTGGAGGTTGGCTCTTATCCTTTCTGAGATGTGGTGGAATATATTTTGGAGTAATTATCTCTCTTTGAAGTTTGTTTTCTTCATTTTAATTTTTTTGGACACGTGAGATTGAAGCTAGTGATTCTTTTTGCAGTATATCATCATGGTTAGAATCTGCATTGTATGCTATAGTTATTTCATCCTCTATTTTCAGGACTTCTACTTTCTTCCCATCCACTATTCTAAAGTAGTGTAATGAATTGTCCTCGCATCTATGCCTTGGTGTCTAATTTTCCCCACACTTATTACAATTTTTTTTCTTCTTGTTCCCTCTCTCTGATTCACTATTGGATGGGTCGCACTCCTTCTTTTCTTTGCAAGTATATATCTTTTTATTATCGCATGTATGCCCTGGAAATCAATTTTCCCCACAATATCTACATTTGTGCACCCATTTCTTACCTAGGTTAGACTTGTCTGTAGAATACTTATTTGGTTTTTCATTTGAATATCTTTTTCACGCTTCTGGACCTGTGAATGATAGCTTATTCAACTTGTCTTTTTGTTTAATTAGCCTTGATGTGTGTCTAGCATATTCAATAGTCTTAGGGTTCCATAGTTTAATTTCTCTACAAATGTAATCCTTTAATCCACAGATATACATTTTTAGTAATTGTTCATCAGTGAATATGCACTACCCTGTTTCCAAAACCTCTCATTCGTGTGTATAATTGTTTACACTCCATTTCTGTTTAAGATGCATGAACTTGTTATATAGGTCATCGTCCTCTTCATCACAGAAACTTTTTAGTAGGGAAGCTATGAAATTTTTCCAATGGAAGGAACGAGTGTCACATTTCCTAGACCACCATAGGTACCAGTCATAAGCTTCTCCTTCTAAACTATTGGAGGCTACCATTACTTTTTCTCATTCACCTAGCGGGGGGTTTGATTCAAAAATACTGTCTATTTTGTTGATCCAAACAACAGCGCCTCCATGGTCCTTGTCGTCATATTTCGATAACTCGTTTTTAAACTTCTGGTAATCTTTATCTTGAATTTTTTGCGGATTTCTTGAAAAAATTATCTCTAGTATTTCTTGGTGTCCCTCATCCTCTAGATTTTGCAATCCCATACTTTGTGATGGTCTACGAAAGTCTAAAGGTTATGTGAATAATGTGTCCACTCGTTCAATTAATTGATCAATTCTCGCGATCTGTTCATTAAGCATCCTTGTACTCTCGTCTTTGTTGGAACCCCTTATTCTTAAATAACTATTACATCGATCCTCCGACATGTTTATTAATGTGTCAATTTTGTCTTCTTTTTGTAATAATTTATCAATTTTTTCCAATAGTGTTTTTCGTACTTCGTCGAATTCCTCCCAACTCTTCTCGACTTTACCTAAATGATATTTAATGTTGTTGATTTCGCTTTTATGACAGTTAATGTCTTCTTGTGACTCTTTGTTCTTTTTCCTACTTCCATATTTTATTTTATTAAATATAATTCCCCCGGAAAAATATTTAATGATAAATTCTTATACAAAGTGACTTTATAATATAAAGTTATGTTTTTTTATGAAAATTAAAATTTTATAAATGACTTGATAAAGTAAGGTTAAGTTGAATGAGATATTAAGGAGTGTGATTTATGAAAAAACCGGTTGGTCAAAATAAAAATAAAAAATGTGTGATGGAATGTGGAGAAGACGGGAATGTACGGAGCAAGTTGTATGGACGGCGGAATTGACAACAACACGGTACGTAAATTGGACAGTGTGAGTTGTACGGTGGACTGACAGGGAGAGAAACGTACAGTAGGAGACAGAGCGGATGTACGATCATGTACAGTGGACTGACAGCGGCTCTGTACGGAATTTTGACAGCTGACAGGGCATACGGAACAGGTGCACGTACGAACATGTATTGTGAATTACAACAGGGTATGACTGGTACATAATTTTTATGGATGATTTTGACAGTGATTATAGGAACGGACAATAGCAGTTGTATGATTTGCAGCATGCAGATTTTTGACCCATAATAGCCAAGGATTGGCTATGATACTACTGTAACAAGTAAGCTTGTTATTTAGATGAAGATAGAGATGTTCTAAATTGTATTGATAATGATTCATAAAAATGAATAATAGAAGATGTTACAATCACCCTCGTGACGATTTACTTATAGCATTGACTGGTCATGAAGTGAAGAGGTACATGCCTCTTGACTTGTGTTAATAAACTATATTATTGTTATTATGATGTTATTATGTTCATATTTATGTTTGTTACTAAGTTCCATTATGCATGGTTACTAATTCTAATGGCGTTGTAGGCTTGGAGGGAGCTCGATGACAATCAGCTTTTTGGGAGTCAAGGAGAAGCCTTGTCTAGTTGCGCGTTATCATAACCTATGGTATACTACACAGAAGGCACGACAGATGGACAGTAATGTTGCATTCTATATTTATAGGGAAACTATTAGGGACAGCATCAAGAGGACATAGTTCATACCACCACAGGTGGTCAAGATGTATAAGGCAGTGGTGTGCTTTAAGGCAAGGCACCACCACATGCATGTACAAGCAAAGAAGGACTCGGATCATTAATGGTTGCCTACACAATATAGGTTAATTGAAGATGATATGGGCCATATTATGGTTAATTGGGATGAAGAGTGGAAGATTCCACCAGCAAAAATAGGGCCATCAGAGAAACAAAACCCGAAATTACACGAGATCGATGAGGATGAAGAAGGAGACGACTAGGAAAAAGGAAATGGTACCATTGAAACAACACAGCAGACAACACTTCGCACAGAGAAGAAGTGAAAAGAACCAAAGACAAGAATATCTGTCCCACAATGGACAAAGCGCAAAGTCATCAAAGAAGTGGTTATCCAAGATTTAACAAAGGAATATTTGGAGAAGATATGCGATCAAGTGAAAGAATTCACAGATGAAACGTTTCAGCATGCAACGCAGTAGCAGGAAGAGATGCACAAACACATGCAGGAGAAGATGGATGAGTTGCACCAACTACTAGAAGCAGCCAAGCTCACACCAATGTGACAGTCGAAGGATGAACAAATGACTACAAAGAATGGGGAGGCAGGGCCATCAACCTCTCAGTCGTTAACATTAGCAGGTGAATGAAAATTGATCAAGTTGGCGACAGGGGCAGTAGAATTCCCCACAATGGAGATGTTGGAACATGCAAGGGCACTAGATCACATTGAATTAGTGTTATCTCAACTGCCAATAGATGTCTTACAATAATTACAGTTCAGCATGACGTAAGAGATGAAATTGGGCGCAGAGAAGACCTCTAGTGAATTGGTTAAGGTTACAGTTGAGAACGTAGCCTTGGAGATGGAATTCAGCGAGGTCAAGCAAGAGTGTGATGAGGCTACGTGGAAGGTTGAGAGGATGTAGCATGCCTTCGAGAAGGTTTATCAAGAAATCCCATAAGATCAAACAGAGATGGAGGCCTCAATCAAAGACCAAGTAACAAAGATAAGTGAAGTTATTCAAGGTTGGATTCTATGCACAAATAGTCGACCTAGAAGCGTGTATGACATCGAGCACTCCAACTAAAGAAAGGGAGAAAAGGGAGCAGACAATGAAAACCACGATGGAGAGAATAAAGACTCTAGAAGTAGAATGTGCTTAGCTTTATACAGAAACCATGGGTGTCTGGACACATCTAAGTGAAGATAAGGAGCAACAAGAGATCAGCCAGAAGATCCGGGATCCGCAGGAAAAGGCACAGAAGTTCAACGCAGTGATGGGCACACTACCTCCAGCATAGGTGCTAATGGAAATGAATGAGAACAGAAAGTTGTATTCATAAATGAATCAGCTAAGGGCAGAGCAATAGTCTCACACACAATAGATAGAATTACTACAGGACGAAGCATATAGAGTGACAGTGGCCTTAGCAGCAACTCAAGGTATGATCAAATAGGCAGCTTATGGAAGTGTTTAGCAGATCCAGGCTCAGATCATTGCCAAAATAGTTGATTGAATTTTGCAGAAGGAAATATAGGTAAAGGATAAGGTCACAACATCAAAGGAGACCTTCGAAAAATTCATGGCGCACTCAAAGAAGGCTTGAGTGGCTCAGGACAAGCCACAGGTGAGTGTTGGGGGCCTGTTGGATAGGAATTTTGGATACATTTTGGGATCTACGCCAAAATAAGTCAAAGAAGAAAAGGCAATTAGAAGATGTACCAGAGCGTGCGACGGGAATGGACTTTAAGGAGTCAGAGCACGTGATAGAAGGAAGTGAAAATGCGCAAAAGGCGGAAAGTAGTTAGGATTTTGGGTCATTTTGTCCACATTGTAATGGGCTTGGCCATATTTTGATGTATAAATATGTAATGGGTTTTGGGAAAAAGGGGTTCAAAGAATAAAAGGTTATGGTGCATTATGCATGAGTTGAGTTTTTTTGGCTAAGTGTTCGAATGCTATGACTGAGGAGTGAGACTTGCACTGCAGCAGAACGGCTAGGTAGATTTGAGTAATGTTATTGTTGCATCTTTTGTAGCGTAGTGTGCAGTTGTAAGGAGATTATCAATGACTAATAAAAGAAGCCAGTCGTTGTGGACGTAGCTCAAGTTGGGTGAACCGTGTTAAACCCTTGTGTTGTGATGTGTTGTTTTTCATTTTATGATGTTTATTGTTATGGTGTAATGATGATAAATGATTAGGTATGTTGAATGTGTTATTTATATATGATGTTATAATGTCGCGCACTAAAGTAATTGGTAAATGAATGAATGTTAAGTGGGAGAATATTGCACATAGAATATATTGAGTGTTAAGTAATTGTTAACTAATGGAAACTACGCACATGAGTAGATGGTTAGTAAGAACAAGTTGAATGCCTCGCTTCCCCTCATCACTCCAGAACCTTGGCTCTTGCAGCCCCTCTAGATGCCTCAGGTGAGACTTCACTTGCTTCTAGGTGATGTTGAAAGGGTCGATGTCTAAGGCTTTTGTTGGTATATTGATGATTAACCCCGGGTCTGCCCATTGGGCGACAACAATAGGATCTGGAGAGATTTTCTTTGCTTAGTTTTTTTTAGGTTTTAACTCTATTTAATCTTTTCATTTGATTAATAACAATTAATTGTGAGTTTTCATAAAAATATATATGTGCATGAACTCACCTTGTGTAACACCCTGTTTCCCCCGAATTTGTAATTAATCCTAATACAGGAATTACCATGCTAAAGCATGAGGAAAATGTAAATAACATTATGAATTTATATTACAGAACCGCTGAGAGGGGATGTGCATAAAAAGAGACCACGATGGTGGTGGAGGGAACCTTGAAAAAGGGGCGTTAACTTCCACTTAGAATTTAATACCGTATTTGGACTCCACTGGCCCGGAGAACCAAAAGCGGCTCGCTAGCCCTGAAATAAATGCCTTGCAGGCTGGTAGGTTGATGGCTTGATGAGGGATGGGGAGGTGAACCGCCTATCCGTAGAGCCATCATGACTGACCAGCGCGAGGGTAATCGTGCCACACACAACCTCGCGAGAGGATAAGGCGTATGGCTGGAACGATTGACGGGGCAGACACGAGGGGAACTCTGGCAATTTTCTACGCAGAGTGAGTGATCGCAGGAGGAAGGATTGCAACCTTCGCTCCTGGGCACTGGCAGACAGAGAGACGCAGGTCTCAGGACATCGTGGTCTCAGCTCGGGGGTGGCTAGTGGTAAATCCAGTAGGAGTCGCTACGCCTATGGTTGGGTGGAAACGAGCATCCCTCTCAGCAGTTGCTTCCATTGCTGAAGTTATTTTGATAAGTATTTTGCGTATATTGCATTTTGACATTTATATGCTGTCACATATGTTCATAGACTTGTATAATTGTAAATATCTCCTGTGTAAGAATATCTGTGCAGTAATTGATAATGAGGAGTAGTTATTGGCTCATAGAGCTGTGAAATTGTAAATGG
>ML776642.1:455159-484693 GCA_009831015.1 Picea engelmannii
CCTTGTTTGTCCCTTGGAATTTTCAAAATCTCCCTGAAAAAAAAAATAATAATAATATATATATATATATTCCAAGGAACAAACAAGGGGAAGAGAAAGACATGTAAGTATGTATGTTCAAAAAAGTGTAGAAGAAGATGTTAAAAGAAATTAACATAATTTTGTCCCAAGAGGAGCCATCCCAACTACAATGTGCATCAGAGGTATGTAATCATTTTTTTATTCTTTTATGTACATCGAATTTAAGTATCGTGTGAAATATTAATTTTCAATTGTTTTGTTGCAGAAAATAAAAACAAATATAATCCATTCATCACATAAGAAAAGAGGACAAGGAATAAAATGTTTGATCACAAACTTTGTGAGTTAAAGAATGCAGATTTTCACAGTTTCTCATATTGTTGATTTTGTAATTCTGGAAATAAACTGTGTATGGAAACTCCATACATAGTTTATCTCCAGAATTACAAAATCAACTTTGTGAGTATTTACATTTTTTGTCTTTCTTAAGATTTTGTGTTTGTTGTGATCTTTATATTTAAATAATTAATTTACTGTCGTTCGTAGATGTCTTATGTTGGGTGCTAACATACAATGAAGAGCCAACCCATGAATTGATAAACATTGGGTTAAGTATGGGTTGTGAGTATATGTTAAAGAATGAAAGTTTAATTGAACAATTTGTAAGTAGCTATGTTGTTTAACTTCCCTTGTTTTATAATTAATGAAAAAACAAGAAAACTTTATATTGATTATATTGACTATGTTTTGTCATGTTGTATTAAACATGCAAGAAACAAAGTATGGAATGCATACATCAGAGGAGATTTTGAGAGAATGCATGAAGTATGGCTTCAAAAGAATGTGTGTTTTTTATGAAAGACTTGGAGATAAGGTATGTTTTTTTTATTTACGCAATCATGTATATTCTAATATATATATATATATATATATATTACAATTTAGTTTTGTGTTTGTAGATGGGAACATAAAAAAAAAAATATGTTAAAAAACCAAAGTACAATATCATCTACAAACGATGAATAAATGAGGCATGCATGCAGCTCGAGCAATGTCAACATTTCAATTGATGACTGACAATCAATATAATTGAATGTTACTACAAGTTGTATGTTTTGGAATATTTGTCTCTGAAAATCAGGATTTTGTTTAATGTAGTCGACATATTGTCCCATTTGCATCATGAGGACATGTTATCCATAAGTGTAACAATTACAAATTGGTTGTAATTTGATTATTGTATTAGACCTTTACGTTGTCCATTTTTGTATGACAATTAGTCTCTTATTCATATATAATAAAATGGGCTTCTTATTTCATTGCATTGTCAAATGTTGTAAAATGTTGCATTCCTGAATAAATAATATGTGGATGATTTACATTGTTACATATAACATAGGTTTAATTGGTTGGATAACACATTAATGCAATCATTATGTCGAAATGCAAGAAAATAAATATAAAACAATATTATTATAAGAAAAAATGTTTGATTTTGAAATAATTAATTGAAAATTTGTAAAACACAATGAATTAAAGTATATACATATCAATGCATTGTATTCTTTTGAACTCACTAGACAGTGCATGCCATAATATACACATCAATGCATTTTGGACATCCCTATTGACATGTCTTTCTCTTCCCCTTGTTTGTCCCTTGGAATTTTCAAAATCTCCCTGAAAAAGAAAAAAAATTATATATATATATATATATATATATATATATAGGAACGGATATGGGATTGTATTTAATTCTTGGCGTAAATGCCTCTAATCAGGTTACAATATGTGAGGAGAAGCCCAACTTTCCTCTCCGGCCAAGATTTCAAAGGCCCGAATACTTATAAACCGAAGGTTTCTACAAATAGCAAACGAATCAATATCCGTTATTTTCCCTAACTTGTGAATACAGACGAGTTGATTCAGTAAAATGCAAAAAAACATGGGAGTACAGAAAGTTCTTAAGGAATGGGATCCCAATCTTCGTCCCTGTCTCTTAAAAGGGTGCCGGCGAAAAGAAGAGCTTCTTTGTTGGCTTCTAAGTCTGCATCCTTGTTATTCTCCCTCGACACATGGAATAAATATATACTCTGAAAGGTTTTAACCAGGGTTTTGATTCTTGTCACCAGTCTTGCAAATCTGAAGTCTTTGGGAGCAGAATTGTCCACTATAGTTTTTATAATGGACTGAGAATCATCAATTATATTTACCTCTTTAATGCCTAGATCCTTGGCTTGCTTGAGGACTTGGAACAAAGCCAACGCTTCTGCTTGGATGTTAGTAGTGTGGTCCAAGACCCAGGTGAAACTATGCTCGATTCTTCCTTCTAGATTCTTAATGACCCCACCTGCACCAGCTTTCCTGGGATTTTCTTTGGTTGCCCCGTCGAAGAGTAGAGTATGTTTGGACTGGTTGTTCATCCAGGATGAAAAGTCTTTCTCATTGAATCTAATCTGCCATTCTTTGCTTGGCTTGTTTTTCCTTACAACTTGAGTAAACTGGAGGCCCAACCTTACTCCCCATTCAAGGTCCTGCTGACTTAAATTGGTTTCCTCAAGTTGATCGCCCAGGCTTTCTTTCAGTTGAATTTTTATCTTGGTCGTGACTAGCTTCACTACCTGCACTTGATCTCTGAAAATTCTCTTATTCCTTTCGAGCCAGATTTGCCAGCATATGATCTTTGGTAAGGAGAGTCAGACCACCTTGAAGCTTTCATTTTTTAGGAGTACCACTGGATAGTTGTGCAGCCAGTTAGCTAACAGTTCAGCGATGGAGGTGGAACAACTAAGAGTGTTTCTCCAAGGGCCTAGAGCCTCATTCCAGATCTCTTGTGCAAATTTACATTCCAGCATTAAGTGACATAGGTTCTCTTCATTTTCGAGGCACATTATGCATCGGGAAGGCCCTTGGAAGCCTCTTTTCTTCAATCGATCCCTAGTCAGGATTCTATTGTGGCACATGAGCCAACAGAAAAAAAATGATTTTTGGAATTTTCTTGTGGCCCCAAGGCCCCTTCCAAATCGTAGGGTTAGGAGGGACATGGGGTTGTTCCAACAGTTTTTCATAACCAAGAGCCATGGTATAACAGCCTGATTGAGAGCCCCATCTGTGTTTGTCTTGTCTCCTGGCGTGGATCGGGGCCATGCCCTTCAGGTGAGCAAAAAACGTGTCGCGGTCGTGCTTCAGCTCCATTGGCACCTGGACCTTCCTCCAACTAATCCAATTGCAGTCTTCCCAACATGAGATGTCCCACGGAGTGATGATGTTGGAATTGAACATCCAAACCCGTAGCGCATGCAGAGAATTTATTTCGGCGAGTGGGGGGTTGTTCATGATGTCGTCTTCCCAGATTTTTATAAGCTTGCCATTACCCGGAATCCAGAACGGGTGGAGGTTTATCAAAGGGGTAGCTTTAAAGCAGAGTTTGAGGAGATGCGATCCAATTTTTGGGAGGGGGTTTTCAAGACAGCATTTCCTTTGTCCCCTGAAACATTTCTTCCATAGAGCAATTTGCGCCCAGCTAGGCTTTGGAGCGATAAGTCTCCAAATTTGCTTTGCTCCCATTGCCACATTTTGGGTGTTGAGGTATTTAAAGTCCAGTCTGTCTTCCATCAGGGGCTTGGTGACTTTGTCCTATCTTACTAGGGGGATTCTCTTCTCGTTTTGTTTACCGCCTTTCCAAAATAACTTTCGGATGTAATCCTCCATTTTCCTGAGGATAGAAATAGGAGCCAACATGACAGAGAATTGGAAGATTGGGAGACCATTGAGGACAGCGTTGATGAGCACTAATTTTCCAGCATGGTTGAGCCAAGAGAAGCCCCAGGCCTGAATCTTGATCTTGAAATTTTCTAACAGATGGAGCCAGTCTCTGCTAAAGGTGGACCTTTAGAAAATTGGAAGGCTCGGGTACTTGAAAGAAGACCAGTTGGAAGAGGAAGCAAAGCCCAAACATCTAGAAATGGCATTGAGGGCGCTAACAGAAACATTCCAACAATAGATATGACATTTCCCTTTATTTAGGATACTTCTCGTTGCATCACAGTAATCATCCAACACTTCTTTGAATCGTGAAGCCGAGAGCACATTGGTTTCTCCCAGCAACAGAGAATCATCAACAAACAACACGTGATTTATATTTTTGAATCCTCTTGCAATGTTCAGGCCCATAATATCTTGATCTAGTTGTTTCTTGTCTAGGTAAAAGCTTAGAACAGAAGCTTGGAGGACGAAGAGGAGGGGAGAAAGGGGACATCCCTGATGGAGCCCTCTCATGGCTTTGAAAAAATCTGTTGCTCGCCCATTCACCAAAGGAGAGATCCAAGGCTCAAAGATATAAGCCTGAATCCAATTGATGAAATTATTCCCGAACCCAAACTTGTGCATAACATCAAAGAGAAAATTGTGTCTAACATGATCAAAGGCATTTTCTAGATCAAGTTTAACGACCATACCCTTTTCTTTTCGATGCAGACTTGAGTGTATAGCCTCTTGTACTAAGATGAAGTTGTCCCCGATCTGTCTCCCATGAACAAAACCCCCTTGATTCTCTGGGATAATAGTAGGGAGGATACTTTTCAATCTGTTGGCTATCACCTTTGTTATCAGCTTGTAACTGATGTTACAAAGAGAGATAGGGTGAAATCTGTTGAAGGCGTTGGCTCCCTTTTCCTTTGGGATGAGGGTAAGGAAGGCATAATTAGTGTTGCCCCCAATTTTCTGATAGGCTTGGGATTTCAAAACTAGTTTATGCAAATCCTTTTCAACTATTTGCCAACAATTTTGGAGGAATCTGGCAGTAAACCCATCTGGTCTGGGGGTTTTATCGGGCTCCATAGCAAAGAGAGTAGCCTTAATTTATTTTTTAGTGACCTTAGCTTCCAGTATCTGATTCATCCTGTTGGTGATATTTGAAGGTACCACATCTAGAAACTTGGTGTTTTGGGCCCTCTCCCCTTCTTCACTGTAAAGATTTTTAAAATGAGAGGATGTTGCCCTTTTAATGCTGATGAAATCCTTGTGGGTTGTGTCATCTTCTTTGATTTATGAAATGGAGTTAAAACTTCTTCTCACTTGGGCTTGCTTGTGGAAGAAGGAGGTATTCCTATCTCCCGCTTTAAGCCAAATGCTGTGAGATTTTTGTCTCCAATATTATTCCTCCGACAGGCATGCCTTATGATACTTCTGTTGTAAGTCTGCCTCCCTGTCCAGAATTTCTTTTGTGATTTCTGCGCTTTTCGTTTGTAGTTGATGGAGCTCAAGAATGACTTGGACTTGTTTTCTTTCAGAGGATGGATTAGGGAGAGTTTTGGCCCAACTTTTCAGGACTGCTTTCACTCTTCTGAGTTTTTTCTCCCAAACGAAGAAGGAATATCCCTTGACAGGCATCCTCCAACTTTCCTTTACCTTATTAATGAAGTCTGGGTCCTTGACCCATAAAGGGCTAAATCTGAAAGGTATAGGGCCTAGGTTTTTATGGGCCAGGAGTTCAAGCTTGATAGGTTTATGATCTGAAACACTGCAAGGGAGAATATGCATTCTAGCCTCTAAACCTAAAAGGAGGAAAGAAATTTGAACGAGAAATCTGTCTAGCCTTGCTGCAATATGACCAGGACCAACTCTTTTGTTTGACCAAGTGAACTTACCATTAGAGGTCTTGATGTCGAGCAGGTCCCAATCTTGCATGAGGTCCTCCACCCATTCCCTTGTCGGATTCCTGACAATGTTGCCTCCTTGCTTCTCTAACAAAAGCAAGGTGAGATTGAGGTTTCTAGTGATGATGATGTTTTCCAGATTCTCCATTTCTGCCAAATTTCTGATGGAATCCTAATAGGCCTTTTTTTTCCCTACGTTAACTGGGACGTACACATTGAAGAGTCTAAATACCTCCTTTGTATCAAGATGTTGGAGTTTCAAGAATAGTTAGTGAGCATTTAGAGTCTTAGTGACCAACGGGTACTTGTTGATGTTCCAAATAGAACCCAACCCACCCGAGGCTCCTCGAGCAGAGACAGACAGTCCTCCACCTTTATTCCAAAATTTCTTACTAATTTGGAGGAATTCTTTGTCCTCCATTTTTGTCTCCTGGATTAGTAGAATGTTTGGGGTTTCTATCCTTATGAGGCTTCTCATGGCTTCTTCTTTCACTTTGTTCCCCGTACCTCTGCAATTCTAGGAGACAACCTTCATCACTTACTTTTTTGAGTGTGATGATCTCCCTTGGAGCCCTAGGTTTGATTCCTTGTCATCTTCGGGGTTTTTTCCAATAGTTTCTCAAGGGTTTGTTGGCTTCCCTGAAGCTTGTCTTTGTAGGTTTCTTAATCTCTCTTTTCTTGGGTAGACTTTCGGCCTCTTGTCGATCTTCTGGATGAAGTTTGTGTGTCCCCTATTTCTCCTTCCTCCTCTGATTCCTCTGAGTCTTGTTCTTCCTCTTCAACTTCTACTTGTTTTTCCTTGAGGCTTTATGAGACACTTTCACCTGTCCTCGGGCCTAAGGGGGGCCCTTTGTCAAGGGACGATGTCTTTTGTTTTTCGACCTCCTGGGTTTCCTCTGGGGTTCAGATTAAGGGCCTGAATTTGTTTGCTTAATCGTCCAGGGAAGGACTTTGTTGAGCAGAAGTCGACTAAGGGCCTTTACCATTTGGAGCCCCAGATTTGGGGGTTTTATGGGAGATATTTGTCTAATTAACCTAATTCCAGCCTTCCTCCTTCTCTTTATCCATCTCTTCATTACTCGGGCAACCCCTGGTGAAGTGTCCGTAAACATGGCATTTTCGGCACTTGAAAGGAAGTTGCTCGTAATCTAGCTTTTGAACATGAGTCCAATTGCCGACATTGATTTTTATTGCCTCCAGAAGTCCCACCTCTAGATCGACCTCAACGCATATTTGGGCACAGTCATATTGATCCTTATTGTTTGCCTGGTCAATAAATTTACCCAAGGCATTGCCTATGTGTTGCAAAGAGTCCCAATTCCAGCAGTGCACTGCGAGATTTCGTAGCCTAACCCACACTGGGACAGCCATAGGAACATCCACTTCTGGATCGAAGTCCGGCATCCACTTGTTAAGATACAAGCCCTAAGGGCCCATGAAATAGGGACCATTCCGAAAGATCATATCTTTATTCTCTTTTGTGGTGAACTCGAACAAAAAGAAGCCTCGCCCTAAGAAGTACGAGGTTACAGTGTTCTTGATCAAAGAAGTCAATTTTTTGACCACCCAGTTCTCCGTTGTTTTTGGCAAGGGCCAAAGGCCAGTGAACTATCCCACAAGGGCATGATCCACCAGTGACAAAGCGACCTGGATCGGTCTCTCGGGGGGGAGGGAGATTTATGGAATATCATCCAGTTTTTTCACGAACTTAGCGGCTTCCGTTTTCTTTTTTTTCGGCAGGGAAGCCAGCAACGAGTTGAAAGCGTCCTCGACTGTTGGGGGAGGAACTTGGGATGAGCCCAGGACCTCCATGGCGACGAGAGGGAGCCCTGGTTTAGTCGCGCGAGCTCACAACGAACCAGTCTTTGGTATGCTCATTTACCATTTTATCGAGTCTTGAGGGAGTAGTTATATATATATATATATATATATATATATATATATATATATATATATATATCAATGCATATATTAAGATAATTCGCATTAGGGCATCGACAATATTTATATGCACCGATGCGTCACACATACATATACGCACCAATATAGTATAACTGTGTCATTGTGAAATTGAAAACGCTTACAATTTTTTGTATTCAGCCCGTGCTTTATGAATTAAGAAAAGCATGGCTTCCTAAGCACTATTTATTACACATCGTCGAGCACCGAAGAAATTTAAGAAATGGTGATTTCCATATAAAAACAGTATTTTTTCCATTCTAAACTCAATGGTGCACTTTGTAAACAATGCTCCTCGGTGCGTATTTAAGTAAAATATGCACCATCGACTGCAAAAATGATTTTTAATAATATTTTGAATTGAAATAAAGTGATAATGTTTAAAAACAAATACTCCCTAGTACGCTTATTGTGTATAGAGCACACAAGTCACTGCGAAGGCATTTTTTATAAACAAAAAACTGACTGTGACATGACGGTTTGGGATCCAATGCAATTAGCGGTTTCATTGTAATGCATAGGAGACACCCATATATAAATAACCAAACCCTATAAAGAAATTTTGCTTAAAAAAAATCTTCCTGTGAAATATAGAAGGAGAAAGCAAAAGGACGGTTATGAAATTAGGGCTTTCAATACTGAAGGGAACTATAAAACCTTTTTTTTGTTTGGGAATGCATTGAAAATTGTTTGAATCAAATAGGAGAATGATCAAGATGATTAATATAATGAAATCATATACCCGAAATTTCTCCTATGCAGATTTCTATCTGATCTACAGTACTCCCCCTCGAATTTGGCTCTTCAAAAAAATCCACCCACTTGGAAATCTTTGTTGATAAATCTTTGTTGCACAAATATCCTCTCTAAAATTTGGCAAACAATAAAACAATGAATAGGGTTTTCCTTTATAAACACAAAAACTCAAATTCTCGCTCATTTTTTTGTTGTATGTTTCAACGCATTGATGATAAACGTGTGTGCTATTTCTTTTTCAGAAGTTATGTTTTTTGGTGCTCTATGTCATGCGTAGTGCACCGGTGCGGTATGCATAACGCACTGATTTATTTTTGTAATAAATTTCAAAGTATTGACAATAAGCGCGCATTATTTTTCTAACTTGCTTCAATCGGTAAGATAGACAGTTTGAAAGGCACCGGTGCGAAGTGTAATTAAGAACACACCAGGGCAGTTTGTAAGTAATAATGCACCATAAGATAGTGAAATTTGCATAATGCAAATTCAAACATCTATATTTAAATTTTGTGGAGGTTTTTCTTTACAAAGGCAACAACAACGGTCAGTCTTTAGTGCTTATCTCAATTAAATGCACCGGTGCATTTTGGTTATACATATGCACCAGTACATTGTCAAATGATAAAGTGCACCATTGGGGGAGAGAGAGGGGGGGGGAGGGAATGGGATACAATAAGTGAGAGAGAGGGAGAGAGGGATACATAGTGAGGGGGAGAGAGGTGTGGATGCAAGAGAGGGGGGGATATAGGGAGAGAAGGAGAGGGAAGGAGGAAGAGAGTGAGAGAGGGGTTGGGCATCAAATTCACATTTTCTATGTTCGAGGAGGATATTTCTATGTACCTGAATAGATCTGAAAATATAAGATAGAATAATAACTCAAAACATTCACCAAAACACTGAACACAAGAAATAGAAAAACTCTTGAGGGAGGGTAACACCATATATTAATCCTTATGGAAGGATAAAACTCCTCAAGCAATACTTGTTTGTTACAATAACAACATTTTTCACTATGCCCCAATACATTGTTTATACTTCTTTATATAACACTCTTTGTCTCCTAGGAACCTTCTAGAAAACCTTCGCACATTTATTATATCTAACTACCTTAGTGGGCCTTATTTAATAATATAGTGGACCTAGCCCACTTTACATTGAAAGGCCTCCACTAATAATACATAATCACATTCTCATTAGGTATGTCCCTAGGTATACTACATTCCATCCCCCTTTACATGTTTCATCCTCGAAACATGGGAAGAAACCCTACAATATGATCGACTAAAAAATGTAGCCAACCGGTACCAAGTACGACCATCCATCCATCCTAATGGAAGACGAACACGATGTCCAATGGTTTCCTTGCCACCATGATCTTGATCTGCATCATGTCTATGTTGTCATGGGATTGTTTCACTAGCCCGATGTCTTCCTCCAATGTTGGTAGTCCTCCATGACCATCTTGATTGGTTTCCTTTATGGTTCCCTGTCAGTGCATGTGTCTGTTGATGCTCATGCCCTTGCCTTGATGACTGTTGTTTCTCTATATGGTGCAGATGGCAATATACAACAATTGTAGGAATCAATTATTTTTTCTTTAACTCTACAACATAGTGTGTCTTTGATTCAATTATCTCCTTGGCTTCTTTATTGTGTCCTTCATGTGGCTTTGCTTCATCTTTTTCTATAGACTCTACCTCTAATTCAACTTCGAACTCTACAAAAACTTATTTTTTTGCCTCCATGGGTTGTTCTTTCTTACTAAGAGACAGATCCTACAATGTGATTTTATTTTTCTTGTACCACAACTTCAAAAACTACTTTTGCACATTCATATTAATTATACCTATTGATTTTATCCAAGGATATCCTAAAACAATATCCACATCATCCATATCTATACATAAAAATATGAATGCAATACATATGTATCCATACTTAGCTTCAAATCTTTAAAAGTTTGAATATTTCCACCCTCAACCTGTGTGCTTTGAATATTCTTTGCAGGAAATTTCAATCTATTAACCGACCGAATATTGATAAAATTATGCAGGCAACTAGGGTTAATAGAAACATTGATATTTTCTTTATGAATACATCCATGAACCTGTAAGATTGAGATTATATATGAAAACAAACCCTTGGTATTCTTTTTATATTTACTCGACACGAGACCATTTGTATAAAGGGAATTTTTCAAATGCTTCATCTGAAATTCACATAATCTTGTCATGGTCCAACGATTGCCACCATGTTCTAGCATCTTTCATAAAACCATAGTGTATACGAGATTTCCACTTCTCTAGATAGAATGACTTATGGAACTTTATGAATGCTTCAATACTAGGGCCATCATCTTTTCCAGTAAAAAGCATTTTTCTTAGAGAAATCTTCAATAAAAACTAGGGTTTATAAATAACTTATTATGCAAATCGCACAACTTTTTTCAGAAAAAACCTTGAAATTTTGTTGAATTTAAAATGTTGATAACTTTACTTCCCGGACTCTGTTTCGACCGATTTTGTTTTTTTAAATTGGGTATTTTTCCGAGGGGAATTCAAATATCCAATCTATATCTGCAAATTATGAGCATAAATGTTCATAATTGAGTCTTAAGTGCACCACCCCATTTTTTGTCTAAAAACAATATGCAAAAATAACCAAAAATCTCTTCCCTTATTTGGCATAGGAAAGAGATATGATACCAATTGGTATGTACCTGAATAGATATAGACATATAAGATAGAATAATAACTCAAATCATTCACAAAAACTTTGAACACAAGAAATAGAGAAACCCTTGAGGTAGGGTAACACCATATATTAATCCTTGTGGGAGAATAAAACTCCTTAAGCAATTCTTGTTTGTTACAATAACAATATTCTTCACCATACTCCAATACATTGCTTACACTTCTTTATATAGCACTCTCTATATCCTAGGAACATTCTAGAGAAGGAACCTTCTAAAAATCCTTCTCACATTTATTATATCTAACTACCACAGTGGGCCTTATTTAATAATATAGTGGACCTAGTCCACCTTAGATTGAATGGCCTACATTAATAATACATAACCACAATCTCATTGGGTACCTCCCTAGGTACCCCATATTACCTCCCTAGGTGTACTATAGATATTTTCAGGGATCGAGTAATTTTTTTAGATTTTGTAAAGCCAGTTTGAGATTTCTTGTATAGCTAGGTGGAAAAAAAACAATGATTTTTTAAGTGTGTCGTCAAGTTATAAAAGTTATTGGAAATTATTTTGAAGTTAGATTGTTCTATGCTACCCAAGATGACGGATTTTTGCTTAAATGCAAGAAAAAAAGAATTATAATATCAAATGGTCAATTCTTCAGATTTCAACGTCGCCTCATTTTGTATCTTTGGAACTCCTTCAAGTCTTTTCACGCTGGTTACAATACATCTATATTTTATTGATAATTAATTTATCTCATTGAATGTGTGTTATTTATGCAGGTGCACTTAATAATTGTTCATTAAATTTTGCAGTATCAAGATTCAAGATTGAGTTCAAATGCTCAAGATATTCCCATGGTTCCAAAATTCCGCAAGTTCTTATCAGGAGAAAGATACTGCAAGCAGATGTTTGATGAAAATGGACAACTTCTTTAACCTACCAATCCTAACATGCCATCTTCCAACAATCAGCCTGGGTCAACAGTATTACACCATGAATTTGATCTATTTTATGTAGACAACCCCATAGGGTGTAAGAAAAACATGCTTGAGTAATTATAATTTTGGATTTTCAATAGAACCAATGTAAATGTATTGTTTAATTCAACATTTGTTTTATAAAGGGCTTGGTTTTATGTTTATTATTGGGAAAAAAATGTTCATGCTTCTAATAAGTGTTTGGTATAATGTTTGAACATATTAAAAGCATTATGTTACTAATATTATCAATGTAATGTTCAATATGTTTACAATCAGGATTTCGATGACGAGTGACCTATCTACCATCTATCGTTGCACCCCACTACGATGTCAAGTCGCAAGTTTGTTGCTAAATGAAAAGACTTGGAGAGGAATCATAGTAAGAATGGTTGAAACAACCACCTATTCAATTCCCACTACATCCTGAGTCACCAATTCAAAACCTCGACAATAACACTAGTTCTTCACATGTTGGGGATGAAGGAAATGATATAGAGGTTGGTATGGATGATTTCTTGTGGGATTCTCGGGCCATGGAGGGAATGTTGTTAGATTCATTCTAGCAAAATGAACTAGGGAATGACGTTGATGTCATAGATACCTTCTACCAAAGGCTGGAATATGCTTCCACCACCCCTTTGTTTGGTCCAATACAAGAGTCTACAAGGTCTACCCAACTAAGGGAAACAATGTTACTATATAACGTGAAAGCAATATATGTTATATCAGATGCATGTTTAATGGCACTTTTGAGGTAACTAACCATTAAGTCCCCTAAATTTTTAAGGAAACTTGTCACATAATGAATGAAGAAAAGACTTGATTTTATTCATGCTTAATGATAGTGTAAATTTCTATTTCCCACTAATTGCAGGTCATTCAAAAAGAAGGTATTTCAGAGTGATAATCATTTTCCTAATCACTGCATAAAGGCAAAGAAAATGCTAAAAATGTTGGGTGTTGATTACATACCATACCATGCATGTCTGAATGATTGTATTTTATACAAAAACGAATATGCTAACAAAGACATATGTCTAGAATGTGGGCATGATAGGTACCATTAATAAATAAAAAAAGGTAAGGCACATGGTCCTCCTCATAAGATATTAAGGCACATGCCTATAATTCCAAGGATTCAAAGACTCTTTCATTGCAAATAATTAGCCATGTTGCAAGGGTGGCATGCCTCGCATAGAAGTGAGCCAAGAGTTATGTGAATCCCAGCAGATTCAATAGCCATGAAGCATATAGATGATACATGGCTTGATAAATTCAAGGATGAAGTACAGAGCCTCCAATTGAGCATAGTTATGGGTGGAGTTAACCCGTATTCCCTCAAAAACACCAACTATTATGTTTGGCTAGTGTTAGTGATTAATATCAATATCCCCCCCCCCCCCATGGTTATCCATGAAGAATGAACATCTTATGTTGGATCTTATAGTCCCAAGTAGAAGACAAGTCAAGAGAATGGATGTCTACCTCCAACAACTGATCGATGAATTTAAGTAATTATGGGAAGGAATACATGTATATGATGTATCAAGATCCATCCCAATGAAGAGGTATTTTACATTGTATGGCATATGTGTATACACCACACACGATTATCCTAGACTAGGGGTTTGCTCCAGTAAGCATGTTCATCTATTTGTTTATATATCAATTTTATTTGGCATACTTCATTTGGTGCAACTATATTTTTTACACTAACATGTTATTTATATATTAGCATCGTGGGTCTTGTAACAAAAGGGTATCATGGATGTAAATGTTGTGAACCTTTTATAAAGGCTAGGTGGTCCAATGACCTACGAAAGTCAGTGTACAACTTTTTGAGGGTATTCCTCCTAGAATACCACCCTTATAGAAGAGATGCATCCGCTTTCAATTGTAAACCGGAGAGAACCTCAAGAGGCCTGAAATAATGACACTGATAGATTAGAATGGGCATATGACACAGAGAAGGAAAAGGAAATGGCAGAATTATTTGACTCAATTGGGGAACCTATGTTCAATGATCCTGGATTTTTTGACACTTATGTTGAGAAAATTCCCATTGGGGTGAAATGAAATTTATACATTGCTTTGAATACTAAAAAGAGACATTGTCCAAGAAACGAAACTAGAGGAGAGGTTGGTTTGTCTTGGTCCATCTTGGTATTTTAAAGAAGGTAATGTCCCATGGATTTTGAAGAATGATTATCTTTCTATGGGGAAGGATGTTATATTAGGTGTGAAGGCATATTCTTTATATGGGTCGAATCTACAATGTTGCTTCACTGTAGATGGGAATTTATCAGGGTTGAAATCACATGACCATCTGAACCTTCTAAGGGTATGTATGTTTAATACATGGTTCTTCTAGTTTTATACCAACATCGGTAAAAATATGCTATGCACTCACAGTTTTATGGAAATTAATGATGTGTGTGTCTATTTTGTAGTGTCATTATCCATTGCTCATGTGTGGTCATGTGAACCATGACTTCACCCAAGACCTGCAACTTGCCATATTGAAATTATATGTAGTTGTATGTTGGATCACATCAAGGGAGATTCATATGGCTAGTATTCCACAGTTGCGTCGAGAGCTAGTTGAGATTGTTTGTATGTTTGAGAAGGAACTATCCATGAGTTTTATAAATTTAGAAATTTTTATGCCATCGATAAAGTTGTTCTTTAAGTTGATAATATATATTTGATCTCATGATATCCATTTTGAATTTTTGTATACATCAACGAATTTTGAAATGGATGTCATTAATAAATTTGTTCTTTACAACGCAGAGGAAATGCAACCATGGATCGTGTTGTATGAAGAGAAAAGAAGGAACTGGGACAGTGACAGGAAAGCATTTAGATAGTTGAATGGTATAAGCATGCCTTATCCTGATCATTTAAAATAAAATATGCCAAAAATATGTCCCAACAGTTGGGTGGTTGACCAAATACAAGAGAAATATGTGTTGTCCGGTCATAACCCACATGGAGAAGATTTAGATGCACTAAACATTGGGATCATGTGCATCAACTCTGTAATAACCTCTATGAGTACCACATTCTATTTATATTATTGCAATTTGAATTGTAACATGTATTATGTTTTTATTAATTCTTTTAGACATATGACACTGCCCTTTGTTCGCATTTTTGCAAGTGCATTTCTTCCAATCTATGTAGGCATATGGACATCATTTCCGCACTGAATATGTTGATGAAGGCCACATCACACAAGATTTTGGAGTGGAGGTCAAGTTCGACTAATCTAGTTGTGCTAGCCACCGTGATGAAAACTTGATAGAGGGGAAGTTAGGTTACATTGGAAAGATATGAGAAATCATGCAAGTGGACTTCTCGTCGTTTCAATGTGTTGTTTTTTGTTGCAAGTGGTGAGATACCTTCAACAGAAGAAATGTAAAGGAAAATAGTGATAGTGGGCTAATGTGTATTAAATCTAAAGAAATGTGGGTTGAAAGTAAGGAGCCTTATGTTTTCCCAAAACATTGCAACCAAGTGTTTTTTTACCCAAATGTGTTGGATGGGGATTGGTAGTTCGTACTAAGACATGATCTGAGATCTAAACATCTTTCTGAGAACAACAATGTTACAATGCCAAGCAAGGAAGATAATCATGGTGATGGCAATGAAGACTGATTTGTATATGATTTGTTTGAACATTTATATTGTGGATGTGTCATTTTATTATGTGTATCTATAATGGACAATTATGTTTTTGTTTCCTTCATTTTATAATTATGTTGGATATGAAAAGTTAACAAGCATTTGCAACCACCATATTGAAAATATATTAAATAGACGTACAAGTATAAGATGTGGTTTTGATATATTTTCATTGTCATATTTATTGTTTATTATAGCAAATTTATGTTGTATTGTATTAAAATACGTTCATGTTAACATTTGAATTACTAAACATTAATTGAGATATCACAAAGTTGGTGGCGTACAACAGTAAAGATTTATTTTAAATTATATTATATTTAACGAAAAATAAAGATACTAAAAAATATTCAAACCTCGAAATTTTTGTTGTTTGAGAAAATCAAAATTCAAATAAATATATAATTCAAACTTTGATGGAACTTCTAAGGACAATTCCAACAAAATAAATTCATGCAACATCTACAATACTTGTGGTGTTGGCATTACCAACTTTGATGCTATTCTTTGCCTTAACTAGTGCAATTATCATGGCCTTCACCTATTCCACAACATCCTTTAGTTTCATAATCATATAAACTTATATTAATATTTCATTTTGCACTCTCCTTGAAATAAGTGTTCCATGGAAATTCTTAAAGAGTCTTTTTATAGAGCCTAGTCACAATTAAGGAAAATTTTAATGATCCATACTTATCTAAAAGTATAGAAACCTTTGTCAATTTTATTAATTCTTAAAATACTAATTATAAAATGTTGGGTGATATTAGTATTTTTTTTTAAATTCGTAAAGTTTGTATTAGAGTAAAAACTTGTGAAACCATTTTATCGAAAGTGTATAGATCAAAATATATTATTATTTTCTATATTTATTATTTTAAATTTAATTGAATAAATTTCATATATTATAATAGTTCGATAATATAAATTAATAAAATCTTTGTGAAAATTAAATATTAATAAAATATAATCATTGTGATTTTCATAAACAATTATATTATAACTTTGTCTTGTAATCTTTGAATAATAAAAATTTAAAAAATAACATTATTATTAATGAATAATTATGTTATAATGTTATTATTATAATATATGAAAAAGACACAAATATTCAAATCACAATCATTTCACTCATCATATTTAAGTTTTTTTTGTTTGTTTTTAAACATGTTTAATCAACATATTGTATTGTTAGTGAGTTTTCTCAATAAAAACTGTGTGAAAAGTAATGAAACGTCCAATTTTTCGAGTGGACGCTCCACCCATCAACACAGACAAATTAAGCTCATTTAATGGAGAAGAGTGTTGAGGTGAGACAATATAGAAAAAATATTGGAGTTTTTCGTTAAAGGAAGGGAAGAGGTAAAAGTGAAAAATGATTAAAAATTTAAAATGGTCGTTGGGAAATATTATTAAATAATAATAAATAAAAGATGAATTATTAAATTAAGAAAGGAAATTGTTGTGATAAGAAGTTAAATCCATTCAAAATGATGCATTAATTCATAGAGGAATATTGATATTGAAATAAAGCGTTTACTCTAACCATTGTGATAAGAAGTTAAAGCCATTCAAAATGATGCATTAATTCATAGAGGAATACCAATATTTAATTAAATTGTTAACTCTAACCGTTGTAATAAGAAGTTAAATCCATTCAAAATGATGCATTAATTCATAGAGGAATACCAATATTGAATTAAAGCGTTAACTCTAACTGTTGTGGTAAGAAGTTAAATCCATACAAAATGATGCATTAATTCATAGAGGAATACCAATATTGAATTCAAGCGTTAACTCTAACGGTTGTGATATGAAGTTACAATCATTCAAAATGATGCATTAATTCATAGAGGAATACCAATATTGAATTTAAGTGTTAACTCTAACCGTTGTGATAACAAGTTACAACCATTCAAAATGATGCATTAATTCATAGAGGAATACCAATATTGAATTCAAGTGTTAACTCTAACTGTTGTGATAAGAAGTTACAGCCATTCAAAATGATGCATTAATTCATACAGGAATATCAATATTGAATTAAAGCATTAACTCTAATTGTTGTGATAAGAAGTTATAGCCATTCAAAATGATGCATTAATTCATAGAGGAATACCAATATTGAATTAAAGCGTTGACTCTAACCGTTGTGATAAGAAGTTACAGCCATTCAAAATGATGCATTCATTAATAGAGGAATACCAATATTGAATTAAAGCGTTAACTCTAACCGTTGTGATAAGAAGTTACAGCCATTCAAAATGATGCATTAATTCATAGAGGAATACCAATATTGAATTAAAGCGTTAACTCTAACCGTTGTGATAAGAAGTTACAGCCATTCAAAATGATGCATTAATTCGTAGAGGAATACCAATATTGAATTAAAGCGTTAACTCTAACCCTTGTGATAAGAAGTTACAACCATTCAAAATGATGCATTAATTCATAGAGGAATAGCAATATTGAATTAAAGAGTTAACTCTAACCGTTGTGATAAGAAGTTACAGCCATTCCAAATGATGCATTAATTCATAGAGGAATACCAATATTGAATTAAATCGTTGACTATAACCATTGTGATAAGAAGTTACAGCCATTCCAAATGATGCATTAATTCATAGAGGAATACCAATATTGAATTAAAGCGTTGACTCTAACCGTTGTGATAAGAAGTTACAGCCATTCCAAATGATGCATTAATTCAGAGAGGAATACCGATATTGAATTAAAGTGTTAACTCTAACCGTTGTGATGAGAATTTAAATCCATTACAAATGATTCATTAATTCATAGAGGAATACCAATGTTGAATTAAAGAGTTAACTCTAATTGTTGTGATAAGAAGTTAAATCCATTTGAAATGGTGCATTAGTTCATAGAGGAATACCAATATTGAATTAAATCGTTAACTCTAACCATCGTGATAAGAAGTTAAAGCCATTCAAAATGATGCATTAATTCATATAGGAATACCAATATTGAATTAAAGGGTTAACTCTAACCGTCGTGATAAGAAGTTAAAGTCATTCAAAATGATGCATTAATTCATAGAGGAATACTAATATTGAATTAAAGCGTTAACTCTAACCGTCGTGATAAGAAGTTAAAGCCATTCAAAATGATGCATTCATTCATAGAGGAACACCAATATTGAATTAAAGCATTAACTCTAACCATGTTGATAAGAAGTTAAAGCCATTCAAAATGATGCATTCATTCATAGAGGAACACCAATATTGATTAAAGCGTTAACTCTAACCGTCGTGATAAGAAGTTAAAGACATTCAAAATGATTCATTCATTCATAGAGGAACACCAATATTGAATTAAAGCGTTAACTCTAACCATCATGATAAATAGTTTAAGCCATTCAAAATGATGCATTGATTCATAGAGGAATACTAATATTGAATTAAAGTGTTAACTCTAACTGTCGTGATCAGAAGTTAAATCCATTCAAAATGATGCATTGATTCATAGAGGAATACCAATATTGAATTAAAGCGTTAACTCTAATCATCGTGATCAGAAGTTAAATCCATTCAAAATGATGCATTGATTCATAGAGTAATACCAATATTGAATTAAAGAGTTAACTCTAACTGTCGTAATCAGAAGTTAAAGCCATTCAAAATGATGCGTTGATTCATAACGGAATACCAATATTAAATTAAAGCGTTAACTCTAGCCGTCGTGATCAGAAGTTAAATCCATTCAAAGTGATGCATTGATTCATAGAGGAATACCAATATTGAATTAACGTGTTAACTCTAACCGTCATGATCAGAAGTTAAATCCATTCAAAGTGATGCATTGATTCATAGAGGAATACCAATATTGAATTAAAGCGTTGACTCTAACCATTGTGGTCAAAAGTTAAAGCCATTCAAAATGATGCATTGATTCATAGAGGAATACCAATATTGAATTAAAGCGTTAACTCTAACCGTCGTGATCAGAAGTCAAAGCCAGACAAAATGATGCATTAATTCCTAAAGGAATACCAATATTGAATTAAAGCGTTAACTCTAACTGTCGTGATCAGAAGTTAAAGCCATTCAAAATAATGCATTAATTCATAGAGGAATACCAATATTGAATTAAAGCGTTAACTCTAACCGTCGTGATAAGAAGTTAAAGCCATTCAAAATGATGCATTAATTCATACAGGAATATCAATATTGAATTAAAGCATTAACTCTAATTGTTGTGATAAGAAGTTACAGCCATTCAAAATGATGCATTAATTCATAGAGGAATGCCAATATTGAATTAAAGTGTTGACTCTAACCGTTGTGATAAGAAGTTACAGCCATTCAAAATGATGCATTCATTAATAGAGGAATACCAATATTGAATTAAAGCGTTAACTCTAACCGTTGTGATAAGAAGTTACAGCCATTCAAAATGATGCATTAATTCRTAGAGGAATACCAATATTGAATTAAAGCGTTAACTCTAACCCTTGTGATAAGAAGTTACAACCATTCAAAATGATGCATTAATTCATAGAGGAATAGCAATATTGAATTAAAGAGTTAACTCTAACCGTTGTGATAAGAAGTTACAGCCATTCAAAATGATGCATTAATTCATAGAGGAATACCAATATTGAATTAAAGCGTTGACTCTAACCGTTGTGATAAGAAGTTACAGCCATTCMAAATGATGCATTAATTCATASAGGAATACCAATATTGAATTAAAGCGTTAACTCTAACCGTTGTGATAAGAAGTTACAGCCATTCAAAATGATGCATTAATTCATAGAGGAATACCAATATTGAATTAAAGCGTTAACTCTAACCGTTGTGATAAGAAGTTACAACCATTCAAAATGATGCATTAATTCATAGAGGAATAGCAATATTGAATTAAAGGGTTAACTCTAACCGTTGTGATAAGAAGTTATAGCCATTCCAAATGATGCATTAATTCATAGAGGAATACCAATATTGAATTAAAGCGTTGACTCTAACCGTTGTGATAAGAAGTTACAGCCATTCCAAATGATGCATTAATTCGTAGAGGAATACCAATATTGAATTAAAGCGTTGACTCTAACTGTTGTGATAAGAAGTTACAGCCATTCCAAATGATGCATTAATTCATAGAGGAATACAAATATTGAATTAAAGCGTTGACTCTAACCGTTGTGATAAGAAGTTACAGCGATTCCAAATGATGCATTAATTCATAGAGGAATACCAATATTGAATTAAAGTGTTAACTCTAACCGTTGTGATAAGAAGTTAAATCCATTACAAATGATTCATTAATTCATAGAGGAATACCAATGTTGAATTAAAGAGTTAACTCTAACTGTCGTGATAAGAAGTTAAATCCATTTTAAATGGTGCATTAGTTCATAGACGAATACCAATATTGAATTAAATCGTTAACTCTAACCATCGTGATAAGAAGTTAAAGCCATTCAAAATGATGCACTAATTCATAGAGGAATATCAATATTGAATTAAAGGGTTAACTCTAACCGTCATGATAAGAAGTTAAAGCCATTCAAAATGATGCATTAATTCATAGAGGAATACTAATATTGAATTAAAGCGTTAACTCTAACCGTCGTGATAAGAGGTTAAAGCCATTCAAAATGATGCATTCATTCATAGAGGAACACCAATATTGAATTAAAGCATTAACTCTAACCGTCGTGATAAGAGGTTAAAGCCATTCAAAATGATGCATTCATTCATAGAGGAACACCAATATTGAATTAAAGCATTAACTCTAACTGTCGTGATAAGAAGTTAAAGCCATTCAAAATGATGCATTCATTCATAGAGGAACACCAATATTGAATTAAAGCATTAACTCTAACCATGGTGATAAGAAGTTAAAGCCATTCAAAATGATGCATTCATTCATAGAGGAACACCAATATTGATTAAAGCGTTAACTCTAACCGTCATGATAAGAAGTTAAAGACATTCAAAATGATTCATTCATTCTTAGAGGAACACCAATATTGAATTAAAGCGTTAACTCTAACCATCGTGATAAATAGTTAAAGCCATTCAAAATGATGCATTGATTCATAGAGGAATACTAATATTGAATTAAAGTGTTAACTCTAACTATCGTGATCAGAAGTTAAATCCATTCAAAATGATGCATTGATTCATAGAGGAATACCAATATTGAATTAAAGCGTTAACTCTAATCGTCGTGATCAGAAGTTAAAGCCATTCAAAATGATACATTGATTCATAGAGTAATACCAATATTGAATTAAAGAGTTAACTCTAACTGTCGTGATCAGAAGTTAAAGCCATTCAAAATGATGCATTGATTCATAGCGGAATACCAATATTAAATTAAAGCGTTAACTCTAACCGTCGTGATCAGAAGTTAAAACCATTCAAAGTGATGCATTGATTCATAGAGGAATACCAATATTGAATTAAAGCGTTGACTCTAACCATTGTGATCAAAAGTTAAAGCCATTCAAAATGATGCATTGATTCATAGAGAAATACCAATATTGAATTAAAGCGTTAACTCTAACCGTCGTGATCAGAAGTCAAAGCCAGACAAAATGATGTATTAATTCCTAAAGGAATACCAATATTGAATTAAAGCGTTAACTCTAACCGTCGTGATCAGAATTCAAAGCCAGACAAAATGATGTATTAATTCCTAAAGGAATACCAATATTGAATTAAAGCGTTAACTCTAACCGTCGTGATCAAAAGTTAAAGCAATTCAAAATAATGCATTAATTCATAGAGGAACACCAATATTGAATTAAAGCGTTAACTCTAACCGTCGTGATAAGAAGTTAAAGCCATTCAAAATGATGCATTAATTCATAGAGGAATACCAATATTGAATTAAAGCGTTAACTCTAACAGTCGTGATAAGAAGTTAAAGCCCTTCGAATGATGCATTAATTCATAGAGGAATGCCAATATTGAATTAAAGTGTTAACTCTAATTGTCGTGATAAGAAGTTAAAGCCCTTCAAAATGATGCATTAATTCATAAAGGAATACCAATATTGAATTAAAGCGTTAACTCTAACCATCGTGATAAGAAGTTAAAGTCGTTCAAAATGATGCATTAATTCATATAGGAATACCAATATTGAATTAAAGCATTAACTCTAACCGTCGTGATAAGATGTTAAAGCCATTCAAAATGATACATTAATTCATACAGGAATACCAATATTGAATTAAAGTGTTAACTCTAACCGTCGTGATAAGAAGTTAAAGACATTCAAAATGATGCATTAATTCATAGAGGAATACCAATATTGAATTAAAGAATTAACTCTAACCATCATGATAAGAAGTTAAAGCCATTCAAAATGATGCATTAATTCATAGAGGAATACCAATATTGAATTAAATCATTAACTCTAACTGTTGAGATAAGAAGTTAAAGCCATTCAAAATGATTCATTAATTCATAGAGGAATACCAATATTGAATTAAATCGTTAACTCTAACCATTGAGAAAAGAAGTTAAATCCCCTCAAAATAATTGATTAATTCATAGAGGAATACCAATATTGAATTAAACCATTCCCCGGATGGGGTGCCACGTAGAACAGGGAGGACACGCGGGGACGAGTTGGGCAAGGCCATAAATACTGGCCACCGGCTCCCATCTCCTCATCATTAAGATGAGAGCAATCCCAAGCAGCCAAAACCAGAGGATGAGGCCTCTCACGCGAGTGAAGAGGATGGAGGACCAACACACTAAGGGCATAGCCTTAATGGCCAAGGTTGTCACAGTCATCTTCATCCTTATCATCCGTTCTAATGGTTATGCAATGCATTTGGAAGTTGAGCGACTAAAGGCTGAACCTTCGGAGTGTTGGTGCAGAGACACTTACCCATTTGGCATTTCGGTTATAGCTCTACTCCTCTATATGTCGAGAGCAAGAGGATAGCCTCGCAGAGGCGCTGCGTGGTATGCATTTGACTCCCACGGAAAGAGGCAGAAGAAGTTTGAAAGAGCGTTGGCTATGGCGCACACTCGGAGAACCAGGAAGCCTTGGACGCTTCCCATGGCTTGTGTGGAGGAGATTGTTCCGGATGAACCCATCCAGGTTCCTCCAGCACATCTCCTCTTCACTGTTCTGGATAATTGGGATCCCCCCACCTATTTCATGGATGAAGCCAAGGCTCAGGATCTAGGAACGATGCACAGTCACAAGGAAGGTGATCCAACATGGGAACACACAACTTGATACGTCGAGGAAGAATTCTCAGGCAGCACAAAAGAAAAGGAAAATTCAGCAAGCGATGAATTTTCAAAGGAAGCGGCTCAGCAGGACAGCAAGGCGGTAGAGAAAATGAATAAACGGAGGGTAGCGGCGTACAGAAGCCAATTCCCCTCTCCTTCACTCAGGGATAATGGCAAGTCCAGCCTCCACTCCTCCACCCGAAGCACTTGGAACTGATCTTTGAAACGCGCAGCATGGTGGACGACCAAATCTACAGGGCCCTCCAAGTCAACCAACGCCTCGACATGATGTATGTTGCATAATCCAACACATCTCCAAGCTGACAATGCCCTACGTGCACACAGCCCTTCGCGCTTCCAGCTAGATGGGGAAAGAATGACGAAGTCGATGAGGACACCGGGTAACTGGTTCAGTGAATGTTCATAGTTAGAACTTTTCTTTTGTTTCGAACTAGAGCTCTAGCTTAGTTAGACTATCATTATGTTGTCAGTAGTAAGCTATGGAACAGTCTGAAACTAATGGCGGCCATACGTCCTGGTTTCCTTCGGGCAGGACAGATGGCGACCTAGTTCTTTTTGTGTGAAAACAAGTGGCATGGGACAGCCAGTTGTCTCGGTTTCCTTTTTAAGCGGGACAGCTGGCACTCCAAAAGACTCTGTAAGCCTGCACTTTTAATATAACAGGATCCTCCCCCATTTTTACTTTAAAAAAAAATATTGAATTAAAGCATTAACTCTGACCGTGGTGATAAGAAGTTAAAGCCATTCAAAAAGATGCATTAATTCATAGAGGAATACCAATATTGAATTAAAGTGTTAACTCTAACCGTTGTGATAAGAAGTTAAAGTCATTCAAAATGATGCATTAATTCATAAAGGAGTACCAATATTGAATTAAAGTGTTAACTCTAACCGTTGTGATAAGAAGTTAAATCCATTCAAAATGATGCATTAATTCATAGAGGAATACCAATATCTTGATGAACAACAAACAATTCGCCTTGAACAACAGTTAAACATTATATGGCATTAATAGTTATATTTTTTTGCAATCACAATACAAATTAAACGCTTTCATAAAAGTAAAGTTAAACATTATATGGCAATTATAAATTTAAATGAGTGATACATATCAAATTTTACTTAAAAACAGAGAAATCATTAACAATGTTTATCATTAGTGTACTCATCGTTAAGAACCAAATATCAAAATAGCATAAAAACTTTAGAACAAGTACTCAATGCCTTGACAAAGAGAGAATTTCAGATAATAAGCCTCTTTGAGGGGGCAACTTCCTTACACACAACATAAAATTACAAATACAAGATGATTCCAAATGAAAAGGTCTCCTTGGTATATATAGGAGACTAGGAGGTACAATTACAACTAATGGACCCAAGCCGACATAAATAAAATAACAATACTAATGTAATATGCCCAATTAAGGGGCAATGTGCCACTATTTAAGGCTTAACATGCCCCTCCCCTTCATACAAGTGTTGTCTCCAACGCTTAAGTAATTATGGATGCTTCTGTAGAAAAGACTCATCTTCCCAAGTGGAATCTTCAGCAGGTAGTTTCTTCCACTTAATGAGATACTCCGAAATGGATCTATTCCTCAGCTGATGAATTCTTGTGTCAATGATAGCTTCAAGCTCCAATATGATTTTTCCTTCCTCATCAAGTTCTAGCAATATAGTTTGAACTGGGATCTTGTCACCTATAACCTTCTTTAAGCATGAAACATGGAAAATTGGGTGTACTCGCGAAGATGCATTCAACTCCAATTTGTATGCCATGGTACCAATATTTTGCAACACCTTATAATGGCCATAGTACTTTGGTGATAATTTATCATCCTTCTTAGCTTGCTTGAGGGACATTTGTTTGTATGGTTGTAGCCTTAAAAATACCCAATCCCCTACTTCAAAACTTATTTCACTACGATGTTGATTTGCTTGTTGTTTCAAGTGATTTTGTGCCATGGTCAGGTTATCCTTTAAGAGTTAGAGAACTTGTTGTTGATGCTCGATGTGATCTTCCACCGCTTGAACCTTAGATTTCTATTTTAAAGACAAAGTGATGGATGGTGGGTGATATCCATAGAGTGCCATAAATGGTGTCATTTTTGTTGCAATATGAAAGGAAGTGTTATACCACCATTCTGCCAAGGGTAACCACTTGAACCATTCTGTTTGTTTATCAGAGACAAAGCAAAGAAGGTATCCTTCCACACATTTGTTCACTATCTCAATTTGTCCATCATATTGAGGATGATAAGATGAGCTATGAGCCAATTGAATACCCAAACAAGAAAATAATTATGTCCAAAAATGTCCAGTAAAGATGGGATCTCTGTCACTTACAATAATCTTTGGGCTTCCAAGTAGCTTTTGAACTGTCTCCATGAATGCAGTGGCAATTGTACTGGCTTTGAAAGGATGAGAGAATGCACAAAAGTGTGTGTACTTTGTCATTATATCAACAATCACCATGATGAGACTCTTTCCTTCAGACTTCGGAAACCCTGTGATGAAATCCATGGAAACCTCCTCCCAGTGTTGACTTGGGATGGTTAATGGTTGTAACAGACCTGGGGTCTTAATTGTTTCCACCTTATTTTGTTGGTAAAACAATCATTCTTCCACAAGCCTTTGAACATCAGTTTTGAGGCCATCCCAAAAAAATCCTTCTTGACCATGTGGTAGGTTTTCAAAAATTCTGAGTGTCATCCTACTAGAGAGGTGTGCAATTCCAAGAGTACCTTTTGTTTGAGTTGGGAGTTCTTACATAAATATAAGCGATCTTTCTACCATAGTGAATCATTTTTCCATGTAAATTTATATGATGCACTGTAATCTTGCAGCAACCTTTGAATGAGAGTCCACACTTTTTCATCATTCTTCCATTCAACCCTTGCTTCTATTATACAATCAGGTTGGATGATCGAGACAACACAGAGAAAGGCCTCAGCATCTTCATCCTTTCTTGAGAGTGCATATTCCACTACATTTTTCTTCCTTTTTTTGTAGATAATTTAAAAATCATAACCCAACATCTTGGTCACCCATTTTTGTTGTTCTTCTGAAGATAGTCTTTGTTCCAAGAAGCAATTAAGACTATCATTATATGTTTTGACCTTGAAGTGCCTACCTATTAGGTAAGGGCGTCATTGCTTCAATGGATGTAGTATTGCTATCATTTCCTTCTCATAAATGGGTTTGTGTAAGTCTTTTCCCTTGAGTGGTCGATTTTCAAAAGCAAGGGGCCTTCCTTCTTGCATTAGAACAACACCAATGCCATTTTCTGAGGCATTGCATTCCACAATAAAGGTTTTTGTGAAGTCTGGTGTGGTCAAGAAAGGAGCTTTGCACATCGCATCTTTTAAGTTTTTCAAAATTTTGAGTTGCCTCTAGAGTCCATGAAAATGAATCCTTCTTAGTTAATGTCGTTAAAGGTGTTGTTATTCTTCCATAGTTCTGAAGAAACTTGTGGTAGTAACCTGTCAAACCCAAAAATCCTCTAAGATTCTTCAATGTTTTGGGAATCGGCCAGTTCATCATGGCCTTAATCTTGTTAGGGTCTACCTTGACACCTTCATGAGATACAATATGACCCAAATACTCTACCTCCTTCACCCCAAAGAAACATTTGGATGGTTTGGCATATAGTTGTTTCTCCTTTAGTAGTTGTAGCACCCTATCAACATGTTGAACATAATCCTCCCAAGACTTGCTATAGATTAGTATATCATCAAAAAATACTAACACAAATGTTTGAAGGAAGGGCTTGAAAATGGAATTCACCAACCCTTTGAATGTGTAAGGTGCATAAGTAAGGCCAAAAGGCATGACCAAAAAATCATAATGGCCTTCATGAGTTTTAAATGTTCTTTTTGGGACATCTGCTTCCTTCATTCTAATTCGATGATACCCTGAATGGAGATCCAACTTTGTGAAGTAGATTTCTCCATGTAGTTCATCTAACAATTCATCAATGATGGGAATGGGAAACTTATCTTTAATAGTGATCTTGTTGAGCTCTCTATAATCTAAACACATATACCATGAGCCCTCTTTCTTGAGTACCATTACCACTGGTGCAGAGTAAGAACTTTAGCTAGGTCTAATAATGCTAGCCTCTAACATTTCTTCAACCATACACTCAATTTTCACTCTTTTGGGCATAAGGGTATCTACAAGGCCTGATGTTGGGAGGAACACTCCCGGGAATTAGGTGAATAGCATGATCATGATTGCGAGTGGGGGGAATACCTCTAGGAATATCTTCAAATACTTTGGAATTCTTATCAATGATCCCTTGGAGATCTAGGGGAATAGATGGCTTAGATTTTTGAAAATCTAGTGAGCATAGTTGTACAATCACACCTTGATGCCCCTTTTCCAATAATTTTTTCATGCCATTAGAGCTTATCACCTTACTGGTCTTCCATGTGATACCCCTTAACTCAATTTCCTTTCCTTCCATTGAAAATTTCATGAAAAGTTCTTGAAAATTAAAAGCCATTGTTCCCAATGATTGTAACCATTGGACTCCTAATATGACATCAGCACCACCCATGGGTATAGAAATCATTGGACTATTCATTACATATTCCCCCATAGTAAGAATGATCTTATGGCATTTTCCTAAGCAATTGATAGTTCCTCCATTTGCAATCATTACTTGAAACTCTAGTGCTGGATATATAAAGCAATTAAGAGCTTTGGCTAATTTATAGTAAATGAAATTATGAGTACTACCAGAATCAATTAGGACTATTACCTTTTTCTTTTTGATATATCCTTCGATCATGAGGGTTTGAGGAGTGTTAATTCCTACCAATGCATTACATGGATATGGTGGGATTCAAATTTTTAGAAGAAATATCTTCTACGTTTTCATCTTGAGATGGTTCTTGTTCTTGTTCTTGTTCTTGTTCTTGTTCTTGTTCTTGTTCCTCTTCACAATCTATGTAGAATAATTTCTTCTTGCCACACTTATGTCCCTTATTGTACTTGTTGTCACAATTAAAGCATAAACCTTTTGCTTTTATTTCCTCCAATTGTTGAGGTGTCAACCTTGTAGGTTGAGGTGTTTTAGAAGAAGGAACGTTATTCTCTCAATAGATATTAGGAGTGGTCCTTCTAGTAGCCATAGCCATATTTTTACTTTCAACATTTCTCGCCACCCTGAACTCATTTTCCAATCATTTGGGTTCCCAAAGGCAAACATCATGTTGAATGTTATCCTTTAAAGTTCCTATGAATACATCAATCAGGTGTTCATATGGAATATGTGTTACCTTTATATTCAATCTTTGGAAGTTCTCAATGTGCTCTGCAATTCAACCCTTTTTCTTGAGATTTATCAATTGGATGAAGAAGGTATTGCTCCTTGTATCCTCATAGTGTGTTATCATTTCTTCCATGAAAATCGTCCAAGTGACAAGTGATTTGCAAGAACAAAGCCATCAATACCACACAAATTGATTGGGTTCTAAATATAAAGAAGCAACTCGTACCTTTTGTGTTTGTGGCACATCATGTA
>ML776642.1:484743-498083 GCA_009831015.1 Picea engelmannii
GATTGGATCCTTGCCATCAAACTTCCTCATATTGATCTTAGGAAAGTGGTTGGTCTTCAACCCAAAGTTGGAGTTTCTCCAGTCTTGATTCATCTTCCTTGTGTCCTCATCATGAATTTCATGGGATACATTTTCACTTTCAGTTGGCCTCTCTATTAGGAAATTTTTCAATTCTTCCATGGTCTCCCTTTTCAAACCATCCATCTTAGTATCCATTATTGCTTCCAACTTAGCTTCAGTTTAATCCATCATCCCTTGTAGTTCATCTTTTGTCACCACCTTCTTTTGTAAATCATTTATGTCCCTGTGCATTTCTTCACCTTCATCAAGAGTCCAAGTAGGACCATTTGAAGGCTTATTTGGTGTAGAAGTTCCCTTTTTTGGTGGCATGTTGGTCGAGTATCACTGCAAGGTAAGAATTCTTAATTAAATTAGGCAGAGGTCCTCATAGACAAGGGAATGTCAAGTGTTATAGCTCTTTGATATACACGTGGGATCCAATAATATTACTCGGCCCAATATCTCAGGGCACTAACTAAGGAGGCTTGACCACGCCCTTAGCTGTACTATACGACTACTCAAGTACTAGAGAGTGATCTCACCGAGTGTTTTTCTCGGTGTACTATAGCAACAAGACGGACAAAAGGTTTACATGGTAAGTCTCAGAATTCTATGGGGTCTCCCGATGTACGCAAGGTACGTGGAAGCTTAGATATGTAGTGTTGTCTAATGCACAACCATTCGAAAGGGGCCTTCTGATATACTCTAGGTATGTGGAAGAACCACACAATCCCTAGATTGTAGCATTGACAAGTAATGACAACTCCTATGTTTAGAGACGTTGAAATACGTTTGTACCTAAAAATCCCTAAGATTCTCTAAAATTTATGTGATACTCCTTTTATCCCACTTTATTATACCTTTTGAATCACCCCAATTGAATCTTATAGTCAAAAAAAGATGCAAATTTCCAACAACAAAAAAACACACATTTTAAACCTTGATTTGGAGGTGGTTCTGCTAGACGATCTTTCTTCTATTGTATCTCCAAAATTTCGGCCCTTCTGGGTAAGAGATTTTGTTTTGTAGTTCTCTGATACGTATTCTTTGTAATTCCATGGGCCTTATCAAAATTGGATGTACCAAGTGGAAGTTATGGTAACTTCCCCACACCTTGCTGATTTTTTCCCTTCCAGAAGAGCGTACTTGTAAAGTGTGCCAAGAGCACAATATTTGATATTTGAATCTAAAACTTGCACAAAAAATATTACATACTATCCACTATCCAATGCAAATTTTCTCACTTACTTTGGATATTCACTAAATAAGATATCATTGTTTTACCCATAACACATGTTTAAGACTAGTTAATATGACTAGTCAACTACCTTATCTTACAAAGGGTGTATCTACAAAAGTAGGATGGCCCAGAAGATAAAATTTTTATCACAACTACCTTGATAATTTTATGAATATCCTCTAAGTTTCAAGATTTTAAACGTCACATAAAAAAGATTATAGCGACAATTCTGCTATGACTAAATTTAGGATGATTCCATAACCCTATCTTACACAGGATATATCTCTGAAAATATAAAGCCTCGGGAGCTTAAATTTTAACCCCAAGTACCTTGATCCGTCTACTAAATATCCTCCAAGGAGTTCTTTCTGAAACCTCGTAGAAAAAAAATTATAGTGAAAATTCCAAGGTGTCTCGGATGCAGTAGCGAAACCCCAAGACCTTGAGCTCTGAAGCCAAATGTTAAGAACCAAGTATCAAGATAGCATAAAAACCTCAAAATAAGTACTCAACGCCTTGAAAAAGACATAATTTCATATAATAATCCTCTTTGAGGGGGAAACCTCCTTATACACCACATAAATTTACAAATACAAGATGATTCTAAATGAAAAGGTCTTCGTGGTATATATAGAAGACTAGGAGGTACAATTAAAACTAATGGACCCAAGCTGACATAAATAAAATAAAAATATTAATGTAATATGCCCCAATTAAGGGGTAATGTGCCACTATTTAGGGATTAACACTCATATTACATTTTATAAATCAAACAACAACAACAAAAACCACAAGATTATATGAAAAACATAATATACATGAGCGATAGACGTATGAATATACATGTCAAACATACATATCAAAAAAATCTACAATAAACATGTCATATATAGATCTCTAGTCAAATATAAAACAATCAATATAAATGTCAATCGGTACCACTACTAACTAGGTCCACCACCAAATCCAAGTGCATCAGTGTCTCTGCTACTAGAGGTAGAGCCTCTATCAAGAATGATTATCTCATAAACAAATGTCACCAAAAGTGTATTATCAAGTGTCTCCATATCAATATCATGAACATGTGCATGAACAGTGCCCGATGTGATGATAGTGTCCAAAGCATCAAAAGTTTGTGACACATGTGGAGGAAGAGGGGGTTATGTGGATGATGAGACATGTGGACTAGGAGAAAGATAATGATCGGTGGATGGTGACACAAGTGGGGGAGGAGGAGGGTCAAACGTGGATACAGGGTCATACACATGTGGAGGGGAAACGAGAGGAGGAGGAGGAGGATCAGACATGGATGCAGGTTCAGACACATGTGGAGGGGAAGCAAGAGGATTGGTAGATGCTACAACTGACTCATGTGGAGGAGAATCAGGAGGAGGAGGAGGACCATGTGGTGGTGTAGAGGATGTGAATGGCTTTGTTGATGAGATAGAGGTAGTGGGATCATGAGCACCACCCCTCAATGTATCAATGAGGTTGATGACACCAACAATATGACATGTCAACGTCGTCATGTCACAAGGTAAATGCCTCCATGTAGTAGAGATATCCCCTACCCGTAATATGTCTCTAGGGGTTTTAGGTACCACTCCATGACTAGTCATGACACAACATAGTTCATCCGCCACCTCTAGCTGGACTCTCATATCCATCATGCATGTCATCTGGGGTCTTTGTACTACTAGAGGTTGGTCCTCTACCTCCTCCATCACCTCCTCCTCATGTCGGGGAGGCGCATCCCCAACATATGTGTCAATATCTGCAAAACAATAGATAATAATAAGATAATTTAAACAAAAAGTTAAAATAAATTACATGTGCATTACATAAGACATAAAAATATGCAAATAGATTGATCAAAACATAATGATAATATTACCTCTCTCATCTGGTGGCTCCTCTATTGTAAATTGGATGTTTAGACATCCTCCCCAATCTATCCCAGCATACGGGTACTCTACAATATCGAGGACATTATCGTCCCTGCTAGACAATAAATCAAATATTGTCTTTCCCACTAGAGTAATGGAAAACTCGGATTGGCCCCTCTTGGGCATCAACTGCCCCCACATGTGCATATGCGCATGAAACATAAGTCGAGCAGGAAAGTGATGTATCAAAGGCTGAGTGGCATGAACCCTATCAAAAAATAGTGTATACAACTCAGACGCGAATGGGAAGAATCTCGTACCAAACAAAACAGAGTGATAGTGATCTAATGCATGACAAAATTGTCTCAAAAAAAAATCCTCCCACCTAATCAATCAGGGCTTGTGCAATAAACTATCTACATAATACAACATAGATAAACTAATGTGTTTCCCATTAAAGCTATATTGTGACAGTGATGAGAGCATATGACACAGGCACCTAATGTCTTGTCTCTAAAATGCACCTATCCATAGTTGACCACCACAAACCTGGAACTTTGAAGTCGAAAGAATATTTGAACTGACGTATCTCTACACATATGCCACTCGGGTCTCTCTTGCAACACTGGGTGGTAGCACAGGGAAATGGGGCAAACACACCCCCCTCCTAGACAACCCAGTGATGAAATAGACATCCTCCTCTATGGGACGATACCATAGATCGGGACCAACCCTAAACCCATGTCTTGCATGATCCCAATGACGGATCAACTACTATAGCAATGAAGAGTTCCCCCTAAGGGATGTTCCCTCCTGATAAAACTTCAGGAGGACAATATCCATCAAAAGGTCATGTGTATGTTGTGAAAGAGGGCGAGGGTACAACTCCCTATCCCTCTCCCTCCCACTCATGCACAAATGCCTATGTCTCGACCTATTGTTGCCCTGCCTCCTCCTCCTCTCGTCGTTGTCATCTCTTACTCAAATACAAATATTGTTAGATGCATATATAAAGATAAAATAAATTGAAATTATAAAACAAATACATATATAAATGATGTGTATTTAAAAAAAATCCAAAATTATTTTTTTTTGCAAAGAAATATTTAAAATCAACCAGTGTGTCGCCAACTGATAATACGCCCCGTTATCGTGCGCTATCTCAAAACAACGGCACCACTAAGCGGTGTATCCCATAGGATGATCTGCACTGACTTATTACTTTTAACCACATAGGTTCAATGCTTTTAACATGACCAATTCATTTCCTTAACAAAGACGCACCGCAACGCTAAAATTTATAGTGTGCAAATCCATGGTGCCCTTTGTTAGACCGAAAGCATTAGTGCACCATGTCTACCATAGCACTAGCATGTTGTCTACCGGTAACATTGTATTTACCACATCGGTGTGTTTGTTGGATTTATGGGCATCGCCAAGCTAAACTTCATTATCACAATTGAATTGATGTGATGTGTTACTCTTAATGCACAGATACAACCATGATAATGGAGCACCGGCATTTTGTACCTCAATGCATTGTAAAGGATAGAGCATCGGGAATGATGCATCCAATGAGACGCCTCGCTATGAAAATTTGGGCAATATATGTCCTGGTGCATTTCTGTATACAATACCGGTGTGTTGGATTACAATGGTTGCACTGCTATGTTAAATTTTACAAATCGTTATGTTAGCGGTGTTGTTAATTAAGTGAAGTGTATCAATGAATAATGTTAAATGGAACCGATGTGATTTATTCGATGCGTGTATATTTTTTATAAAGTATGGCGGTGCATTTGAACATTGACGTGTCAGGGTGTTATGTTTTGGGTACGCCCCGGTGCAGTTGGTTAAGATTGGTGCACCACTAGGTTACATTTTCATATATCGTGGAGTCAGCGGTGTAGTTAATGAAGTGAAATGTGTCAGTGTGGGTAGAATCCCATTGTGCATCGGTTTCGGGGTGTTCTGAAGGATGTGTCGCATTGTAAAGGAAAGAGCATCAAGAACAATGCATCTAATGACACGCCCCGCTATGAAAACTCGGGCAATATATGCCCCGATGCGTTTCTATATACAATACCGATGTGCTAGATTACAATGGTTGCACCGCTATGTTAAAGTTTATAAATTGTTATGTTAGCGGTGTCATTAGTTAAGTGAAGTGTAGCGGTGCGTAATTTTAAACAACGTCGATGCGATTTATTCAGTGCATGTAATTTTTTTATAAAGTATGGCAGTGCATTTGAATATTGACGCGTCGAGGCATTATGTTTCAAGTACACCACGGTGTGATTGATTAAAATTGGTGCACCACTAGGTTAAATTGTATATATCGTTGACCTAACAGTGCGGTTAATGAAGTGTAATGTACTGGTGCGAGTATAAGCCCATTTTGTGTTGGTGTCAGGGTGTACCGAAGGATACACTGCTTTGTTTTTTAGGAATTTATCACAGTGCACTAGCTTGAACGACATTGGTGCAAACATATATGGGCACACTGACAGCGGTGCTCTCTGTGTACTTAACACAGTATGCACCGCTTCGAGGAAAGCCAAATCGTTCAAGTGCATCACACGAAACTGAAGAAAAAAAAAATCACAAATTTCAAGATAAATTGTAATTTTGATTGGATGAAAATGAAAAAAGGAAGGTAATAAATAATTTACTTGGTCTCCTATGTCCTGAGGAGGCATGGTTGCATCGTTGAGATGAAATGAAAATTTGTGGTAATTTCCAAAATTTGGAAATGTGTGGAATTCACCAATGGAGATATTCAAGTCGATGTAGAGCACCAGAAATAGGGCATCTTAGGAAGAAAGGTGAGCATCGGTGCTTGCTTGAGAGTTTGGAAGCACAGAATGCACTGTAACAATGAAAATCAATTTGGTAATTTGTTTTTATTTACCCTATTGCAGTGTGCCTTTAGACATTTAGGGTAAATGTCTAAAGGAGGTGCTCTCTGTTTACTTAACACAGTATGCACCGCTTCGAGGAAAGCCAAATCGTTCAAGTGCATCACACGAAACTGAAGAAAAAAAAAATCACAAATTTCAAGATAAATTGTAATTTTGATTGGATGAAAATGAAAAAAGGAAGGTAATAAATAATTTACTTGGTCTCCTATGTCCTGAGGAGGCATGGTTGCATCGTTGAGATGAAATGAAAATTTGTGGTAATTTCCAAAATTTGGAAATGTGTGGAATTCACCAATGGAGATATTCAAGTCGATGTAGAGCACCAGAAATAGGGCATCTTAGGAAGAAAGGTAAGCATCGGTGCTTGCTTGAGAGTTTGGAAGCACATAATGCACTGTAACAATGAAAATCAATTTGGTAATTTGTTTTTATTTACCCTATTGCAGTGTGCCTTTAGACATTTAGGCACGCTATGGCGTAATGTTCAACATCACCGGTGAGATTTATTCGGAGCATATAATTTTATTATAAAGTATGGTGGTGCATTTAAACACTGACGCTCTGTGCGTTATGTTTCGGGTACACCTAGGTGTGTTTGATTAAACTTGGTGTAATGTTAGGTTAAATTTTATATATCGTTGATTTAGTGGTGTGGTTAATGAAGTGTAATGTATCGATGCGGGCATAAGCCCATTTTGCTTCGGTGTCGAAGCACTTTGAAGGATGCACCTCTTTATTTTTTTAATAATTATCACGGTGTGCTAGCATGAACGACCCTAGTGTCGACATATATGAATGCACCGGCAATGGTGCTCACTATGTATTTAACACAGTATGCACTGCTTCAGGGTGAGCCCAACCATTCAGGCGCACCGTGCAAAATTGAAAAAAATTTCACAAATTTCAAGCTAAATTGTAATTTTGATTGGATGAAAATGCAAATAGAAAGGTAGTAAATAATTTACCTAGTCTCTTTTGTCCCGAGGAGGCATGGTTGCACCATTGAGATGAAATGAAAATTTGTGGTAATATCCGAAATTTGGAAATGTGTGGAATCCACCAATGGAGCTATGAAAGTCGATGTAGAGCACTGGAAACAGGGCGTCTTAGGAAGAAAGGTGAGCATTGGTGCTTGCTTAAGTGTTTGGAAGCACAAGATGAACTGTAACAATGGAAATCGGTTTGGTAATGTTTTGTTTATTTACCCTACCACAACGTGCCTTTTGATAGTTAGGTGCATTGGTATGTGTTGTTCAACGACACCGGTGCGATTTATTCAGTGCATGTAATTTTATTATAAAGTATGGTGGTCCTATTAGAACATGGACACATTGATGCTTTGTTATTCATGAAGGCATTGATGCATATATACCTTAAAGGCACACCGAGAAAAAAAACCTCTGTAAAAAACTTTGGTCGCCTACCTCCGCTATGAACAATGACAGTGTGTTTGAACATTTAGGCACTAATGCGGTATGTTTTAGGTACGCACCGGTGTGTATGTACCATAAAGGCGCACCAAAAAAAACCTCCGCAAAAACCTCTGGTTGCCTGCCTTTGCTAACAACCTCGCTATAAACAACTAAGGGAAGATTTTTTCAGGGAGGTTCCATAAAAAACTCTACAAGAAGGTGTTCTCCTTGTAGTGGATGGAAATATATTCATAGGATGGACAATGGTTCAATATTTTTAGTACCATTGTTCATCCCAAATGTACAGTTGGTTCCTAGCTGGAATATTGTTCCAAATCATAGTCTTACAAGTGAAGGGAGAAGCATCAACATTTGAATTTGAGAAACCGTAGTTTGGTTTTGATATTTGGATATGTCCATATTTGGAATCATCCACCAACATTTTTAGATTATTTGTAAAACTACCTTGAGTGGTGATCTTGCTCATTTCATTATGTATTCTCACAAGCATGCTTTGGTATCTGTGACTCTAGGAGTTTATATGTCTTCTTTTGGCAGTTACTCAAGGACTTAATGTCTCCATGCCAAATTTTTGTTGGAGTACTTTTTGCTTCAACAACTTCCTCATTTGGATCACACCACTTTGTATGGTGTCATAGCTTGTTTTTCAAGATAATTTAAATTAGTTTTCGGTTCCATTATTTTGATATACATCACAAAGACGTAATTTTGTTTCTGTGAATTCAATTGCATGGCTTTGTCTCACTGATTTGACCAGACATCAACCACTTCCTACCTTATCGCTCAACAAGATCATCCTCTGCATTATGCTAGTGCACCATCTACAAGAACCATTATGTTTTGATTTTCTCCTTAGAGGATTGGAAGCCAATGCTTCTTTGGTTGGGAGGAATGATAGGGATTTTAATCCCCACAATTTCCATGTGTATTATCATCTCCAATTATTGTAATTAGGAGATTGTTATTGTGAATTTGTTTGCCAAATCCTTTTTGGTTTCCTACTCTTAGGGGCTAATTAAGATCTTTATGGGCAAAGTTGAGATATTTTCTCGGTTTATCCCTTGTATTGTCCTTAGATCCTAGTTTGTAGGAACTGGAGAGATTTTCTCTCCTTAGTTTGTTGAGATTATAAATCTATTTAAGCTTTTCATTTGATTAATAACAATTAAGTATGAGTTTGTATAATTTATTTTTGTGTGTATGAAGTTGGCTCGTGAGTGGGCTTTCATACTTCGTTGGAAAATCCCACATCATTTGTATCATAACATTCCAATCTAGCCTTAGGTTTAGGTATTTTTCTTGTTGTTCTTGCCTTCTTATATAGAATAGGTTTGGGTATTGGCTTCAATTGATTGTGCTTCTAATGGTTTACTAGTTACCTGGTTCTGTCCTACACCTCAGCTTAATCTACTCCCATCCCTCCTCTTGATATGGTGTGACTTCTCTACATGTAGCTCCCTATAGATATACAGTTTGATTTGTGGTGATCACCAAATTTTGAGTTCAAGAGAATGAAATTGTGAGTCTTGAACAAATATCATTTCTCTTATAAGCTCACCTCTTAATTCTTTATATAGACCATAGTTTGTGGGTTTTATTCAGTGTGGCCTCTCACAAATTTAAAGGGCAGCCCCTTCTGACTCGATTGATCATGTGGTTGCATTTTCTATGCCTAAACACCGATCAAATGGTAGTAAAATCACTTATCAAAAGGTAGCAATGGAAGATTTTACTTGATGGACATGGTTGTTAGATCCAACAAGAGTTTTCGAACTGATGGAATGGTAGACAAAACACCAACATTATGGTAGAAAAATCACTTGTTAAATGGTAGCAATGGGATATCTTGCTCAATTATAGACATTAATTTTGACTCTTGTTGATGTTTTGTAGCCCTGTGTGGCAATATTATCTAATTTTTTAGTCTTATTGGTAAGGTGTGGTGTAGTCATAAGAGAAATTTCACTACAATTTTTGTTTCCTCTAATTGTGTTTTGGTGAAAGATTGTTGCACTATAAATCCTCATTGGGAGGTGCATAAAGAATGTAAGATTGATTTGGATGCATGTTGTATCCAAACTATTCTCCTAAAGAACTGGAGAGCACTATGGTTGGGTACCTAAGTGTCTCGGTAAATGGAAATATGTCCATAGGATGGTCAGTGGTTCAATCTTTTTAATATCAATGTTTAGTCAAAAGGTACGGTTGGTTTCTAGCTAGTATATTGTTCCATATCACAGTCTTACAAGTGAAGGGAGGAGAATCAACATTTGATTCTGAGAAACCACAATTTGCTTTTGATATTTGGAGATGTCTATATTTGGAATCATCCACCAACATTTTGGGCTTCTTTATAATACTACCTTGAGTGGTGATCTTGCCCATTTCATTATGTATTCTCCTAAGCATGATTTGGTATCTATGACTCTAGGAGTTTACATGTCTTCTTTTGTCAATTACTCAGGGACTTAGTGTCTCCATGCCATATTTTTGTTGGAGTTTCTTCTACTTCAACAACTTCGTCATTTGGATCACACTGTTTTGTATGGTGTCGCAACTTGTTTTCCGAGAGAATTTCAATTAGTTTTGGGTTCGATTATGTTGATCCACATCACAAATACATAGTTTGGTTTCCATGAATTCAATTGCAAGACTTTGTCTCGCCAATTTCACTAGATATCTACCACTTCCTGCCTTAATTATTAGTAAGATCAACCTTTGCATCATGCTAGTGCACCATCTACTACAACCATAGTGTTTTGATTTTCTCCCGAGAGCATTGGAGGCCAATGCTTCTTTGGTTGGGAGGAATGATATGGATTTTAATCCCTATGATTTCCATATGTATTGTCATCTCCAATTATTATAATTAGTATATCCTTATTGTGAATTGATTTGTCGAATCCTTTTTGGTTTCCTAGTCTTAGGGGCTAGTCAAGATCTTTATGGGAATAGTTGAGATCTTTTCTCAAAATATCCCTTGTATTGTGCTTAGATCCTATCTTGTAGTATTTGGAGAGATTTTCTCTCCTTGGTTTGTTGAGGTTGTAAATCTATTTAATCTTTTCATTTGATTAATAAAAATTAAGTGTGAGTTTGTATAATTTCTTTTTGTGTGTATGAACTTGGGTTGTGAGTGGGATTGCCCACTTTGTTGGGAAAGCCCATATCAAATGTATATGTTTGACTTAATCCACATGCCCAATTGATCCATCAGAAGCACCACATCCATAGCCTCTTTCGATTTCTCCTCATCACACAATTTGCTAAAACTTCCATCGATTATCCTAAATATCAAGTTGTCAAGATGACCCATTTGATTTTCATTTATATAATTGGTGCCACTGAGATTTGATGTCTTCAATTTCTAAATCTGAAGTTTTATAGAATACAAATACTATGAATGATTTTGAAGTGTTTGTGATAGAGATAGGATACCAAAGTGTTTCATCTTAATGAACAACGAGCTGAGAATTTAGAGGTCAAGGGAATTCATTGTCCATGTCATTCTGAATTTTTTGATAATTTTCAAATTCTGGTTCAAATTTTCTAGAAAATTCTCATCTACGCGTGCCACCATGAAAACACTAAATTCAGCCTTCTAGGTAAAATTTAACTCTGTAATTGGCAAATTAACGCAATTGATCATCCCTTCGATGATTTTGGATGCAAATTTGACCTTAATTGCTAAAACAATTAGGGATTTTTCCCAATTTTCCCCAAATTCTCCATGGCTAACGCTACAACTCTATTATTGGCCAATTCCAGGCCTCTACATGCTTATATCAAATGAAAATTTTGGTGATTTTAACCCCTAAGTCTTAATTTCTCCAAATTTTCAAGAATTTCCCCAATTTCACTTGAGGAAATTCTGACAAACAATTTCCAGGCATACTCTGAAAATTTTCACTTTTTCACTTTGTAACTTCTAGTTCCTTGCCCATGTAGGCTCACTATCTAAACTTAAGCTTTGATACCACTCTATAATGCAATCCAAACCCCACGTTTGATCCAAATTACTACAATTCTGACTCTATACATATTGTACTTCCAAATTTATGTAAACCTAGCTCATAACTTTACTTTGATACCATCAATAATTTGTTGTCTATCCATACCAAAGGCTGACATTTACACATAAATTCCTTTGATACCGAAATGTAATAGAACCATACCCCTAGTCTAGCTTTGATACTGTAACTTATGTTATGTTATGAAATGCATATGCCTAATACCATGCCATGCATTCACAACTACACATATCATGCTTATAATAAGTGATTATGCATAAACACATAAATCCATAACTTCACATAAAGTAAAGCATATACACAACAATGGAAGCATATAAAACCATAACCATAACACTTAGCTTTTGTAAAATTCCAACAACTGGTTATAGACCTCAGACTTTCTACCTAGCCATAGACTTTGCTACTCTAGTTCTCTAATACCAGGTCACCTCTGAGTTGGGGGTATGACCCTACTAGGGAAAAGGCTCCCAAAGGAAAACTATGGTTTGACAATCAATACTAGTATCAAAATAGTCTAAGGTATCGAACTCCTGCAACAATTCCAACTAACAAACTTTCATTCCCCTCAGCCTGTAAAACCCAAGGAAGCGGACCCCCTTTATCTATCCTGCAATCCCTTAGGTTGTCCCACTTCCCTTCTAGGGCTCGAGCATAGTCCAATTGTGTCATGGCTCCAAGAACTCCAATTTCACTAATGGAGTCTTCAGATACCCTCCATGCCTCACATCATATGTAATCCACCCATACAATTCTCAAGCTAGGGCTCCAACCTTCCTAAGGCGATCCAATGAGAATTGTGAACAATAATCCCAATAGAATTCACAGGTTTCTCAATATAGCAGGGTCATGATGTCTCTCTCTAGTTGACACGCAATTTCAATCAGATAGAATGGTCGAGAATGGTGTAGAATTGGTACAATTTCCATAGAAGACAAGGTTTAAGTATGCACAGCCTTAACTTGCAACGTGGCTCTCAAGGAGCTCCTCTCCCCCCACTTGGGAACCTGACCCCTTGCTTTTGGAATTAGGATATAATGTTTGCATGACTTTGGCTAGGGATTATTTTAATGTATTTTTGGCTTAGCCCCTTTCTAGGCCTCCTAACCCCCCTCACTTTTCTCTCTTGTGGAGTCCTAGCCCCCCATATTCTTCGTCTATTTTAGTTTATAGTCGATGATGTGCTTTTATTAATATTTATCAGAGTACATGTACAATTACATTTCTAGGCTCTCTGACCTTTAAGAATGCATGCTCCTTGGCCTTCATCATACAGGCACTCAGACCCAAAATCACATATAGTGTCTTTGACCCAAAATCATACTCTCTCACCAACCGATATATCACATGTACATATACATTTACAAATCTGGGAATCACATCTAGGGTATTACACTCAAATATGTTAAATAAATCTTATCAAATAAAGCTTTATTTTTCATAAATTCTATGGCTTGAAATATATTTTTCCAAATAAAACTTTATTTTCGACAAAAATATATTTGAGAAAATAATTTATTTTCTAGAAATTTGAGAAAATGATCTACAATATGGAGACTCTAAGTAGGGTCCCTATGTAAGGACAAAGGATGCAGTGTTCGGAGACAAGCTTAGAACAATCATTTATTATCCTCCACAAGTAGCACAGCCTTCCAAGGTCATATATAAATAAAGATAAAAGAAAGAAAAAAAATTAAGAGCATAAGAAATTCAACATGGGAAATAATAAACTAGTCAACTATTGGGTATGTGTTATATTATTTGCATGG
>ML776642.1:498098-510525 GCA_009831015.1 Picea engelmannii
TTTTTTTTGGGGGGGTGGGCAGTTTTTTCTATTGTTAGTTGTTTTCTCTATTTTTAGTGGTTTTTTAAATTAATCTCGAATTAAGGGATTAGGGTTTTGGTAGCTGCAGAATACCTAAAATATTGTATATATTGTATTGTAAATGGTAAAATTAATAGAATGTAGAGTTGAAAGGTATGGCACCAAGGAAGGTTGGTTTTCTCTTGATTAAGGGTTTTCGGCATAAATCTATGTCTACTATGTGTATGAACCATTGATTAATTTATGTTTTGCTTAAGAATTTGCATGCATTGTTTTACTTCATAGGTTTAAAACTTACATGTGGTATCGGAGATCGTTTCTAGCTTCGGAGGGACGCCTTTGTTGCTAGGGGTTTGGCTTGTTTTCAATAGATCAAGTTTATCTTGGGTCTGTGATAAACTTGGGTTCAATGGGAGCTTTGTAGTGGTGATTCGTGTGATCGAGATAAAATGGCCAATAGTTCTAGAATCAAGATTGAGAAATTCAACAATCAAAGCTTTGAGTTATGGAAGCTCGAGATGGAGGACCTTCTTGTAGATAGAGAACAATGGATCATTGTGGATCCTAGTACACAACCTATTGGTACATCGAAAGAAGATTGGGAGAAGTTGGATAGAAGAGAAAGGAGTATGATTTGACTCTGCCTGGATGATTCAGTGTTATTGAATTCTCAAGAGAAGCTACAACAAAGGAACTATGGGAAAAGTTAGGGAATTTGTATCAGTCAAAGTCACTAGTAAACAAGTTGTTTCCTCAAAAGAGGTCATATCATCTAAGGATGGAATATGGATATTCTGTGATAGAACCACTACAAGGGGAGCAACTTCTAGTAGAGGATTTTACGAAACCTCCTTGAAAAATTTATCCCTTCTCTGTTTATAGTGGAGGTTATTAGCATAGGTAAGCGGTCGGAGGTTTTGCCGAGGTTTTTTAACCGGTGTGCATGTAAGGTACATAAGCATCAGTGTTCACATAAAAAATAATTCCCTGGTGCTTTAAATTTCAAAATAACCAACACAAGTTATAATAAAAACAACAAGCATTTATCAAAGCACATTGGTGTGTTGAATCTTATGACCTGGTGCGTATCACTATCGTCAGGCACACCACGGGTAGGGTAAATAAAAAAAATTACCAAATCGATTTTCATTGTTAAAGTTCATCCCATGCTCCCAAACTCTCAAGCAAGAACCGGTGCTCACTCTCCTTCCAAAGACACCCTGCTTTCGGTGCTCTACAGTGAGTTACAGAGCTCCACTAGTACATTCCACACATTTCCAAAATTTGGAAATTACCACGAATTTTCATTTTCTCTCAATGGTGGAACCAAGCCTCCTCGAGACATAAGAGGAAAGGTAAATTGTTTATTACCTTCCTATTTGCATTTTCGTCTTATTAAAATTTGAATTTAGCTTGAAATTTGGCCATTTTTTCAATTTGTTTTCCAATTATGCACGGTGCGCTTGAACGCTTTGAATCGCCCCGAAATGATGTGTCATGTGCAAAATTCATAGTAACCACAGCCACCGATGCATCTAATCTAAAAGTATGCATCGATGTCATTCAAGGAAGAGCACCGCGAGATATATATATATATATATATATATATATATATATATATATATATATATATATATATATATATATATATATATATATATTAAATAATAATAATAATAATAATAATAATAAATAAATAAAACGATGTGTTTTTTGTGATGCCATGTGCCTGGTGCATTATAAAGGACAATACCCACTAAACAACATGTCAATTCTCTTGGAAGACTGGAGCATCGATGCATTCCATTTAATTAAGTGCATCTCTATGTTTATGATGCATACAATTTAATGTAGCAGTGCAACCATTTTAACCAAATGCATTGGTGTTGTTAGCAGACCCGCACAGAGACAGAAATTGATCGACATTGCATAGTGAGGCGTGTTGTAGTACACCTTGTTTTCAATGCTCTCTTATTCACAACACACTATTAAACAAAGCATCGGTGCTCCAATAACACGATAGCACCGGTGCGTTCATAGTAACACATCACGCCGTGTAAGTTGCAATAAAACAATTTAACCTAATGGTGCCCATACGTCAAACAAATGCACCGATGCGTAATATATAATAGTATGCACCGAGGTTGTTAAAGGAAAAGCATTGCATTAGGTTCTTAAAAATAAACATAGTTTTGTGCCTTTTGTGAGGCCCGGTCTATGTGGTGTTATGAAAGACAACGCACTGTTAAACAATTTTTTGTTGCTCTGGTAGAACTGTGGCACTGGTGCTTTCAATTTAACAAAGCGCACCAGTAAGTTTGCACGCCATAAATTTTAGTGTATTGGTGCATCTGCATTAACCAAATGCATTGGAATTGTTAAGAGAATTGCACCAAGAAAAATATTGAGCGACTTGGCATGTTGGGGCATCTCATTTTATGCCCCATTACTAGTACTTTACACAACCCAATGCACCGCAAAACAAGATTTTGGATCTCCAATAACACAGTGGCACTGGTGTATTCATATTAACACATAGCACCGCTTAATTTGCAGTAAAAAAATTAACCTAGCGGTGCCTTTAGGTATAACACATGCATCGATGCTATAAAGAGCATGACACCAAGCTGAATATTTCACAATTTAACAACATGATGTGTCTTATGGGACGCACTGATAAAATATGTGGTGGTGTGATAAGAAACATGGTGCACCAATGCATGATAGTAACAACACCAAAATTGTGGTGTTGTTTGTCTAATATAGAGCATTGTTTATGGTGAGTAGTTACTATTTTAGGCGCACCAGTTACTTTTCTACATTTTCTTGCAAACCAAAAATTAATTTTAGTTTTTTTAAATACAAGTTATTTATATAAGTGAGTGTTTTATAATTTCAATTCATGACACATTCCCTTTTGATTGATGTTGGCCTCCTCAAGTTTTATGAGGAGGGTAGATCCCTAAGGGGGAACTCTTTGTTGTTACAACAGTTGATCTTTCATTAGGATCATATTCGGCATGCATTTAGGGTTGATCCTAATATGTGGTATCAACCCACGAAGGAGGATGTTTATTTCATCATTGTGTTGTCTAGGAGGGGGAAGGATTTTCCCCAGTTCCCAAATCTATCGTCTGGTGTTGTAGCTGAGACCCAGCTGGCATATGTGTAGAGATATGTCAATTTGGTCATTCTTTCCCCTTCAGGATTCTAGGTTCCTGGTGGTCAGATGTGAATGAGTTCATTTCATAGAGAGGATGTTAGGTGCTTGTGTTTTATTATTGTGGCATTAGCACACTCTATCTTTGATAGGAAAGGCATTATTTTCCCTTTGATGTATTATGTAGATAGTTTAGTGCAGAGGCCCTCATTGATTAGGTGGTCGAAGATTTTTTTGAGACAATTTTGTTTTGCATTGGATCGTTGTTGTGTCGTTTTAAATGGGAGGAGATTCTTCCAATTTGCATCTAAGTTATTTACATTATTTTTTGAGAGGGTTCATACCACTAGACTAGGAGTACCTCATTTTCCTACTATGCCTATGTTTGATGTGTGTATGCACATATGGGGGTAGTTTTTCCCCAAGAAGGGCCATTTGGAGTTGTCATGTACTCTGGTAGGTAGAGATTTATGTGATTTTTTTGCTAGAGAGGACAATCAACATTCTCGTTATTGTATAATATTTGTATGTGGGGTTGGATTGGAGAGGATGTCCAAATATCCTATTCACAGTAGTTGAGCCACCATTTCAGAGAGGTAATATTATTGTTATGTTTTGATAAATCTAGTTGCATATTTTTATGTCTTATTTAATGCACATGTAATTTATTGTTTCAATTATCTTATTATTATTATCTATTGTTTTATAGTTAATGGAACATATGTTGGGGATGAGCCTCCCCAACATGATGAGGAGATGGAGGAGGCATAGGACCAGCTTGTAGTACATAGAACCCTCATGCCACGTAGGTCGGATTGGAGAGTCCGGATAGAGGTGGCAGATCGTCTGTGTGGTGTTATGATTAGTCATGAAGTGGTACCTACATCGGTTAGAGACATATTATGGGTACCAAACCTCTCTATGGTATGGATGACTCTAACTCGTGACATGACGTTGTTGATGCGTCATATTTTCAATGTTTTCAACCTCATTGAGAGGTTTAGGGGCCCTCCTCGTGATCCTACTCCATTTATATCATCACCAAACCCATACACATCCTCTTCCTCCACCTACTTCTCCTCCACATGATTCTACACGTGCATCCACCAATCCTCCCTCTTCCCCTCCACATGTGTATGCACCATCCATATCTAATCCTCCTCCTCCCCCTCCACATCTGTCTACTCCATCCACATCCAATCCTCCTCCCCCTCCCCCTACACATGTGTCTTCTCCATCCATGTTAGATCCTCCTCCTCCCCCCCTCCAAATGTGTTTGCACCATCCACCTATACTCTTTCTTCTCCTTCATGTGTGTCACCATCCGTTGAGCCTCCTCCTCCACATGTGTCACGAGTTTTTGAAGCTTTGGGCACTATGTTCACATTGAGTATGGGTGCAAAGGTTGATATTGATAGAGAGACATTCGATAGTGTAGTTATGACGACATTTCTTTCTAACATTATTATTGATAGACCCTCTACCTCTGGTAGTAGAGATAGTGATGCATCTAGCTCAGGTAGTGGAACTAGCTAATAGTGGTACTAATTGACATGTATATTGATTGTTTTACATTTGACTTGAGATGTATATATGACATTTTTATTGAAATTTTTGTTGAGATGTATGTTTGACATGTATATTTCTCTTGTCTATTATGTTTTTCATATAATGTTGTGGTTGTTGTTGTTAGATTTATAAAATGTATTGTGAATATGCTAATGATTAACATTATTAATGATTTCTCTATTTTTAAATTAAATTTGGGATGTATCACTCATTTAAATTTACAGTTGTCGTATAATGTTTAACTTTAGTTTTACGAAATCGTTTAATTTGGATTGTGATTGCAAAAACTTATAACCATTAATGTCATATAATGTTTAACTTTTATTCAAGGTGAATTGTTTGTTGTCTGACAAGATACAATGTGTTGATTAAACGTATTTAGAAACTAAAATACTTAAATATGATGAGTGAAAGTATTATGATTTAAATAATGATGTATTTTTCATATATTGTTATAATAACAATATAATATCCTCGTGAAAGGAGCAAGGTGCATAGAGGCAACGATACCTTTCGCAGATATTCCCTTTGACGTTGTAGTCCTTCTCCTTCACCTAGTGATTATGGCTCCACCCACCAGCATATGGACCAAAATGTTAAGGGAAAAGACTCTTCAAGTATCAAAAATGAGGAAGCGCCATGGGCTATGCAACCATAGAGGAGGAATTGCCACCTGCACTCGTTCAAGATAATGTGAAACCTCATGTGTCACCCGGTGCAATGAATGTTCAAGGAGAATTTTTCACCTTTGATACTATGAGGGATGATGAAGGCTCCAGACTTTTGGAACATGGTGAAGACTCCCATCAGCAAGATGTTGAGGGACACCCTATGTGATTCGTAGAGGACCAACTACAACTAATATTCGACCTATGAGGGGAAATGGAAAACCAAAAATTTCGTTAGGAGCTAATGGAACATAAATTTGGTCGTTGTACGACATGCTCTCCACTCCACAACAAAGCCAACAATACTAGGTGTGGCCACACCAACGAGTAGTAGTCCTAGTATGGTCGGATCCTCCCGAGCTTGATGGCAGAGGCAACTCGTCACGAGTTTGATCATCATTTCCAGCTATGATTTATGTTCATGTTTTCACTCTTAGCTTTCTCTAGTCATAGTTTTGTGTTTATTTTTTATCCTGACTTGCTCAATAGACAATACAATGGTATTATGGGTATTCATTTTGGCCCACTGAGAAAAGTTTCATAGACATTTTGGTCCTAGTGCTTGAGTCGGTTTCCATTATTGGGAGCTCTAGCATCAGAACTCTTGATATGTGTTTTGAACTTTCCTTATAGAAGGTAATACAAATCACCAACTTACAAAAAAAATAACAATATAATATAATTATTCACTAATAATAATGATGATTATGTGCTCTTCGGTGCTAGGGTTTAGCTGCTAGGCTTCTTGGTTTTCCTATCTTCAGCTTCATGCCAAAGACTAGTGTGGGGGATAACATTCCCCCGCCCTCCCCTCCACCTCCTCCTAAGATTGAGGCCTTCCAGAGTTTAATCTCCTCTTACAAAAAAGCAACGAAGCAAGTTCCTTCGTGTTTCGTCAAGAAGCTCAATGATATACCGAAGGTACCGGTTCACTCCTCCTCAACTCGCCCTTTTGCGATCCGCCTAGCTGAAAATGGTCTCATAGGCCAATTTATAGGCCTATGACCCTCTCCCAGGTCTATGAATCAATGGTTGGAACTCAACTGGAAGAAAAACATCAAGGGCCACATGTCTTCAGCCTTTTTTGGTAAGGGTTTCTTTGCCTTTTTGTTTGAAAACAAAGAAGATCGAGATCTGTTTTTCAGAAATGGTCCATATTTCATGGGAGCAAGGGGAATGTCTTTGAACAAATGGACCCCTGATTTCAGCCTAGAAAATGATATCCCCTCTGCTATCCAGTTTGGGTTCATCATCCTTTCCTTCCACTACATTGTTGGAATGACGAAACAATCAAAAGCATTGGGAATACCTTTGGAAAATACATAGACCGTGTGGAACCACGAGATGAGTTGCAAGCCTATGCCAGGCTATGCACTGAAGTAAATCTTGAAAAAGGTCTTCTTGAAGCCATTCAATTAACTCTGGATAATTGGTCTTACATATAACAAGTAGACTATGAACAACTTCATTTCAAATGCAAATCATGTCATGAATATGGACATTTCGCCAATAAGTGCCCTTAAAATAAGCCAGAGCACTTGGAGGAACGAGATCAAGAGAAATGGAAACAACCAGAAAGGAAAAAGACAACAAGAAAAGCAGCCTCACACCCTCAAGACCAAGGTCAACCCAGAATCTCTAATCCAATCCCCAACTCCTCCCACAAAGGGGAATCTAGTCAAAACAAATGTGATGGGTTGGTTATTCTGGAAGAAACTCAAGAGAATTCAAGGGAAGTACAGGATGATCATGAGGAACCAGATAAATCAATACCAGTTCAAGTGAATGTTGAAATCCCAGAACAAGGCATACCCAACACCAAAAGAGGAGATCCCTTCCCTTAAAAAAACCTCGAGGTAGTGGAGGATAGGTAACTTGAAGGCTCAGGAGCAGACTTTGAATCTGAAATCTCCCAACCAATCATCCCAAAAAATATAGGAAGGAAATCCAACAGAAATCAAAGGGAAACATAAGAAGATCGAGACAAAGAATTGGGGTTTCAACCCACCATGGAAGAGATTCTAAAAAAGGATGGGAAATCCACCATAATCCACTCTACTGCAGTCAAAGGACCATCTATCCAGCCCTCTAAAGGGGGGGCCACAAAGTCAACTAGTAAATAATGAAAGTTGTCTCCGAAAATTGTAGAGGAATGGGTAACAAAGAAAAAAAAGAGGATCTGGAAAAAGTTAATACATTTAGAAAATCCTTCAATCCTCCCGATCCAGGAGACCAAACTAAGGGATTCATAAGCCCTTCAATGCAAAAAAAATGGAAAAAAAACAAAGGAGAAACTATTGGTGCAAGAGGAGCTTCTGGAGGACTCTCCGCACTCTAGAACACAGATCAGTTCCAACTAGAAGAAATCCATCATTCTTTGAACTGGATTCTGGTCAAGTTGCTTCACCTTCCTTCAAGTATGACTTATCACATAGTTAATATCTACATGCCAAATTATTATTGGGAAAAAGTAGATTGTTGAAACTCCCTTTTAAATCTAGCAACTTTAGATCCTCTTCCAAATCTAATTTTAGGAGGAGATTTCAATATTACAAAACACCTAAATGAAAAAAGAGGGGGTTGCATTGTTCGTGATCGGTTCTGAGAGAAGATGCATGATCTAAATTCTTCCATGGATATGATTGATGTCCCCCCCTCAAAAGGGACCTTCACCTAGAATAACAGAAGGGTTGGTACAGGCTTCATAGCTGCAAGATCCTCTCAAGTCATCCCTTGGTCCAACTCATATCATCATCCCATTTCCCTCCTCTTTGAAAATACTTCCAATTGGGGACCCTTCCCCTTCCATTTTAACCCCATTTGGTTAGAAAAAGGAAGATTTTTTCCCCTTATTTCAAGAACCTAGATTCAATGGATCATAGGATCCCTAGTGTTCATCTCGGAGCAAAAACTTAAACTCACAAAATTGGCCATCAAAAGCTGGGCAAAAACCTTCTCCCATCCTTTGCATATGGTAGTTTTGGAAAAACAAAAAATCCTTTAAACCATTCAAGAAGCTCTAGATACAGAAGAATTCTAGGTTGACCTGCTCTCCAAAAAGAGCAGACAAATCATAAAGGGTACATAAAGGCCTTGAGGGAAGAGGAAATTGCATGGAGGATATAGTCAAAAGGTCTCTGGTTACATTCCAGAGACAAGAATACATCTTTTTTCACAAGCAAACTAAGGTGAGGCAGTGGAAAAATAAAGTTGAGGAAATAAAACTTCCAACATGGGAAATTTTACAAGATTTCGAAGAGATAAAATAACATGCCTCCGGGTTATATAATCAGTTGTACACGAATCCAGGGGATTGGAATGAGGACCTAAGCTAGAACTTCATTTCACATCTACCTCAATTACTCACAAAAGAGAAAAATAACGAACTCAACAAACAAGTGGAGAAAGATGAAATCTTGAAAGCTATCAATCAATTCAATCCTGAGAAGGCACCAGGCCCAGATGGCTTCACCATTATTTTCTTTAAAAGATGTTGGAATATCATAAAATTTGACTACATAAGAATGCTAATATATGTTCACATATCCTATCGCTTAGGAGGATCCACCAACTCAGCCTTCTTAGCTCTTATTCCAAAAGAGAAGGGCTCTTCCTCCTTTGACAGATTCATACCAATTTCTCCTTGCAATGTCTCTTATAAAATTATGGCCAAGATCATCTCAAATAAATTGAAGCCCCTCCTCAGCTCCTTAATATTTCCTAATCAAAGGGGTTTTGTAGCAGTTAGGAAAATTTGGGACAATATTATTCTAGTTCAAGAGGCAATTCACTCAAGTCACAGTCAAGGGGAAAAAGGCATGGCAATAAAAATAGATATGGAAAATTCCTTTGATCGAGTAAACTATTATTTTCTTAAGTTGGTCCTAAAAAAAATTGGCTTTAATCGCCACTTCATCTCTTGGATAAACTCCTGCATAACACACCCTTGGATAACCCTGTGAATTAATGGGAGGACACCTCCCTTCTTTCAAGCCACAAGAGGTCTAAGACATGGTTTCCCCTTGTCTCCCATTCTATATCTGTTGGTCGTAGAACCTTTGAACAAAATATTGCAATGGGAACACCTCAATGGAACAATTTCAGGGCTCTGCATCACAAGGGGGATGAAACGAATTAACCATTCACAATTTGTTGATGATACACTCCTCCTGGGCAGGGCTTCAAAACTAATAGCAAGAAGGTTCAAGCTAATCTTGGATCAATTCACTCAGATCTCTGGTGGCCCCATCAACAAAAACAAAATCCAAATTTATGCTTGGAATATTGATGCTCATACTCTTTTGGCACTAGCTCAAATTCTATCCTTTCCCATCTCAGAATATTGGAAAATATTTAAATACCTGGGGATGCCAATTTGTTTAAAATCCATCCCATGAGAATATTGGCACACTCTAATCCAGAAAATTAAAAAAAGATAGAGTCATGGGGAACGATCTGGTTAAATCCAGTTGGGCATTTGGTCCTAATCAAATCAATCCTCTCTTCCCTTCCTATTTTCCAATTTTACTCGCTCTCAACTCCAATGGGCTTAAAAAAAATCCTTGCTCAGTTAATAAGAAAGTTTCTCTGGCAAGGCGGCAAATCAAACACAAAAATTTTCACCTTGTTAAATGGGATGTTGTTAAAGAACATAAGGACCATGGGGAGCTTGGAATTCGTGACCCATAATTAGTCAATTTAGCTCTTGGATCAAAGTTGCTCTGGAGAATAGTTACGGGAAAGAAAGAATGGTGGAAATCAACAATAGTTAAAAAGTATGGCATGGGAATCAGAAAAAGAAGTATGGACTCATCTCCTCGTGGCACCCCAGGCTCCCCTGTCTGGAAGCTTCTCAAGTCTACAATTCCTTTTTTTCAAAAATATATGCATTGGATCCCAGGAAATGGAAAACCCATAAACCTCTGGAAGGACAAAATTTTAAAACAAGACCCTTTGGATCAGAAGGAACATTACATCGAGCTTAAAGATTGGTTGGGAATCTATCAGAAATCAACCCTTTTTGACATTTCTGATTAGAATGATGATGGAACTTGGAATAATTGGAATCTTGGGGAAGTCCCTCGCTATCTTCAACTCAAGGCTCTCTCATTTATAAAGGACCTAAGACATGCGACTCCAATTCATAAAAGTGTTTAGGATAGTATGGGTTGGGCTCCCAGTGGTTACAGAGTCATAGTAGGATATTAATCCATGCTTTCTAAAACAAACCTTCCAGATAAATCGACATGGTGGTGAAATATCTGGACTCCTGATGACCTGCCCAAAATCAACATCTTCAACTAGATACTTGCACATGGGAAGATTTTAACTAGTGAAAATCTCCTAAAGAGAGGATTTCTAGGCCCCTTCCAGTGTGTTCTCTGTGAAAGAGATAGTGAAACAATTCAACACCTCTTATGGGATTTCGAGTTCACAAAGTAGGTTTGGCTCATAGCCTTTAGTAGCCTCAGCCCAAAGATCAGGTGGTCGGCCACCTTCAGACCACTCCTGGGAAAATGGCAAAAATAATATCAGAGATCGTTCCAAGGTAACGTTGATTAATTGGGTTGGTTGTCATTGATGTCAACCCTTGAAGAAAGTCCGATAGTGAATTCCAATAGCACAAAGGTTTGCATAATGGACCCAAGTTTGTTTGATGGATAATGGTATGAGTTTTGATATATTTGCAAGTAAGACTATTCTAGATGTATAGTACATGTCATGCCATTTCCGGTGGTATGTGGAACGTCACATAACTCCTCACGGTTAGAGAGTTATGGCCATGTGAAGTTGGAGAACCCTCATGAGTCATCTAGATGCCCTAAAAGGTCAAAGTGTTTGCAAAGAAAAAATTATTTAAATAATAAAGTGAAGTGATGAGTGTACTATAAGTCAAAGTGGATACAAAAGAAATTATTTAAATAATGAAGTTAATGGATAAATTACTAAGTGGACAAGTGGTTAGAAGTTGGTTAACCCTAAAATAAGGAAAGTGGGTTAAGATGGTTAAAAGGTAACCCCTTGAGGAAACTATATGAAAGTATAAATAAGAGGCAAAGCTCTCTCATTTTAATCATACTTGAATATCATTAAATATCTATTTTGTGAAAAGTTATTTGGGCAGGTATTATTGATAGAGAAAAATTGCAGCAGAAAAGTGTGGCAGGAAAAGTGCGGCAAAAAAAGTGTGGCAAAAAAAGTGCGGCGAAAAAAGTGCAACAGAAAAATCGTGGCAGAAAAAGTGCGATAAAAAAATCGCGGCAAAAAAAGTGCGATAGAAAAATCGCGATAGAAAAAGTGCGGCAGAAAAATCGCGACAGAAAAAGTGAGGCAGAAAAATCGTGGCAGCAACATGGTTGGGGCCTATTTATGAGAGACATGGCACATATTGTTTGAGGTATGTTTTGTGAGCTAAGGTTTATCTCTTAAGATGGTATTGAATGTTCAATAATGTTGCATATATCAGATTTGTTGAGGGATACAGTTGGTATTTTGTTGTTGGTATTTGGCATATGGATATTGGTCTTTTGGTTGTGATGTGTTGCTACATAACAGTGAGGTTGTGGCACATGGTTTGATGTAAGGGTTTATGGTATTTGGTTTATGGGTAGAGTGATGAATTGTTAGATAAATTTTGATGGTTATATTGGTGTATGTCTTTGGTATATGGTTGAGGTACATGTTGGGTACATGGTTGAGACAAGTAGTTAATGAGTTGGCACATACAGGAGGTGTATAGTTGATGATGTTGGTACATCTTGATGAGTCAAGGTTGATGCATGGTACATGTTGGTTCAGGTTATTGGTACAGGTTGGCAGTGACAGGTTGACAGTGGCAGTGGTTGATTCAGTGACGACGACAGGTTGTCTACATTTGGCATTTATATTTCAGGAGCGGTTGGACGGGGCAAGGACAGGTGGTTGTATCCACCTTCCAGTTGTAGTCGGAGATCATAGCGGTTGTATCCTCCTTCTGGTTGTATCTAGAGAATTGGAGAGTTGGAGCTTC
>ML776642.1:521408-566686 GCA_009831015.1 Picea engelmannii
GTCCCAAGACACGGGAGGAGATAGAATACATGTCCAGGGTCCCATATTCATCAGCAGTTGGTAGCTTGATGTATGCAATGGTTTGCACAAGACCAGATATTTCACATGCAGTGGGAGTTGTGAGCAGGTATATGAACAATCTAGGTAAAAAACATTGGGAGGCAGTAAAGTGGATTCTCAGGTATTTGAGAGGTACTACTACACATGCATTATGTTTTGGAGGTTCAGACACTTTTCTATAGGGATATGTTGATTCATATATGGCAGGAGATAAAGACAGCAGGAGGAGCACCACAGGGTATGTTTTTACTATAGGTGGAACATCAGTAAGTTGGATTTCGAAACTGCAAAAGGTTGTTTCACTTTCAACAACAGAGGCAGAGTATGTTGTTGCTACAGAGGCTAGTAAAGAGATGATTTGGTTACAAAGGTTTATGGAGGAATTGGGAAAGAAGTAGGAGAACAACAGGTTGTACTGTGACAGTCAGAGTGCCATTCACCTTGCAAAGAACTCATCCTTCCATTCGAAGACTAAGCATATACAATTGAGGTACCACTTCATACAATCCGCCTTGGAAGATGGAAAATTGAAGCTGGAAAAGATACACACTACCCAGAATCCTGCAGACATATTAACAAAGGGAGTAACCAAGGAGAAACTGAGTTCTTGCTCAGTTTCAGTTGGTCTTCAAGAATGAATATGAAGATGAGAAATTTTCCAGCTCCAAGAAGGTTCAGAGTCCAGCATATACAACAGTGGTGGAGTTGTTGAGATCAGTCTCCAAGTGGGAGATTGTTGGTTGTGGAGCCTGATTATCTTCCTGATTTAAAGGTCTTTTACTTTCAGTCGTGTTTATACCCCATGAAGTATTTACACCCCAGAAATATGTACACTCTTCCACGTAGGGGAGTGTAGAGGGGGGGTACCCCCTCTGCGGGGTTCGAGGGTGCTATCCCCCCAGTTGGGGGGTCTGGGGGCAAGCAGGCCCCCAACGAGGGTTCGGGGATGAAGCCCCCAAAGAAAAAATTGCCTTGTAAAAATATATTGTAATTTCACTGTAAATCTGGACCGTTCATTATAAGGTCGCAGATCTAAGGATAGAGATTATGTTAGGGTTTTTTTCCCTAGAAGACAACCCTCTTTTATGAGGGAAATGTATTGCGGCTATGTATGTTGGCGAGTATTGTATTCTGAGAGAGGAGACTGTGAGAGAAAGAAGAGGAAGTTACAGCGGGTTTTTTTGTAGGTTGTATCCCTTCATTTTGCTCGATAATAATAAAGAAAGGACCTGGCAATTTCTCTGGTGGACGTAGCCCACACTAGGTGAACCACATAAATCTGTGTCTCTCTTGTATTGTGTATCTTCTGTGTTTTGTTTCCGCATTTGTTTTATTTTATTGCTCCACGGTCCTGTTTTTCTAACAAATTGTTAGATAACTTTTGATGGTTATATCGGTGTATGTCTTTGGTATATGGTTGAGGTACATGTTGGGTACATGGTTGAGACAAGTAGTTGATGAGTTGGCACATACATGAGGTGTATAGTTGATGATGTTGGTACATCTTGATGAGTCAAGGTTGATGCATGGTACATGTTGGTTCATGTTATTGGTACAGGTTGACAGTGATAGGTTGACAGTGGCAGTGGTTAATTCAGGGACAGCAACAAGTTGTCTACATTTGGCATTTATATTTCAGAGTGGTTGGACGGGGCAAGGACAGGTGGTTGTAGCCACCTTATGGTTGTAGACAGAGATCATAAGGGGTTGTAGCCTCCTTCTGGCTGTAGCCAGAGAATTGGGGAGTTGGAGCTTCCCTCAGGTTGTAGCATGAGAAACTAGGGGGTTGGAGCCTCCTTCCAGTTGCAGCTAGAAAACAAAGGAAGTTGGTGCTTCCAATGAATGTAATTATTTAAGACATATAAGAAAAAACATTATGTGGTTTTCTCCCGCTTTGGGTTTCCACGTAAAACACAAGTTTATTGTGTATGTTTATGATTGTTCATTTGTTCATTGCTTATTTACTCTGCAGTTATTGGATGATAATGATACATTGATATAAAACTTGTATTACATGGTTAAAAAGGATTAGATTGCTCTATTACTTATTCACCCCCTCTCTCAGTAATCCAATAGGTAAGACAACCTTTAAAAGGATTTGGAAATCCATCCCTAAATTTGTTTTGTGACAACTTTTGTTGGCAAGGAACTGTCTAGTTTTTGGAAATAAGAGAACTCCCCCCCTGTTCTGGCCACCAACATAATGACACAATTGTCTGAGTACTTGAACTCCAAATGTCCTTTCCAGGAGGACCTATTCAGTTTTAATACGGATGAGAAAGATTGGATCTCAAACTTCAACCTCTCTCAAATGTCTAACCCGGTTGTCTCTCAGCGAGCATGCTAGCAGCTTCATTTATTGTCTACGACCCTTGAATCTTGGCTCTCTACCCAGAAAATTCACACCTTATGCTTCGATGGTGCATCAAAAGAAAATCCAGGGGAGGCAGGTGCGAGGGGGGTACTATATGGACCCAAAGGATATAGAGTTCTTGATTACTACTGGAACCTAGGAATCGTCACTAATAACATGGTAAAAGTGTACACAATGTATCAGGGTGTCCAACTAGTCAAGCAAAGGAAAATATCAAACCTTAATATCATTAGCAATTCAAAAACTGCTATCAGAATATTCATTCGAAACTCCACCCCAAAAGACACTAGGCTAAAGAAAATTGTGGACCACATTAGACTCTCTCTCAAAAACATTCAAGTGAATTACTACCATGTGGTAAGAAAGCACAATACAACCGCATACGAAATGACTAATCTAGCAATTGGCAAGGTTCAAGGTCTCATAAGGGCTAACGACACAGAGTCCCTTATTCTCACTCCATAAATGAGCACACCCTCTAATTTCAAGTCCCTCCTCAATGGCCTAAGGAAAATACTTTGGGCTTACAAGCACCCCACGCTCGTCACTTCAGGGAATACGTGTGGCTTTGAAAGGAACCACCTCACCTCACATGCACAGAACTTGGAGTCTTTTATGCACGCAGGCGTCAGGTTTGTTAACACAGTCAGGAGATCTCGACCCTTTGCAATCTCTGGCATTCAGTACCATCCTTTGTATCGTTGTAGGTGTGTTGACATGGATTCAATCCCTACAATCATAAATTTAATTCATGGAAGTGCACGATCGAGGGAGTGGGAAACAAAAATATGCGTTGGAATCGTCATCCTGGGCATGGAGAGAGCTAATGGACATGAGCGAACCAAGCTCTCCCCCCTCCAGGTACAATTTGGTTTTAATTCTAGTTATTATAGGCACAATACATCAAATATTGCCATGATGAGAATAACATGTGATGGAAAGGCTAAATTGGGAAAGAATTGCGTCATTCTAATTTATATCTTGCTAGATTGATCTGATAACTTGCCTTCAAGCATCGTCGTGGTCATACAAGCCCTGTGTGACCTTGGAACATAGCTCCCTCGTGGCCTTATTCGAAGGCATTCACTGTTGCCTTCTGGTTCCTCATTCTCTTCAATTTGTGAAGCAATGAACTCGGTGCTAGCACGTAGAATGGAACCTCAGCATCCAACACAAGGAAAAGTTGGTGAAATGGACGTCAATGACTCTAAAAATCAGTAGCGAATGTTTATTTGACTCTGGACTCTCAATTCAACTGTCTCCTTCGCCTTAGACACATTGGCCCAACATCGAATCTTAATTGGGCAACTGTACGATGAAGTGGACACCCTCAGAAGACAAAATGATGAATTGCAGCGGTGATTGGACCAAAGTGAACAAGTTAGAGATCTGCAGCTGTTTGCATACAACTCTCGCTTGGCCTCAACAGCTTGTGTGGCCCCAATTCTAGACCTTAACGAACCAATGGAAGAGGAGCACAACAACATGACTCATGGATCCTAGGATGGAACTCGTAGCAACTCTCTTTTTAAATAATAATACATGTTTTGCTTATGTATTTGTACCTCGGGCATATATTACTGCTTATATACAGTTCATAGTTGCAATAGTGTTAGATTTTGGAACAAGCATAAGACAATCTTAGTGTCTTGCTGGAAATCAGGCTTAGTTCAACCTTTTTTGAAAAGTTGTGAAATTTCGAGTCTCTATTTTGTAACTCAATGGTCTTGACCACACCTTTATAATAGAAAAAAATTATCAGTTTATATAAAAAAAAAAAATGGTGATGATGTAATAATAATGTTATTTTTTAGCCCGCACGAGTGTAGACGGATTGGCAAGTGCCGTGTAAATGGAAGGAAATTTGTAAAATGAAGTCTCATGTTCGATTCTCACCCGGACTTACTCGTGCGCCATTCTTGCGGGCTGGGTGGTTGCACCTCGGGTTATAGTGGTAGCCGCCTGGGGATCGACCCCGTGTCACGCGAGTACGAGAACCGCGAGTTGCCGATTCCCCCAGTGAAAAAAAAATAATGTTATTTTTAAAATTTTTATTATTCGAATATTACACGACAAAGTTATAATATAATTGTTTACTAAAATCACAATTATTATATTTTAATTTCCCAAAGATTTTATTAATTTATATTCCAACTTTTATAATATATTAAATTTGTTTAATTAAATCTAAAATATTAAATTTAAAGAATAATAATAAATTTTGATCTATACAGTTTCAAGAAATGGTTTTATAGCCTCAATGGGCCTAACGGTTAAGAACATGTGTTTCCTCCTAAGAGGTCACAATTTCAAATCCAAAGGGGGGTAGGGTATGTATACCTCTGTAGACTTTACTAATCAAATCGTTGGGTGGAGGGGGTCCCTTGTCCCACAAACAAGGGGGTCTCATACACCAATTTGGTGTTTGGCTTGGCCGTGACCTTAAAAATAGATTATTATTATTATTATAACTTTATGAATCTTCTATTAAAAAAAATATGTAGGTATTAGTTGAATCTTCTATTAAAAAAGTATCATAAGTAATGTATTTTGTTGATTTTGTATTAAAATGTATGCAAATATTGGATTTGGTTAATACATGAAAAAAAACAATTTGAATAATTACTCATGTGAAATCTTATTTTTTCATCTATTTTAATGATAAAATTATAATAGTTGTTTATTAAATTTATAATAGTTATGTTTAATAATTTTTATTATTTAAAAATTATAATTAATTAAATTTAAATTATTAAATATGAAATGAATTCATTAATAATAATGAATTTCAATCTTTGGCTTCCATGGTAACAATTTATATTCAAGCTTTCTCTTTAACTCTCAACCAATCCTCATCCAACATCTCGGTAAAAAAACACTTGGTTGCAATGTTTTGGGAGAACATAAGGCTCCTTGGTTTCAACCCACATATTTTTTTAGAATTAATACATATTATCCCACTATCATGATCTTCCTTTACATTTCTTTGGTCGAAGGTATCCCACCACTTGCAACAAAAAATAACACATTGAAAAGGTGGGAAGTCCACTCGCATCAACTCTTGTATCTTTCCAATGTAACCTAACTTCCCCTCTATTGGGTTTTGATCATGATGGTTAGCACGACTAGATTGGTCGAACTCGACCTTCACTCCATAATCTCGTGTGATGTGTCCATCATTAGCATACTCGGTGCGAAAATGATGTCCATATACCCACATAGATGGGAACATATGCACCTATAAAAATGTGAACAAAGGATGGTGTGATATATATAATAACCCAAGCATTAATAAAAACATAATACATGTTACAATTCAAATGTGTGATCTTATAAATTGAACATGGTACTCATAGAGGTTATTACAAAGTTGTTGCACCTGATTCCTATGTTTAGTGCATCTAGATCTTCTCCACATGGGTTAGGACCAGACACCACATATTTCTCTTGTATCTAGTCAACCACCCAACTGTTGGGACATATTTTGGGAATATTTTCTTTTAAATGATCAGAATAAGGCATGTTTCTACCATTCAACTGTCTGAATGCTTTCCTGTTATTGTCCTGGTTGTGTTTCCTCTGTGTTGTAAAGAACAAATTTATTGATAGTGTCAATTTCTAAATTCGTTGACGTATACAAAAATCCAAAATGAATAGTATGAGGTCAAATATATATTATCAACTTCTGTGTAAACAATTGCTCTGTACAAATTTGACAAAATACAAATGACTTACTCTTTATCAAGCGCCTTTTTCCATTCGTTTGGAGTAACTCCCCTTCTCTTTTGGCCTCATCATGTTAGTCATCCCAAACCATTTCCCATGGTGTGTTGTCAATTTGCTCGATGTACTCACTAGAATAATAGAATGACTCGTATAATATGTACCCCTCTACCATAGAGCTCTCTAATTTTTCCCTTTGTCGAACAAACCCCTTCATTTTTTTCATGTACCTCTCCAAGAATAGCATCCAACGACTTGAGAGCACGCCAACTAATTCAACATCATCAAGTAGGTGAATTAGAATATGGACTTGCAAGTCCATAAAACTTATGGGTGGTTCCTTCTCAAACATACAAACAATCTCAGCTATCTCTCGATGCCACCATGGAATGCTAGCCATATGAATATCCTTTGATGTGATCCAACATAAAAATGCAAATAATTTTGATATGGCACATCACAGGTCCTGGGGGAAGTCATGGTTCACATAACCACACACGAGTAAAGGATAATGACACTACAAAATAGACCACCTAGCCTTTATATAAGGTCCACAACATTTATATCTATGATACCCTTTTGTTACAAGACCTGTGATGTTATTGTATACAGAGCACGTTAGTGTCAAAAATATAGTCGCACCAAATTAAGTATGCCAAATACATTACAAATATAAACAAATCAATCAACATGCTTACAAAGTAAACTCTTAGTCCCGGATAATCAGGCATGGTGTATGCACATATGCCATACAATGTAAAAGACCTCTCCATTAGGATGGGTCTCGATACATCATATACATGTATCCCTTCCCATAATTTCTTAAATTCATTGATTAGTGGTTGGAGGTAGACATCCATTATCTTCACTTGCCTTCTACTTGGGACTATACGAGCCATCATAGGATGTTCATTCTTCACAGACAACCATGGGGAGATATTGTTATTGATCATTACTACTGGGAAAACAAAATAGTTAGTCTTTTGGAGAGAATACAAGTTAACTCCATCCATGGCTATGCTCAATCGTAGGCTTTGTACTTCATCCTTGAATTTATCGGGCCATGTATCTTCTATATGCTCCATGGCTATTGAATATACTAGGATTCACATAACTCTTGGCTCACTTCTATGTGAGGCATGCCACCCCTGCAACACGATTAATTGTTTGCAATGAAAGAGCCTTTGAATCCTTGGAATTATAAGCATGTGCCTCAATATCTTATGAAGAGGACCATATGCATTACCCTTCTTCTTCTTTTTTATGTTACCTACCATGCCCACATCCTAGACATGTCTCTTTGTCCCATATTTGTTTTTGTCTATAATACAATCATTCAAACATGTGCGGTATGATATGTACTCAACACCCATCATTTTTAGCATTTTCTTTGCCTCTACATAGCTATCAGGCAAGACATTATCACTTGAAAGTACCTTATATTTAAGTAACCTACAATCAGTGGGCAATAGAAATGTACATTATCATTAAGCATGAATAAAATCAACCATTTTTTTCCTTCATTGTGTGACACGATTCCTTAAAAAATTAAGAGACTTAATGGTTATTTACCTCAAACATGTCGAGAAACACGTGTCTGATATACCATACATTGTTTTCAATTTGTACAGTAACATTGTTGTTCCTAATTGGGTAGACCTTGACCCCTGTACTCGACCAAAGAGAGTGTCAGTGGAAGCAGATTTCAGGCTTTCGAATAAGGTACCTACAACATCAACATCATCCCCTAGTTCATTTTGTTGGAATGCATGTAACAACATTCTCTCCGTGGCTTAGGTATCTTGTAAGAAATCATCCATACAAATCTCTATATCATTGCCTTCGTCCCCAACATGTGAAGAACTAGTGTTACTGTATAGGTTTTGAATTGGTGACTCGGGACATAGTGGGAATTGAATAGGTGGTTGATTCAACCATTCTTGATATGCTTCTTCTCCGAGTTGTGCTCATTTAACAACAAGCTCGTAACTTGACATTGTAGTGGGGTGCAACGGTAGATGGTAGACAGGTTATTTATCGTCATAATCTTGATTGCAAAAATATTGAACATTACATCGATAATATTAGTAACACGATGCATTTAATATGTTCAAACATTATACCAAACATTTATTAGAAGCATGAATTTGTTTTCCCAATAATAAATATGCAACCAACCACTTTATAAAACGAATGTCGAATTAAGCAATACATTTACATAACTTCCATTGAAAATCCAAAAATACAATTACTCAATCATTTTTTTACACCCCAAGGGGTGTCTACATAAAAGAAATCCAATTCACGTTGTAATATCATCGACCCAGATTGGTTGTTGAAAGATGGCATGTTACGATTGGTAAGGTAAAGGAACTATCCATTTTCATCAAACATATGCTTGGGGTATCTTTCTCTTGATAAGAGCTTGTAGAATTTTAGGAGTACTGGAATATATTGTGCATCTGAATTCAATCCTGAATCTTGATCTTGCAAAATTCAATGAACAATTATTCAACTGCACCTGTGTACTTAATATAAATTCAATGAGATAAATGAATTATAAATCAAATATAGACTTACTACAAACGACATGAGAGAACTTGAAGGACTTGCAATGATATGGAATGAATCAGAATCTGAAGAATTGGCCATTTGATATTATAATTTTTTTTTTCCTGCATTTGAGCGAAAACCATCATATTAGGAAGCATAGAACAATATAACTTCAAACATAATTTTGAATGACTTTTAAAAGTTAACGGTGTGTCCAATTATATTATGACACACTGGTGTGTATCCATACAACAACCGCATCAGTGCAATGAGTTATGATAAGCACCGAAGAGTGGCCTTCGTTACAGCCTCCATAAAGCAAAACCTCTGCAAATTCTAAATGTGGAGGTTTGCATATGCATTTTTTAAATAAATTGTTTATTGGTGCATTATTACTGATGAACCGCATCGGTGCTAGCGCACTGACTAACAAAGTTACAAAAAAATAGCGTGTTTGTTTATATGCGGTTGTTTACATTTTAATTTTATTTGTTGATGCATTTTTTCCTATAAACCACACCAATGCATTTGTTAACGTATAGCGCACCGGAAAAAACAAGTTACGAAAAAAATAGTGCGCGTGTTTATCAACAATATGTCGAAATATACAATGAAAATTAATGGGAATTTCAGTTTTTCTGAATATATGTGTTTGTATATGAAAACCCTATTCATTATTTCATTCTTTTTGTCAAAATTTAGAGGGGAGAATTATGCAAGAGAGATTTACCAACAAAGTTTTTGGAGTGGGTGGATGTTTTGAAGAGCCAAATTTGAAAGGGATCATTGTAGGTCACATACGAATCTGAAGAGGACAAATTTCAGGTATATGATTTCATTATATTGATCATATTAATCTTTCCCCCATTTGATTCAAGCAATTTTCATTTTATTCCCCCGAAAATAAAAATGTTTCATAGTTACTTTCGGTATTGGAAGTCCTAACTTCTTTGTTGTTTCTCTTGCTTTAACTCTCTATATTTCACAACGATTTTTTTAAGAAATATATTTTTATGGGGTTTGTTTACTTACGTATGAGGCATTTGGTATTCATTGCAATGGGACCAATGATTGAATTGGATCCCAAACCGACCTATCACTATCGATTTTTTTTTTCAAAAACGCCTTCGCAGTTCACAGTGCACACTTTACCAGTATAGAGCACCACTGTCCATATTCATATTCAACACACTGCTGAATTAGAAATAAAAATAATATTTTTTGAAAAATGCCTTCACTTTCAACGGTGTGCATTTTACAAACAGAGAACACCGATGCATATTATCAGATAAAAAAGCTCTACTTAATTTAAAATGGAAGTAACATTTTTTTATGTGGAAACCATCATGTTTTAAATTTGTTCATCGATCGGTGATCGACAATGTGTAATTAACAATACTTTTTCATTGGTGCGTTTATTAATTTACAAAACATCGTATGAATACAACAGTTTGTAGAACGCTTTCTATTTTGCAAGCGCACTGTTATCATACACCGGTGTGTATACTTATGTGTAATGCATCGGTGCATATACATATGTTTAGTGCATCAATGCATACATATTTACTATATGCACAGGTGCGTACGTATTTACTATACACAGAGATGCATACTTATTTACTATACACAATCGTATCTTTTGTTTTAAAAAAATGTAATTTTGTATCCAATGATTACTATCTTTTCTTTTTTAAGGGAGATTATGAACATTCCAAGGGACAAACGAGGGGAAAACCAATACATGGCACTAGGGATGTCCAAAAAAGTGTACAAGGAGATGGTAAAATAAATGAACATAATTGCATCGCGGGAGGAGCCATCCCAACAACAATGTGCATCAGAGGTATGTAATCACTTATTTATTCTTTTATGTACATCGAATTTAATTATCACATGAAATATTAATTTTCAATTGTTTTGTTGCAGGAAAAAAAAAAAAAAAAAGGAACCCATTTAACACATAAGATAGGATGATGAGGAAGAAAAGGGTTGATCACAAAGTCTGTGAGTACTTACGTTTTCGGCATTACTTAAGATTTCATATTTTTTATGATCTTCGTATTTAAATAATTAATTTACACTCGTCCATGGTTGTCTACTAGTAGGTGCTAACATACAAAGAAGAGCCAACCGAAGAATTGATTGACATTGTGTTAAGTATGGGTTGTGAATATATGTTGAAGTATCAAGGTTTAATTGAACAATTTGTAAGTAGCTATGGTTTTTAACTTCTCTCATTTATAATTAATGGAACAACAACCTAAGTGGGCCTTAATAACATGTGTTTCCTCCTAAGAGGCCAGGTTGAAATCTAGAGGGGGTTAGGGTATGTATACCTCCATAGACTTTAGCAGTCAAATCACTGCGTGGAGGGGTCCCTTGTCCCACAAACAAGGGGTCTCATACACCAATTTGGTGTTTGGCTTGGTCGTGACCTTAAAAATGGATTATTATTATTATTATTATATTGGTGTAATTTGTCATGATGTATTAAACATGGAGGAAACAAAGTATGGAATGCAGCCAACATAAGAGATTTTGAGAGACGACATGCAGCGTGGCTTCGAAAGAATGTGTATTTTTTATGAAACATTTGTTGCTATGGTACATTTTATTTATTTATGCAATTGTGTGTGTGTGTGTGTGTGTGTGTGTGTGTGTGTAGATGGAACGTGAAGATGATGAACATAAAAATACAAGTCGAGCAAGAAAACATTAGGTTAAATAACCAAAGTACAATATCGCTTGTGAGTTATGAAGAAATGAGGCATGCACACAGCTTGAGCGATGACAATAGTTCAAGTGATAAATGACAATCAATATAATTGATTGTTATTGCAAGTTGTATGTTTTGGAATATTTGTCTATGAAAATTAGGGATTTTGTTTAATGTACTCGACATATTATCTCAATTGCATGAGGACAAGTTACCAATAAGTGTAACAATTACATATTGGTTGTATCTTGATAATTGTGGACCTTTAGGTTATCCCATTTTGTATGACTATGTTGTTGGACACACCTACCACACTTAGAGGGGGGGTGAATGAGTGTGGGGCTCTTTTTCCCAAAACTTTCCTCTTGCACAAAAAACTCATCAATTAGCATTCAACATTTATTCATTACCCATTGCTATCATTTATAACCAGTCATATATCAGAAATATATCATCATCGCAATGAACACTAAGAACACAAGATGTATGTACAATTTTCTTTTTATTACGGACTACAATCCTTGGGGTTTATCAACAACAACTGAATAGAGTACAACTCTACAAGAGCACCAGCTCTATATGCAAGACTCAGCTTACATTCTCAGCACCAACTGAGATGAGGCAACAATCCTCAACAGATATCAATTTGTCAACAGGTACGTGACCTGTCAGTAGTGCAGCCCGCGTGTGCACATGCTCTGGCTCACTACAGCCTGCGTGTGAACGTGGCCAATGTATAATGCAACAAGCGTATGCTTCTAAGCAACTAGGGTTTTGCTTTTCTTCACATGCTCAGATCCTCTGCAACCTGCAATCGCTTTCTCTTCTGTCTTCCACTGTCCAAACTAACCCACAACCAGTCACAACACATCCAAGCTCTCCAATAGCTTGCTCATGCTCCACAACAAATCAATATGAATGTTATCTCAATCATGTATGAACAACTAGTATACCATAGCAATCATGTCACTACTGAATCACAAGAGTGCTGCTCACTCCATCAACCAAATAAACCAAACTGAACCACATCATAGAATCCATACCAAGAATGCCCTAAGCATTCACAACACATCAAACAATAGTATCAATCAGGACAATAATGTAACCATACCAGTGTCTCAGTGATAGATCTGAGGCTATAGAATGCAGATCTGGAACCTGCCTCATCATCCAAGAGCTTGGCACCAACTCAAACACAAATTTCCATGATTTTATCCACTCCACGCTCCCTGTACACAGTCAGCCCGCGTGTACACTCACCCTATACACAACCAACCCGTGTGTACTTGCACCCTATACACAGACAACTCGCGTGGACATCATAAGATAGGGTTTTCTGTGAATCCGAGACTTTGGCCGTCAAGATCTCTGATATTGCCGAAACTTTTATGCGCCCGTGAGATCCTCCCATCGCTCTCTTCCTCGAAATAGATCTTCAATCGTGCTCAAGAGATCCACACCAATAGGATGCTCTCACAAGAAGCTCTCCATCAATACTCCACAAGATATTCACAAGAAGCTCTCCATTTATCCACAAAAAGGATTCTTTCCAAATGTACATTTTACAAGAGATCCTAGCTTCTTATTTATACTTTCATCTTCTAGGTCATTTAACCCATTTTTAGGTTACTTAACCCATTTCTAGGTCACTTAACCTATTTTCCTTATTTTAGGGTTAATCACTTTCCATGAATAGAAAGTTCTCCAATACTTTATCATTTAAATATTCCTTCTTGATTTTGTCACTTCATTTTATCATTTAACTCATCTTTCTTGATTTTGTCACTTTACTTTATCATTTAAATAATGATTTCTTCTTTTCAAGCACTTTGACTTCTTTGACCTTTTGGGGATTCAAGCCATCATATGGGGGTCCTTCAACTTCGTAGAACCATAACTCTCAAACCGTGAGGAGTTATGTGACATTACACATACCACTGGAAATGGCATGTCAAGCACTATCCATCTAGGATAGTTTCACCAACAACTTCATTGATCTTCATCTCATTAATCCACATGTAAGCATGGGTCCTCCAACTGTTTTTCTAGGATAACTCAATCTGTAAAGTGTCTTCCCGTGAGGGCTTTCACCATAAGGGGACCACTTTGGAGTTCATCCATTTTTGCACCTTATCAACCATGATAAGATAATAATGATTCATCTTTGCATCAATTCACCACTGCATCATATATATCAACTATGCATCGTGTATCAATGACAACTCATTGATCCATCTTCATCAATGCATCATATCAATGATCCATCTTTATCAATTGGTTTCCACTTGGACATCTATCATTCTCATCAAGGGCATCATATCAATGATCCATCTTTATCAATTGGTTTCCACTTGGACATCTATCATTCTCATCAATGAATACTCATTGTTCATCAATCATCAATCAATCAATTACTTGACATCAATCAATGACATCAATCAAACCAAACCATTTACATCAATGACGTATGATCCAACAATCTCCCAAATAATCAAACCATTGGCATCAATGACAACATGATCCAACAATCTCCCCCTTTGGCATTGATGGCAATACCAACATTGATGTCAACATGATAATTGTAGACCTTTAGGTTATCCCATTTTGTATGACTATGTGTCTCTTATTCATGTATAATAAAATGGGTTCCTTGTTTTATTGCATTGTCGAATGTTGTAAAATGTTAAGTTGTTGATTAATTAATATCTAGATGATTTACATTGTTACAAATAGCAGAGGTGTAGTATGTTAGATAACACATTAATGCAATCATTATATCAAAATGCAATAACAAAAATATAAAAACAATATTATTGTAAAAAATGTTTGATTTTGAGACGATTAATTGAAAATTTGTAAAAAAATACAACTAATTAAAATATATACATATTGGTGCACTGTAATATTCTTATGACTCACTAAACATTGTTTGACATTATATAGAAATCGGTGCGTGTTAAGGGTTTATACACACCAGTGACTATTAATTATATTTAAGCATCGGTGCCAAATATCGAGAAAAAAAAAATCGTTCATTAAAGGATATAACATGCAATTATATTTATTGCTTTAACATTTTACAATGTGCATGTTTATAATACGCACCAATACTCTAAACATAATATACACACCAGTGCATTTAATATAATATATTCATCGGAGCATTTAATATCATATATGCACCGATTATTTAATAGCATCAACATCTCATCTCGAATATTTGATATTTCACTACCTTTCAATGCACAGAGTAATACACGCATCGGGATGCACAAATTATACAAGCACCGGGGCGTATAGAAGATGTAAAAGAAACAATGTGTTAACTGACTTATAAAGCACCAATGCAGAATACACAAACAATGTAGAGCCGATGCGTAAAAATCATAAGAGCATCAGTGTTGCATATGACAAAAAGGTGAATCTGGTGCGCACTATATATAAACACAGAGGTGCCTTTTAATTTATATGTATGCACCAATGCTTTTGTATTGAGGGCGCACCAATGTGTTTGTTACCAACAAAAGCATCGACAAAGAAACCTCCTCCCACCCAAAAAAAAATTAGTTATATGGAACATCCACTAAAACCTCTACTTTGAATAGCGAAGGTTGTGGCAGAGGTTTTTTTGAAAATTTTGTCAAATCTTGTTACACTAAAAAACTCTACAAAAACCTCTAATAGAAGGTGTTCTCCTTCAATACTCTGGTAAGTCAACTTATCTCTATTGATATTAAGCTTGCAGAAGAAGATAAGTGTATTACCTTGTTATGTTCTTTTCCAGACGCATGGGATAATTTGGTTGTAGCAATTGGTAGTACCATTAAATCTCCATTGGCATATGAGGATGTAGTTGCATCCTTGTTATCGAAAGAGATGAGGCGGAAAAACATGGATAGTCAGATCACAAATGCTTTACTTGTAAGAGGTCATCCCAAGATAGGAATAAAAATAAGTTTTAAGGGGGGGAATCTAAATTTATAGGTAGATCTAAATCTCCAAGAAAATCTTTGAGGAAATGTTGGAAGCATGGTAAAACTAGCCATTATAAGAAAGATTGCAGGTATAAGAACGTTGATTGATCCATATTTCACTAAGAACGAAATGAAGGCAGAGATATAACAAGGAAACACACAAATATATTGCAAGAAACATAGAGATGCAATAATACACAATTTCTATTAATGAACAAAATGTACAGGAACTGTAAAAACAATCTAGAGTGAAATGAACTCGCTAGAATGGTGGTAGCTTATCTTTGAGAAGAGATGTGACAGCTATGCTCATTTGCAGGAAGATGTTTGAAATGAGGCTTGAAAGACCTTTTTAACATAAAGAATTAATGAGAAAACCCTAACCCCCGAAGATGAAACACCAAAAGGTTTGCGTGCCCCGATGGGGGTAGTTGATACATCAACTTCTCAATGGTGTAACTTTTGCATATGATCTTCATTTGTGGAACTTGGTATACCGTTGGAAAGGTCTAGTCAAGGAGTACACATTTTGAATGGAAAAGTAGATAGAAAATGTCGTTTAGGGCCTCAAAATGGTCTCGGGATTTCAGGACCCAAAAAATCATAGAAAAACTTCAAAGGTGGAAAATTGTGTTTAAAGCCAATGGAATAGGTGGGTAACCACCGATATCCACTTGGATCATTCCTCCCCCCTTAGGAAGCAATGTTCCCCATTGCGTCAAGTTCCCATGGCATATGGGGAAACTTCTGCTGAGTCTGAACCTTGGTGAATTTCTTACCTTACTGAAGAAGTTGTGTTGTTTGTACTTGTCGTTAGCTTGTTGAAGGTTGTTATGAACCTGTTGTTGGAGGGGTTGGATCCATTCAACCAATATAGTTGTATGATCTACCTTGGTCTGAGTGTGGGATGACTTTTTTAGTGAAGATGCAACATGAAGAGTTATATCAATGGGAGATAATGGTTGGAACCCCAAGCACACCTGAAAAGGGTTGAGACCAACATAGCTATGAAGGGATATGTTATAGCTTGCCTTGATTGGGCAGTGTGGAGGCACCCCCATAGGTGAAGCAAGAATATCCCCGTGCTCTTATATAATCTTTTCGACCTACTTATGTTGGATAGAAAGGTCTTGGGTCGAGGCTGTAGTGGTCGTAGTGTCCTTTTGTTCACCTTTTGACTAGATCATGAAGAGGCTAAACTTTTTGGTATGAGAGATTACTTTGCAGCACTATTTTTCCAATATAGTAGTCAAAACTACCTCTGGTACCCTGTAGTGCTGACCCCCCAGAGTAACAATGACACTATGGGGTTGAGATTCATAAACAACATGACGCTTCCACATATATGGTTGGCCTAAAATAACATCACAAACTTCTAGTGGGGTAGCATCACACAATACCTCATACTTGAAGGGATTGATACCATAGGATTGGTGGCACTGCTGGTTGACGCAGATATCTTGTCCCTGGAAAAGCCACCCGATGTTGTATGGTTGCAAGTGTGGTGTTGTCGAAAAATCCAACTGCTTGACGACCTCTGTTGAGATTATGTTCTTTTGGCTTCTGCTATCAACATAAAATGTAGTGGGGTCCCATTCACCCACATCTATGAATGGAAGAGGTGCTCCCCCTCCTCATGCTTCTCTTGTTCTTCTGGTTGGATTGTTGCAGTCACAATGGTAGTAGTGGGTTCTACATTTATGATAGGTTTCCTTTTATTGTTTTCTGAACTAGTGTCTGAGTCGAGGTTCAACTCTTTTCTTTGAGCTCAACCACCAATCACTGTTTCAAGCGACAAACATCGATGTTATGTTGAGGTATTTTGTGGAAGTCACACCACTTTCCAGTGTCCTTCTTCGTCTTCCCGTTACCCTTCTTTTTCTGGGGCTTGGACCGGTTGTCTTGAGGTTGGTTGTTCTGTGAGTTAGGGCCACCTTTACCATACTTTCGTTGTTGCAGATTTACAGACCTGAACTCTGCCTTTTTCTGTTGCTTAAATTTTTGCTTGATTTTGACAAAATATCAATAAGTGACTCCCAGTGACGAGATGTCCAGAAACTCCATTTTTGTTTGGATGTACCTATGTAGACCCCCACAATATTTTAGAACCAGATGACACTTAGAGTCTTTGATACCCAGCTTGGTGTGCAAGGTATGGAAGGTATTTGTGAACTCCGACATTGTTTGGCCCCTCTCTTGATGTAATGTGGTCCATCTCGTCTGTTGGTTGTCATAGTTTCCAACATTGTAATATTGTTCCTTGATGACATCCATAAAAGAGTCCCAAGTGGGATCGACACCAAATATTCCAGACTCCTCTGTTGAGTTTTTCTCATAGTAAGTCTCCCAACAATATTTGACATGGGGTATAACCTTCAAGAGTACAAAGGTGATCCTTTCCCAATTGGAAAAATTGTGAACAGAGAAATAACCTTCTAGTAGATTTAACCATTTTTCCAAAGCACGTGCATCTATCTAACCTTCAAATATGAGAATATCAAAATTAACTTGTACCTTGAAAGTTGTGGTGCCTCCAAAGTGGCTTCTTGACAAAGACGCACATGTTATTGTCAACAACCGTTGAAATATTTGGGCAAAATTATCCATCATCTCATTCCTTTATTGCGCGAGAACTTCCGCAAGCAATAGTTTGATAGGATCTTTTGCTCCATCATCTCTCTTTTCTTCCACCATGGGAGGTCACTTGGGCTGGTTGTCCTCAAGAGAAACTAGCTCGAGACCCAACTCTCTATACGTTGACCTCATTGGGGACATGCACTAAGAAACGACAAGGAGCAGATTACTCTGATACCATTGATCCAAATTTTGCTGAAAACGAAATGAAGGCAAAGATATAACAAGGAAACACACAGAGATATTGAAAGAAATATAAAGATACAGTAATACACAATTTCTATTAATGAACAAAATGTATGAGAACTGTAAAAAAAATGTAGACCAAAATGAATTCGCAAGAATGGTGCGAGCTTATCTCTAAGAAGAGATGTGACGACTATGCTCATCTGCACGAAGATGTTTACAATGAGGCTCGAAAGGCCTTTATAAATTAAAGCATTAATGGAAAAACCCTAACTCTTGAATATGAAATGTTAAAAGGTTTGTGAGCCCCGATGTAACCCCCGAAGATGAAATACCAAAAGGTTTGCGGGCTCCAATAGGGGTAGTTGATACGTCAACTTCTCGAGGGAATAACTTTTGCATACGATCTTTGTTTGGGTCGCTCAATATATCCTTGGAAAGGTATAGTCGAGGAGTACACTTTCTAAATGGCCAAGTAGATAGAAAATGTTGTTTAGGGCCTCAAAACGACTCGGGAAGTTCAGGACCCAGAAAAACCATAGAAAAAATTCCAAGGTGGAAAACTGTGTTTTGAGCCAGTGGAATAAGTGGGCGACCACCGATACCCACTTGGATCAATGATAAAGCAAATAGATTTGATGATGCCTCTTCCATAGAGGCAAAAAACTCCACAAAAGGAGTTGACGTTTATAGGTACAAATGCAAATCGTGGTGTATGGTTGATTGACTCTGGTGCGTCGTTTCATACAACTCCTCACAAGGAGTGGTTTTGTGAATATGAATAGTACGATGGTGGTGATGTCTTCCTAGGAGATTACTCGATGACCAAAATCATGGGATGTGGAAGAATTAAGGTGTTGATGAAAGATGGAACGATTAGAACTCTCCATGGGTTTCTACACATTCCAAATCTAGCCAAGAGCCTAATATATGTAAGTAAGTTGGATTATGCAGATGTGGATACTTTATTAGGAAAGGGAACTTGCAAGATGGTATGAGGAGAAATGGTGTTGATGAGGGGATTTTAGTGTGGAACTTGGTACAAGTTGTTGGGAAGTACTTATACTGATGGGCGTAACCGTTCCATTGTCCCCGAGTAGAGAAATAAAGAAGACATGACTTGTATTATCCCTGGAAAGAAGACCATGTTGTGGCATCAAAGACTGGGATGTATTGGACAAAAGGGCCTTTGAACACTTCATGGTAAAGGTATGGTTGAAAGTGTGTCTAATTTCACCCTAGAGTTTTTTATTTCTGTGAACATTGCATATATGGTACACAAAATCGAGTAAGATTCCCATCTGGTGCTACGAGAGCAAAGGGGATCTTAGGGGATCCGTGTAAGAAAATTTGTGTTTATTTATTTATCAAACGAACGTACTTCAACAATTTACTATTGTGGGTGAATTTAGATGTGTGTTGCTACTATTGTTTCTCTATTATATATATATATATATATATAAAATGTGGCACAAGTAAAGGAATGACATATATGTATAACAATACTCAGCAATGCTAAAATGATAAGAATGGAAGCAAAATAGTGTTTAGAGTGAACTTGGTTGTTCCTTATTTCATTGAGGATGGACTGATATACCAATACATAATTCCACAAGGGGTCTTCAACTACACTAATGCAATATATATTATTATTCAATGACCTGATTACAGAGTGTGAGAGGCTGTAAATGTAAGGTAAATATAGTAGTGATATATATATCCTCAACACAAGCTTGTAGATATGATATTATGCTGATGCAATTTGATAGACAGAGTGGCTAGAGGAGAGTTGTTGTAATACACCTTCCAAGTTACCAACATTTACCAATCAGAAAGTAAATCGATCCCACAAATAGATTGAGTCTGTTCAGGAGAAATCGCCCTCTATGAATAAAATATCGACCATCATACTCAACAAATACAATCAACAAATGGAAGTTCATTCTAGCTTCAATAATGCACCCATAATGGATCAAATTCATCCCATGTATTGAAGAGTTGATTCCCATAGGATATGGCTTGATTTTCCACAAGGAAACTCGACCACACAAGCAAGCAATGCGCCCCCACACAGTGTATTCGACCCTAAGATAACAACTTGACTTCTCCTCAAGAGATGATGCACATAACACAGTACAAATCCACCTTCCACTATAAGAAGTCGATTTCCCATAGAAAAGATACAATCCTCAACCAAAAATTAGCCGCCACAAGAAATCTCAGTTGCAGACAGAAACTTCGCTGCTAAAACGAAGGAATACTTAGATACATTGAAGCACCATGAAGAAATCTGCGGGATCTATTCTCTAAAAGGACTAACTAGGGTGGACGGTCTCACCACCGAAGCCAATCCCTAAAAATACCTCCTAGGGTTTTCGTCCCAAGAGTTCCAAAACCACAATGAGCTCTCTCAATGAGAAATTAGAAAATGCCAATCCAAGAATGAGAGAGAGCGCCCTCCTTTTTCCCTTTTATTTCTTCCTTGACTCTTTTGCGACCATTTTACCTTTTAATCAATTTAAGTGACATTTCATATTCTTCCTAAGTCACTTTAGGTGTTTTTTCCCTTTTCCCTGCTTTTTAATTATATAATGTCAATTTGTTAGGAACTTTTCCCTTTAGGACATTAAATAATTAATTAATTCCCTTCTTACGTACTATAGCCTACGTGAATCACCTAGGCTACTGCATCCAAGTCCCATGATCACTTGGAATGGGACATGACAGTCCTCCCTTCCCAAGATTGCTTGTCCCCAAGCAATTGCAGATTCATATACTGCAAAATTTGTTCACTTTCCCAAGTGGCATCTTTTGTGGGCAACTCTCTCCATCTAACCAGATATTCCCTGATTACCCTATTCCGAAGCTTTTTTCCCCAAACCTCCAATACTTCCTCAGGAAATAGTGCTAGCTGACCCTCCTCATATAATGGAGATAGTTCTACTGAAGTCATGATGTGTTGTCCCAATGACTTTTTGAGACATGAGACATGAAACACGTTATGGATCTTATGCCCTTCTGGCAACTCCATCTCATAAGCCACTTCACCAAATCTCTTGGTCACCCTGTAAGGATCGTAAAATCGTGGCTTAAGTTTCTCTGCACCACTCTTCTTCAAAGAAGACTATCTATATGGATGCAGCCTGAGAAACACCAAGTCCCCTACCTCGAAGGTGCACTCTACCCTGTGCCTATCTGCATATAACTTATGTTGGTTCTGGGCAATCTGCAAGTTATCCTTAAGAGCCCTAAGAATGTCTTGGCTCTCCTGAATCCAATCTTTGGCCTTGGGGGCCCTGTTATCCCCAAACGCTGAATCTACAAAGGATGGAGCATCATATCCATATAATGTTTTAAATGGTGACATCCCAATGGACATATGATGAGTTGTGTTATAACAATTCACATGCAAGTGCAACCACTTAACCCATGTCTTTTGTTACCCGTTCACGTAGTTACGCAAATACCCTTCTAGCCATTTGTTCACTATCTCTGTTTGGCCATCTATCTATGGGTGGTAACTCATACTAGGAATCAATTATGTACCTTTTAGCTTGAACAACTCCTGCCAAAAATCACTCAAAAAACGGTTGTCCCTGTCACTCACAATGTTTTTCGGCAACTCATGAAGCCTAAATATCTCCCTAAAGAATAAATATGTTACCTATGATGCCTTGTACTCTGAGGATATGGCAAAGAAATGAGCAAACTTGGTCAGCCTGTCAACCACCACATAGATGCAATCTCTTCCCTGCGTCTTTGGCAACTCTGTGATAAAGTCCATGGATATGCTTTCCCATTTTTGCTCTGGAATGGGCAGCGGTTGAAGTAATCCTACAGCGTGGGTTTTCTCCAACTTGTTTTGTTGACAAGTCACACACTCCTGCACATGTCGCAATACATCATCTTTGAGGCCCTTCCATGAAAACCTCTCTCTAATCTTCTTGTACGTCTTGAAATATCTTGGATGCCCATCTAAAGGTGTGTCATGCATAGCTTTCATAATTTTCTCCTTTAATGTGGACTCTGGAACCAGGTATATGCGGCCTTTGTAGTAGATGACATCATCTACCACCTTATACCTGTCATCCTATACACTATCATCCATCATCTCACCTGCACATTTGTTCTTGGAATACTCCACCAAGAGCTCATATTTCCAATTCGCAGATATCTCTGATAATGAGCACATCTTAAGTCTCCTAGATAAAGCATCAACAATTACATTGTTCTTTCCTTCGATGTACTCAATATCGAAGTCATAGGCATGCACTTTACTAACTCATTACTGTTGCGTTTCGTTAAGATCCCTTTGCCCCAAAAAGTGTCTCAAACTGTTGTGATCAATCTTGACCACAAACTTTCCACCTACTAGGTACTGTCTGAACTTTGTCAATGCATTCATAATGGCGAGCATCTCCTTGTCATATATGGGATAAAGTTTCTCTGTGGCAGAGAGCTTCCGGCTCTCGTATGCAATGGGATGCTTCTACTACATCAAAACAACTCCTATGCCCACACTAAATGTGTCACACTCTAACACAAAGGGCTGAGTAAAGTCGGTAAGTGCCAAAATAGGGCAAGAAATCATCACTTCCTTCATCTTATCAAAGGTCTTTTGGGCCTCTTCTATCCAACAAAAAGCACCTTTCTTTGTGAGATCTGTAACAGGGGCAGTCAACTAAGAGAATCCTGACATAAAATGCATGTAGTAAAAACAGATCCCAAGGAACCCTCGCAAATAAGTGATGTTCTTGGGTGGTGGCCATTCTAGAATAGCCTGTATCTTCTCCCTGTGAACCTGCACACCCTGTGCGCTAACCACGTGCCCCAAGTAGAGAATTTATGTCATACCAAATTCGCACTTAGATTCCTTGGAATATAATGTCTGTTCATCCATAATGCTCAGAACTCCTCCAAGGGCGCCAAATGCTCCTCCTAGGTCTTAATATTTATCAAGAGATCATAAAAAAATACCAATAGGAACTTCTGTAACAACTTCCTGAATATATGATTCATGCATGATTGAAAATTAATAGGTGCATTGGTCAATCCGAAAGGCATGACCAAGAACTCATGGTGACCATAATGGCACCTAAATGCGGTTTTATGAATGTCCTCCTCACGGACTTTGATTTGATGATATCCAGATCAAAGATCAAACTTCGAGAAATACACTACTCTGTGCAGTTCATCTAGCAGCTCATCGATCATGGGTATATGGTACCTGTTTTTTATTGTTTTCTTATTTAAGGCCCGATAACCAATACACATCTGCATTGTCCTGTCCTTCTTCTTGACCAAGACCACCGAAGAAGAAAAAGGACTGGAACCGGGTCTTATGTGCCCCTTGTCAAACAATTCCTTGATTGCTTTTTCTATTTCATCTTTGAACTTCTTGGGATGCCTGTATAGGGTGGTGATCACTGGTTTGGCCCCCACTTCAAGTTCGATGGTGTGCTCAAAACCTTTGTCAGGAGGTCTCCCTGGAGGTATCTTCCCAAATACCTTGTCATGTCAGCTCAATAAATCCTGGATGTCTGCATGATAGTGCCTTCTTCCTTCATCATCTGTTTGGGATGTAATAAATCACTGTGTTCCATATACTATATCTCCATGTCTGAATATGGCTTCCATCCTTTTGTTTGATACTACTGTAGGAGCATTATTCGCCATGCCTCGCAGTACAACAAGTTTCCCTCCTGGCGTGAATAACTTCATGTTCATATGTTTGTAGTTTGTGATAATGTCCCCCAATGTCTGAAGCCACCGAACTCTTAACACTGCATCTGAACTCTTAACATTGCATCTGAATCTTCCACATCTACCACATAAAAGTCTTTTGTCAAGGTGTAGTTACCAATTGTCAAGGCCAATCTAAATATTTTCTTTATGCAAGACACGTTAAATTCGTCGGCCACCGCTACTTTGAACCCCTCAAAATCCTTTGTAGGTACTCGTCTCCTAGCCACCCATGTTGCATCAATAAAGTTGTGGGTTTCCCTAGCATCAATCAAGGTCGTGACTCCTTGTCCCCTTATGACTCCTCTAACTCTAAAGTTGTTGAATCTTGGGGTACCTCATAATGAGGATATAACAACCTTCCTTGGCCTCCTCACTATGCTTCTCCTCTGTCTCCTTCTTCTACTCTTTGCCCTGCTCAGGAGCAACCTTCTGTTCCTCCTCCTCCTCATCGAAATCTGAATGTACCTCGATACAATGGGCTTGACCCTTCCCCTGACACCTGTGTCTTGGTACCCATGGATCTTTGCAGTGGAAACAAAGGTTCTTTCTCCTTAGCTCATTTCTTGTTGCCTCATCCAACCTTTCCTTACTCGTACTTTCCTTCCCAGTAGGCTTCTTGTCCTTGCCTTTCTGTGGAATAAAGGGTTTGTAGAAAATTTTGGTTTTAGGGACTACACCCTCCATGTCCCTTGTCCTGACAATAACATCCTGTAAGGTCTCAGGCTTGAAAGCCTTTACCCAACCACAAAGTGGTTCTAACAACCCCTCAATGAACAACATGACAAGCCTTTGCTCCGATATATCTGACACTGTCACTACTAGCTTCTTAAACTCTATGATGTAAGCATCTCATGATCCTTCTTGTTTGAGTTGTGCTAACTCTCTAAAATGTAGCTCTGGGTCCTTTTTATCAAACCTCTCCATTAACTTCCGAGTGAAGTCCAAATAGGAGGTGATAGTCACATGTCCTAGTGTGACCAACCCATGGTACCACCACTCGTGGGCTTCTCCATCAAGGTGCAGAGTGGCAAATTTGATCACTTTGGCCTCGGTCATAGGATTGAGCTGGAAGTGTGTATCTAGGTTTTGTACCCATGCCTTAGATGTGCTCTTATTAGACCCATCGAAGGACAAAATGGATAGCTTCCCCAACTTCCGTGTTGGATCCTTGTTCTGTTGACCCCTGTTATGATCCCTTGGTCTATTCCTGTATTTGATTGTGTAGAAGTCTTGAAGTGACATGGCTGTCTGAAACTCATCAGCTATGGTTTGATATTCTCTCAGATAGTCTTGAAAAGTTTCACCTGGAACTTGTTGCCCTTGATTTTCTGTCTATTGGTTTCCCAAAAAATTTGGGTAAAAGAGGTCTAGGGACTGTTCTGCTAGTGGTCCTAGCACCAATCTGCATAGGGACCCCAATATTGTTAAGTATGGGAATCTCATTATTGCTGTCGACTCCATTATTCACATTGGACCCCCCTGCTCCATTGTTACTCCCATGATTCTGATTGGTTTGATTGACAAGTAACTGAGTTATAAGTTGGGTAAGTTGTTGTTGTCCAAGTGCTAAAATCTGTAAGATCTGCATTCCCCTTTTCTCATTGCCATTACCCATGTTTTCCACTTGTCCAACCTCTGGTTGATTTTCCCTTACTTCTTCTTCCTCTTCAAAAACATTTTTGCCCCTCACTACCTTATACTTCTGTATGTGACACCAAGAAATCTATTGTCTTCACCTCTCATGAACAATAAAACTCCTCTTCAGGCTGACAGGAAACAAGGCTCTAATACCACTGTATTGTTCTCTGCAAGAAAATTTGTGTTTCTTGATTTATCAACCGAACATACTTCAACAATCTACTATTGTGGGTGAATTTAGATGTGTGTTGCTACTATTGTTTCTCTCTTTTTATATATATAGAAAAAATCGTGGCACAAGTAAAGGAATGACATATCTGTATAACAATACTCAACAATGCTAAAATGACAAGAACAAAAGTAAAATAGTGTTTAGAGTGAACCTGGTCGTTCCTTATTTCATCGAGGATGGACTGATATACCAATACATAATTCCACAAGGGGTCTTTAACTACACCAATGCAATATATGTTATTATTCACTGACCTGATTACAAAGTGTGAGAGGTTGTAAATGAAAGGTAAATATAGTAGTGATATATATGTCCTCAACACAGGCTTGTAGATATGATATTATGCTGATGGAATTTGATAGACAGAGTGGTTGGAGGAGCATTGTTGTAATACACCTTCCAAGTTACCAGCATTTCCCAATCGAAAAGTAAATCGACCCCACAAATAGATTGAGTACGTTCAGGAGAAATCACCCTCTGTGAATAAAAGATCGATCCTCATACTCAACAAATACAATTAACAAATGGAAGTTCGTTCCAGCTTCAACAGTGCACCGAGAATGGATCAAATCTGTCCCATGTACTGAAGAGCTGATTCTCACAAGATATGGTTCGATTTTCCACAAGGAAACTCGACCACACAAGTGAGCAATGCGCCCCCACAAAGTGTATTTTGACCCTTAGATAACAACTTGACTTCTTCTCAATAGATGATGCACCTAGCATAGTACAAATCCACCTTCCACTATAAGAAGTCGATTTCCCATATAAAAGATACAATCCTCAAGCAAATCTCAGCCACCACAAGAAATATCAACTGCAAACAGAAACTTCGCTGCTAAAATGGAGGAATACTTAGATACATTGAAGCACCATGAAGAAATATGCAGGATCTATTCTCTAAAATGACTAACTAGGGTGGATGGTCTCACCACCGAAGCCAATCCCTGAAAATACCTCCTAGGGTTTTCATCCCAAGAGTTCCAAAACCACGATGAGCTCTCTCAATGAGAAATTAGAAAATGCCAATCCGAGAATGAGAGAGGGCGCCCTCCTTTTTCCCTTTTATTTCTTCGTTGACTCTTTTGCGACCCTTTTACCTTTTAATCAATTTAAGGGACGTTTCATATTCTTCCTAAGTCACTTTAGGCTCTTTTCCCCTTTTCCCCCCTTTTTAATTATCTCATGTCAATTTGTTAGACACTTTTCCCCTTAGGACATTAAATAATTAATTAATCCCTTCTTACAAACTATAGCCTTGTAATCATCTAGGCTATTGCGTCCAAGTCCCATGATTACTCAGAAGGGGACATGACAGATACACAGTGATGTGTTTGGACCAATGCCTATTCCATCATTAGGTAAATCTATGTATTATATTTCATTCATAAATGATTTCTCAAGGAATGCTTGGATTTATTTTCTTAGGAAGAAATATGAGGTATTTGATAAATTTAAAGAGTTTAAGGCTCTAGTGGAAAATAAAATAGAGAAGAAAATAAAGGTACTGAGGACAAATAAGGGTGGAGAATTTTGTGGAAATGAATTTGAAGTATTATGTAAGAAGTGTGGTATAGCAAGGCAGAAGACTACTCCATACACACCTCAACATAATGGAATTACAAAAGGGATGAGCATGACGTTGATGGAAAAAACAAGGAGCTTGCTCAATGGTGTTGGGTTAGGACATGAATTACGGGTGGATGTAGTGGGTACTGCATGTTACCTGGTCAATCGATCACCCTCATCAATGCTAGATGACAAAACCCCACACGAGGTATGGATTTGTAAGAAACCCTCTCTTGAACATCTTAGAGTGTTTAGTTGTGATGCTTATGTACATGTTCCAGAGGAAAACATGAGTAAGTTGGATAATAAAGATGAAAAGTGTATCTTTATTGGTTATATAGATGGTATAAAAGGATATAAACTTTGGAACCCAAAAACTAAGAAGGTTGTCTATAGTTGGGATGTTGTTTTTAGAGAGGTTAAAGATGTTCCCAAAAAGGACCTCCTACCAAGGAAAGAAGAACCCGAGAAAATATAGTTTGAGCTAGATGATGCAAAATCTAACTCAACAAAGGAAGATGAATAAGAAGAAGAAGAACTTTATACTCCAGTATCGAGGAGAACAATAAGGGAAAGAAGACAACGAGAAAGGTATAGTCCACCTGATTTTTGTGCTAATTTTGCTTTATCTATTACCGATGATGATCTCAGAACTATCAGGGAAGCAATGAATTCAAAGGATAGTGAAATATGGAAGAAGGCCATGGTTGAAGAGATGGATGTCTTAGATAAGATTGAGGCATGGGACCTAGTTGAGTTACCGACTAGAAGAAAATTTGTTGGTAGCGAATGGTTGTTTAAGAAGAAATTGAATGCAAAAGGTAAAGTGGAGAAATACAAAGCTCGGTTAGTAGCAAAAGGTTATTCCCAAGTAGAGGGAATTGACTTTGGTGAAATATTTTCTCATGTTGCTAAGTTGACTTCTATTAGATTTTTTTTATTTCTTGTTGCTACTTTTGATTTTGAAGTAGAGCAGATAGATGTGAAGATAACATTCCTACACGGGGATATGGAAGAAGAGATCTACATGAAACAACCATAAGGCTTTACAGTGAAGGGAAAGAAAGAGTTGGTCTGTAAGCTATAGAAGTCATTATATGGTCTGAAGTAATCACCTAGGACGTGGTACCAATAGTTTGACACATACATCCTTGGACTAGGATTTGTGAGAAGTAGGGCTGACCATTGTGTATATTCCAAGCAAGTTGGTAATCACTTCATTTATGTAGTGTTGTATGTCGATGACATGTTCCTGGTAGAAAACAACATGGGTGTTATCAAGGAGGTGAAATCCCATCTATCCTCCAAGTTTGACATGAAGGATCTCGGTGCTGCTAACTTCATTTGGGAATGGAGATTAAAAGAGATCGTGCAAACATCAAAATTTGGTTGAATTAGAGAAAATATGTCAAGACAATACTGTAGAGTTTTAATATGAAGGAGTGTAAACTAATCAAGGTTCTTATTCCCGTAGGTGTAAATTTATCTGCAGATCAGCGTCCCAAGACACAAGAAGAGAAGAGGACATGTCCCATGTTCCGTATGCTAGTGCAGTTGGTAGTTTGACATATGCAGTAGTTTGTACTAGACCGAACATTGCACATGTAGTGGGAGTTTTGAGTAGGTATATGTCAAAACTAGGAAAGGAACATTGGACAAGAGTAAAGAGGGTTTTCAAGTATTTACATAGCACTACTAGTTATGGACTGTGCTACCAAGGAGGACTAGGATTGGACAAAGTGCTAGATATACACGGGTTTGCTGATGCAGACTGGGATGGAGATCTGAATCACAAAAGATCTACAAGTGGGTATGCGTTTAACCTATTTTGAGGACCAATCAGTTGGATGAGCAAAAGATAGGTTGTAGTGGCACTCTCGACTATATAAGTTGAATACATGGCAACCACTCATGTAAGCAAGGAAACAATATGGTTAAAAAGATTGTGTTCATGTATTGGGTTGGTACAACAAACAATATGAATAGATTGTGACAATAAGAGTGCAATATTCTTGGAAAACAACCCAACTTTTTATTCAAAGACAAGGCATATTGATGTTCAAAATCACTTTGTGAGAGACTTGGTTGAAGAAAACATGGTGTTGTTGGAGAAGGTGTACACCTTGAAGAATGTTGTAGATTCCTTGATGAATTTTGTCAATAGAGAGAAATTCTCTTGGTGTAGAGAATCAATGGGTGTTGATTCCATGAATTTGGGACAATATTAGTCACTAGAACCCCATGCTTGTAAAGAAAGCAACAAGTGGGAGAATGTTGGGTATGTGTTATATTATTTGCATGTGGAGGGGGGGTTGGGGTGTTGGATTTTGACGATCCCACCACTTGACTACATATGCCTCCATTGAGCGTTGCTTGAGGGGTCGCAGGGGGGTCGGGCATGGCCTTCCTGTAGCACCCAGAGCCGTCGTTTTTTTTTTGGGGCAGTTTTCGCTATTTTTAGTGGTTTTCTAAATTAAACTTGGATTAAGGGATTAGGGTTTTGACAACTGCGGAATACCTAAAATATTGTATATATTGTATTTTGAATGGTGAAATTAATACAATGAACAATTGAAAGGTGCAACACCAAGAAAAGTTGGTTTTCCCCTGATTAAGGGTTTCCAACGTAAATATCCATGTACTATGTGTATGAGCTATTGATTAATTTATGTTTTACTTAATAATCTATATGCATTGTTTTACTTCATAGGTTTAAAACTTACATCAACAACATCGAACCAGTGAACAAAAACCTAAGCCAAGAACATAATCATGCAAGCCCCCATTGATCCTGTAGCTCGGGTAGGTTTCTTTGCTATGAAGGCCACATGAAAAACAATTTTCTTGTCTCTATGTCATTTCAAGCGAAGATACATTTTGGCCATGCAGAGTATGTCACACAAATATGGGCTTGGTAGGGTTCCATTAGTTTGCCAGTATAGTGGTTGGATTTTTTTTGGCATATATTTTTCTTTAGGTCCCTACCTATGTGCATGGAATTTTGATGGGGGTTAGGAGGTTATGCTAGGGTTCTTTGGTTGCGGTGGAGGTCGTGTGCTCTCTAGTTGTGCTAAAGGTTGTTGTTGGTCTCCATTTGGAGGGTGGTTGCTAGCTGATGTTGTGCATAGTTTTGGTGGTGTGGCTCAGCATGTGGAGGTGTCCCATAGCTCTGGTAAGATTTTTCACACCCATTCCAAAATCTCTACAACATGGCTATTGTGTATAGAGGTGTTATGGCATGACATACAATCTTCATTATATTGCATTAGTTTGTTGATATAGTGGCTAGATTTTTCTTCTGCATATATTTTTCTTTAGGTTTATAATTAAAGTATTTTTTTAATTGATTATTTTTCTTGTTTTTCATTGGTTGTTGGGAGGGTGGCATTTGCCTCAAAGTTTTGCGTGCACAAGGTGCTGGGAGGCTAGTATGGATTGTATTAAACATTGGTATGACATGTATTGAATTTCATCAAGTGTTGGTTGAGCGATGCGTGCAAAGGTGTTATGGTAGGCATTCAATTTTTGTAGGAGTTCATTCAATATTTATGTTGAAAGTTAGGTTTCATTGAATGGTGGTTCTTCTTCTCCATCTCGTCCTCATCCTCCTTTAGTCATAGTTTCGTCCTTCAATCATAGTGTCATTTGGTAGGTTCTCCACTCTATTCTTGTCTTGGGATTCTGCTCATTGGTTAGAAACAAAATCAAACTAATGAGTAGAATCCCAAGCCAAGAAGAGGGTGGAGACACTAAAGGAGGACGAGGATGAGATGGAGAAGAACAATCGTAATTCAGTGAAACCCACTGCCCAACACGATTATTGAATAAACCCATGCAAAAATCAAATGTGTGTCATGTACGCATCGTTCAACCAACACTTCCTAAATTCAATGCCTATGATACCATCGTTTAATACAACCCGTGCCAAACTTTTAAAAAATGTCACCCTACCCACAACCAATGAAAAACAAGAAAAATAAATAATTTTAAAAAATACTTTATTTCGAAACCTAAAGAAAACTAATGCTATATCATTAAAACTCTATGTAATGCATCAACATAAAACACAACAACCCCACTTCAATGTCCCCTGCGCTCTTCTTTTTAACCAATTAGTGACTTTCCCAAAATCACCTTTTAAAACAGGCGAAGCTGTTTGACACAATTCAGTAAAAAAGAGAAAAAAAAAAGGGGAAAAGTGAGGGTTGCTTCTGTCAGTTGTATTCTCACTTCTTCTTATATGTTCTGCGGGGGGTTCTCATAAACAGTTTTTTCTGGTTTGTTTGTAACGATGGATCCCCAAGAAGGAACGCAAGAGCCCAAGTTAATTTTAGCCCACAAGATTTTTCTGCTCAGACACCCCGATGTTCCCGACATTGAAAAAATCGAGCTCAAGAATGAGGTTTTCAATCTTATCAAGGCCGAAGGTCTGTTATTCTTCTTCTCCTAAATCCTTGCTTCTTCTAATGCCGCCTGGAAAATAATAATGCTTATCATCGCTGCTGACATCCACTAGTTTTGTGTTCGAAACTGGTGCAGATATGGCGAATTTATACGAGTCATTATGCGGAGAATTAGGGTGGGATATAGATCAAGACCTTTTACAGACCATGCGGGCTAAGATAGAGGAAGAACTCAAAAAGCTTGACGAAAAGTACGTATCTTTCTTTCCCTCTTTTCTTTTTCTGTCATTCATGGAACTCGCAGGTCTTTCTATTAGGGTTTCTGTTTTATTACTCTGTCACATAGTTCTTGTATATTTAAAATAGAGGTATAATTTACTGATAAGATAATTAGCTATGACAATGTATAGGCCATAAAATAGTGGTAAGAAAAAGATATACTTCAAACTATATATACTCTAGATTTCAAAAGATAGCCATCCAAGTTTATCCCCTTTCTTATTTTGTATCCTTAAAATCCTAAATGTATGCTGATATTGATACATAAAACTGTATATACTATAGATTTCAAAAGATAGCCATCCAAGTTTATCCCCTTTCTTATTTTGTATCCTCAAAATCCTAAATGTACGCTGATATTGATGAAATTTTCATTAGTTACCTTGTAAGGTTCTAAATGTCATAAAGACCTTGTACTTTCTGTATTTATGAGATAAGTATGTGATAGTTGCAAAATTGAGGGTTCGTTCCAAAGATTCTTTCATAGTACTGGCAAAATACAACCCACGGCCAACCAGAGCACTGGTTCCCTTCTAATGGAAAAACATTAGTGCCAGATTCCAGAGAAGAGTGTACCCATTCAGGGAAACACGCCTAAGGTTCCCTTGATTACTAAAACCAAGTTAGTATTGTCTTTTGATAATATCATATCACATCAGTAGTGGTGGAGGGAGAGTACATGGTGAAGAAAATCAACGGAAATATGTTGTGCATTTGTCTCTCTGGAAATATGTAACACAGACAGGGAAGAAGGCTAATAACTGGGTAGAAGCTGCTTATGGAATTGCAACAAGTGCAAGAACAATTTACTGGGAAAGGCCCATTTGTTTCGGATTCCCAACAAGGGTGTTAAGTTTTTCACCACTATCAACAAAAAGGATGTGAATCAGTTTTGGAAGTAGCATGATGAAGCACAATTGTTCAAGGAAGAAAGGAGGGGGAAGCAATCATTCACCAGCAACTTTGAAAAAAGGACAACAGGTTCCCTTAATAGTTGAAGAAGCCTGCAACAGATTGAACACTGGACCCTTGGAAAAATTGTTTGACATGGGTGAGAGCGATCAAATGGACAACAGAGTTGCCTGGGCCATATATGCATTATGTCGTACCCAGACACCTCTCTTGGGCATTGGGGCACCAAAAATAAAAATTTACCCTCTATTAACCAACTGTGAGGCTACTTTGACCTCTAACAACAACATAATCCAGAAACCATATGCACCGTGCAGATATAAAACAACAGCAAAATTAACATTACATATATGTAGTTCATAAGGTAATTGTATCCGGATTCAACAGTCATGTTTATTATTAACATTGCTTCAAATAGAGCCACCTTAACGTAATTCTAGAGACAACAGATTTCCAAGAATAAACTGACTGAGAATAAACCATTCAAGATAAAGAACAACACTTATCTTTATTCAAATGGATGTCCACCAAACTAGTTATCGAGGAGCGATTCACCGCCCAACCATAGGAATCATTGATGGATTCCATCCCCAAAGCTAGCCCATGGTACCACCAGGGCGAAGGAAGCTCCTACGGGGCTCTATTCTTACTCAGCCTACACCACAGTGCCCAAGCATATAAACCTGCCGGGCATCTACCATCAAATCCATCAAGGAAACTCGTCCAGGTAGAAATTTCATGAATCCGAGTTTTAATGCAAATCAGAAATTTCACCTCTCAACAGGGATTTCCCGGCTCTAATCCCTGTGAATTTATTGCCTTTGGGCTGATCTGAAGTATTTAATTACAGCGGCAAATACTTCACTTTTTCTCAGTCCAAATCACTAGGCAACTCAAGAGGAAAGATACCAAACAAACGTGCTTCAATGCCAACAAGTTACAGTCCTTGAGGCACACTTATCCAAGCACATAATCACTTTATCTGCTCTCTTATTTTCTAGTTATATATTAAATCACTGAACAATTTCAGCACTATGTTATGTCAAATCAACATGAACAACAAGTGCTGGAATTACCCAATCAAGAAGATAACACAATCTGAAAATAAAATCTGCAATTACACAATTTTGGACAGCTAGAAATTTTATATATATACAGAAGAAATGAAGTACATGTACATAGCACAACTTTATCACAAAGCTAGTACAATCTCTATCTCCCAAAACTCTAGCTAACGAAAACCATGAAAACCCTAGCCACCACCTAAGATCCACAACAAGCTAGCATCAACACTGGCAAGTTATATGTTAAATCACTTAACAATTTCAGCACTATGTTATGTCAAATCAACAAGAACAACAGTGCTGGAATTACCCAATCAAAAAGATAACACAATCTGAAAATCAAATCTGCAATTACACAATTTTGGACAGCTAGAAATTTCATTTATATACAGAAGAATGAAGTACAGCTAGAAATTTCATATATATACAGAAGAAATGAAGTACATGTACATAGCACAACTTTATCACAAAGCTAGTACAATCTCTATCTCCCCAAACTCTAGCTAGGGAAAACCATGAAAACCCTAGCCACCACTTAAGATCCACAACAAGCTAGCATCAACATTGGCAAGTTATATGGTAAATCATTTAACATTTTCAGCACTATGTTATGTCAAATTAACATGAACAACAAGTGCTAGAATTACCTAATCAAGAAGATAACACAATATGAAAATCAAATTTGCAATTACACAATTTTGGACAGCTAGAAATTTCATGTATATATATATATATATATACAAAAGAAATGAAGTACATGTACATAGCACAACTTTATCACAAAGCTAGTACAATCTCTATCTACCCAAACTCTAGCTAGGGAACACCATAAAAACCCTAGCCACCACCTAAGATCCACAATAAGCTAGCATCAACACTGGCAAACCCTCCTTGGCTTCAACACTTGTCTCCCACAAGTGTTCAAGACGTCTTCTTCTCTTCCTCCCCTTAATAAAGCATAGCAAGTAGCACTAGGGTTTACAAAACAATGATCCTAGGTTTATCACAAACCCTACCTTCTTTGTCTCCTTAGCGTGAAACCCTAACCTTAGAATATCCCTTGAAGTTCTCCAATACAATGAAGAGTACAAAGAGAGAGAGAGAGACTATTGCTCTCAACTCCTAACATCTCTAACACAAGTGTGTGATGAATGAATGTGTACAAGTGATCATCACCTCCAATATCACGTTCTCCACAAGAGAAACCCCTAGCATTTTACAAGAGCAATCTCTCCACAAGAACAATCAAGACCCTAGAAGAAAAACTCGGCATCGACAAAAAATCGACAAGGGTCCTGAAAACATCGCCTCGGAAAAAATTGGCAAAAAAATCGGAAAACCTCAGCAAACATTAAAAAATACATAATTTATTCATTTTTTTCAAAATTTTAAACATTTTTCAATATATAAAGCAACAACAACATCATATAAACACATAGACACATAAATATGGAGAAAGAACTGATATATATGATATAGTGGATGCCAAATAAAAACCGATACATCAAAGTCATTACTGAAAGTCTGAAACCAATACAAAATGACATAAATTATCAATGCCATGGCAAAAGACCCTTGTAAGGGCCCCCAGTAAATGATTGGGGTTCTTGGTCTGGGACCAAGCAGCAAAAGACCCTTGTAAGGGCCCCCAGTAGATGACTGGGGTTCTTGGTCTGGGACCAAGCAGTGAAGACCCTTGTAAGGGCCCCCAGTAGATGACTGGGGTTCTTAGTCTGGGACCAAGCAATGAAGACCCTTGTGAGGGCCCCCCTGTAGATGACTAGGGTTCTTGGTCTGGGACCAAGCAGTTAAAGTCCCTAGATATGTCTAGGGCCCCTGAACATGTTCTAGGGTACCCATGTTTGGGGCATGGGTTGATCCTTGGTCTTGTACCTTGGTGGATAAGACCCCAGATATGTTCTGGGGCAACCTGGTCCTTCATCAGGCAGTTGTTGGTGTATGACCCTCTTTGAAGGCGGGCATGACCACATGAGGGATGTATCCCATATGCAGTGATGATAAAGTTAAAAAGGTCACCTTGAGAATTATATGGACGTGTAAACCTCTCCTAAACCCTCCACCTTTGATTTTTGGGCTTGAGTTTGTTTGGGGGTTGTGTTTTGTATTTTTGGGTTTAATACTAGAAATATTTAATTAATATAAATTGTAAATATATTTAATTAATATTTATATTAATTAAATATATTACTTTTAATTATTATTTCTTTTATCTAACCCTCACCCAAAAGTATAAATTTGAACCCCTCCCCTTTCATTCACATACTATTATTCCTCTCTCTCCTAAGTGTGGCGGATTGCTCCCTTGTATGCCTGCGACCTCCTTTGCAACAATTCAGCCTCCTTGCTATAGTCAGCGGCTCCTTTAGTGGCAGCTTTCAGATCTCCTTTGTGGCTGATTTGTTCCAGGTCCTTGCTGATTGGTTTTTGCTGATATGTGAGTGGGCTAAGTGGCTTCCACTATTGAGAACACTTGTGTTGCTGCCCTCTGTGAACACTACCAGCCAACCATCGTTCCTTAGACAACAAACCCTCTTCAAACAGGTGGCCGTCCCCTATCTAAGCCTCTTATGAAGGCTGCAACACCCTCAGTAAGGTGGCTGGGCTATCCTTGAGGCAGCCGTTCCTTTCTCCTGGCTGTTCCTCTTATGCATGAGGGTTTGTGGGGTGTTTCAGTATACTGGTGTGAAGTTCTGGTGGTGGTCTTAAACAGTCCTATAATTCTCTTGTAAGAGATCTAACCCATGAGGTAGATCTATGATACTTGACTTTTTCTGAGCATATTCTCAGTGGCACTTCATCTCTTGTGTGTGGCATGAACTCCTTCAGTGATCAGAGGTAAGACTTTAGAGGTAAGTTACTTTATGGTTCAGATCTAATTGATATAGCTTAGATCTGTGTGTTTGTTGATTCTGGAAGTTATCTATTGTCTAGATCAGTTATCTACTGTTTAGAGCAGTTATCTAATTGTCTAGATCTTCTATTTGTCTAGATCTGATTAGATCTGTTATCTACTGTTTTGATTTAATTGTCTAGATCTGTTATCTATTTGTCTAGATCTGATTATCTACTGTCTTGATCTGTTTCTCTATTACTTAGATCTGTCATCTGTTTGTTTAGATCTTAAGACCTTGATAAAACAATTGCTCAGATCTGTGATCTATTTAGCTTATTAAGAAAGAGCTTATGTCTGAATCTAACAATTGCCTATGAACATAATGAAATTCTAGATTAGAGCTTTGTGAACATATCTAGAATATTACAGTTCAGATTACATATTTGTTCTACGACTAGATTTATTTAAGACCTTTACTGTTCTCTCTAACAGATTTTAAAAGACATTAATTTTTGCTTTACTTCCCTAATTCTAACATGGTATCAGAGCTTAAGGGGTGAAAAGAGCTCAAGAATTGTGCAAACTTGAGCCTGCGTAGATCCTATTCTTAGAAATTGTTTTGCAGATCAGAAGTAAGCAATGCCTTCCTTTATGGATTTGAGAAAGGGAACATGGTTTCCTTAATGATTAGCTGCAAGTTAGCGTGACTTGGAATAGGTTTATTGTCAACCTTCACTCTCCTTAGCAGTCTTTTTAGATCTGAAACTTCTTGAGAAAAGTTAATTGCTTAATGCTCAATTATGCCTTTGGAAAGGAACTTGAATTATTGTCATTTCCTTAAATTCTAAACATTTAGAAAATGACTAGAACAGATTGAACTCAAAAGAAAGTTCAAAATTTAATTGTTAGTCAAGGTCCAAGGATGATACCTATTTCCACGTGCTAAGCATTGTTCTTTCAAAGGAATTGGTGTAGAGACCTCGTCTAGCATGTATCCTAGCCAGCAGAAAGATACTCCTTGGAAATTGTTTCTGCACATCTAAACCTTTGTGTTTCTTTCAGACTTGGAAAGTTTGAAGGTTGTTAACTCTGTTTTTAATTAGCAAGTGAGATCTGAATGACTGTGGCAAGCTCTACTTGAGCTGAGAATTTTTGGTCTCTTTAGTTTGGCCTCTGTTTTAACAAAGCCCTTTCACCACACCATGCTTTTCTCAGTCGGGGCTACTTCTATGACAAAAAGATATCCATTACACGTTTTATTTTTTGGACTGATTAATGTGGAGAGAATAGTGAAAGACTATCTTGTTTATTGTCTTGTACACTTGTAAGATGCAAATTTGGGTGCCAAAGAAAACCTTTTGGATCTTTGGTGGAGTTACCAATGCTAGTTAGTAGAGATTTCTTTGTTAAGAAAATCTGGAGGCTAGGATCTTTTATCTCTGGTTTTTAAAGTGGGGGGACTCCTAGTAAATCTTCTAGTTTACCCTTGATTATCTTTTGATTTTTCAAGACTTTTCTCTTCTCTCTTTTGACTGAAAAATTAAATGATAACTCTTATCCTCTCTTCTGAGCTAGGCCGAGTTAGTTAAAGATCTGATACAAAATGCTTGGGAATGTAACCATCATCCTGAAGATCACAAGTGACGGGTTTAAGCTTTTATAATGTTATTGTTACTAATGCTTGGTAAGTGCTTAACTTTCATTTAATAAGCTTTTGGTAAAATACAATGGCTTTGACATAATCACTGATAAATAAATTTTTAATGGGTAACTGTGTAACCTTAGTAAATGACAACACCTTATGCACTTAATGGTCATCCATATGTACACGAGCTTTAAAGTTAACCACAATACATTGAGTGGTGGAAACTTGGAAATAACTTTGGTATTTGGTTTTGAGGAAAACATGTGTGGGCTGACTTTTGTAAGAACATAATTTGGACAATGCAGTTTTTGGCCTCATTATTTAAGACGTATTGTTTGCATATGGATGAATAATGTTTTATCCACATGACAGTAGGATAACCACTTAAGGATATGGAATTACTTGAACTAACAGATTTATATCAAACATCTGCATACACAGAAGAAGTCCTAGACAACTTGAGTTGGTAATAGGCTGCAAAGTTCAAGTATATTTTAAGCCGAAGCAAGTTTCATGGATACTCCATTTACATTCTTTCTTGTGACTACAAATGACATCAAGAGAGATATGTTTACCTTCCTGTCATCTTTATGTATCCATGACTCAATGAAATATTGTCAGAATCTCATGTGTATTTTTGTTATATGACCAAGGAAGCTGTGTTCTCAGCACATACTTATATTTTGATGTAAGCTAGGTCTTTCTCTCTGGTTTGGAAACCCAGTTGTCTGTTGTTTTTTTATCTTTGATATCAAAGACAACATGTAACCTTGGGTTATTTCCTTGGTTAAAGAGTCCAACAAATTATCTTGGTAGTTGGGATATTTTTTTTCATTTTGGGAATCCTACAGATATCTCTTTTCGAGAGTCCTTAGATTGTATTTGAGCCATTATCCTTGGCACAAGAGCTCAAGAAGTTTGACTCATCTTTTCATATTAAACTTGGTACTGGCACCAAGAACATTTTGAAGAGATGTGACACCATAACAGAGTCAACAGATCTTATAGGTTAAGAGGGAGCCAATTTGCACATGACAGGGAGGCAGCCATTTTATGAGACTCAGAGGGAGCAGTCCCTGCATATGAGTTAGTCCATGACCTACAACAGAGATGACAGTTTAGTAGAGTCAAGATATACTTTTGGTTTCTTTTAAAGTTTTTTTTTTTAAAAGAAAACCAGCCTGGTGCCGGGAAACTAAAGGAAGCAGATAAACATTCAACACCTAAGGGCACTTTCAAAGAAAACAAGAAACCAAATAAGTACTTCGGCCTTGTAGCTAAATTGAATCTTGTGATTGATTCAAAACCTTCCACATTTGAAGTGTGGGAAGATGCTATGATAGAAGAATATTGAATCAATTCTGAAGAATGATGTATGAGTAGTGTTTCAAAGACCTCGTGACAAATCAGTGGTAACCTCCAATGGCCTTATAAGATAAATCCTACAACAGATGGCTGTATTGAGGTTAAATTAGTGACTCGTGACTTCTCTCAGAAAGAAGGGATCCTTACTTTCATCAGGATCTTTAGTTGCAGTTTTTGATTTGGAAACTTCATCTAATAGATGTTAAGATTTTTTTCTTAACAGTGAAGTTAAGCAAGAGGCTATCCATGGGAAAGAATCCCATGGATTATAACAAGCTTTGAGAGCTTGGTATGAAAGTATTGACAGTCTCTCTACAGAGTCTTGGGTTCTCCATTAGTTTTATCTTTATATAAAGATTGTCCAAAATCTTCATGTTATCTTGGGATGATCTGTTCCTTACAGGAAATGAATTTTTTGATAGCTCGGACTAAGAGGGAACTCTTCAGCAGAAGTTGAAATGAAAGACTTGGGTCTTTTACATTACTTCTGAGCTTAGAGGTGTGGTAGAAACCAGGTGAGATCTTTCTCTCACAGAGAAAATATTGATGTGCTTCACAGATTTGGCATGATGGACTGCAATTCCATGACCACTCCAATGATCTCTAACCTAAAGAAACTACAAGATCAGGTTACAGGTTGAGATTTAGAAGACCCCACCTTATATCGACAGATCATTGGGTCTTTGATGTATCTCGTACATACGAGATCAGACATATGTTATGCGGTAACTGCTCTCAGCTAGTTCATGTCTGAACCAAAACATATACATATGATTGTTGTGAAGCATATTCTGAGATATGTTCGGGGAACTATAGCTCATGGTCTCAGATACACTTCCAGTGGAGGTGTAATGCTTCATGGATTTACAAATTCAGATTGGATGGGCAATACAATGGATCGGAAGAGCACTTCCGGATATTGCTTCAGTTTAGGTTCAACAATGATTTACTGGTCCAACAGGAAACAGGGCTCTATAGCCCAAAGCACTGCAGAAGCAGAATACATTGCTACAAGTGCTACTAGCAGAGAAGCAGTGTGGCTTAGGAAACTATTTTCAGACTTGTTCAGTTCAGAGCTTGAACCCACAATCATTCATTGTGACAATCAGAGTTGTATAAAGCTCATCGAGAATCCAGTGTTTCATGACAGGTCGAAACACATTGAAATGAGATATCACTATGTCCGAGACATGGTACAGAAGAACGTTCTCAGCATTTAGTGTGTTCCAATGACAGAACAGACGACAGATATTTTTACCAAGCCATTGTCCCTGACAAAGTTTGTATACTTTCGTGACAAGCTTGGTGTAGATGAGAATGCCTCTCTTGTTGAGAGGGAGTGTTGAATTTAAAGCAGCTGCAAGAGCCATTCTCCGGGAGGATGGCAAAGACCCTAGCTGAGATCTAGGGCCCCTAGTGCACTCCTGGGGTTCTTGGTCTGGGACCAAACAGTCAGAGCCATGGCAAAAGACCCTTGTAAGGGCCCCCAATAGATGACTGAGGTTCTTGGTCTGGGACTAAGCAGCAAAAGACCCTTGTAAGGGCCCCCAGTAGATTATTGGGGTTCTTTGTCTTGGACCAAGCAACAAAAGACCCTTGTAAGGGCCCCTAGTAGATGACTAGGGTTCTTGGTCTGGGACCAAGCAGTGAAGACCCTTGTGAGGGCCCCCAGTAGACGACTGGGGTTCTTGGTCTAGGACCAAGTAGTTAAAGTCCCTAGATATGTCTAGGGCCCCTAGACATGTTCCAGGGTGCCCATGTCTGGGGCATGGGTTGATCCTTGGTCTTGTACCTTGGTGGATAAGACCCCAAATATGTTCTGGGGCAACCTGGTCCTTCATCAGGCAGTTGTTGGTGTATGACCCTTTTTGAAGGCGGGCATGACCACATGAGAGATGTATCCCATATGCAGTGATGATAAAGTTAAAAAGGTCACCTTGAGAATTATATGGACATGTGTAAACCTCTCCTAAACCCTCCACCTTTGATTTTTGGGCTTGAGTTTGTTTGGGGGTTGTGATTTGTATTTTTGGGTTTAATACTATAAATATTTAATTAATATAAATTGTAAATATATTTAATTAATATTTATATTAATTAAATATATTACTTTTAATTATTATTTCTTTTATCTAACCCTCACCCAAAAATTTAATTATTATGGCTGAGTTTCGGAAGAGAAACATCGAGGCCAAGAGGACTATCCTTGATGCGGTCAAGGACCATGTCATACCTCATGTGTCTAGTAAGGACTTTCTATTTCAGATGCGACAGTCCTTGTGTGGTCTTTACCAGAGCCCGAACCAAAACTGGAAGATGGTGCTCCAAGAGAAGCTAAGGGGCACCAAGATGATGAAGACAGATACAATTACCTCATTCCTCATGAGATTTTCTTAGATTCATGATGAGTTGGTAGTGGTTGGTGAGATAGTAGGTCCCTCGAAGTTGGTGAGGACAACCTTAAATGACTTCTCGAAACCTTGGGAGAGCTTTATACGAGGCATCGTGGCTAGAGAGCATATGCCTAGTTGGGAGAGGCTCTGGTATGACTTTATGTAGGAGGAGCTTAGAGTTGGCTCCGGATTTTTTAGTCAACAACATGGTGAGGATGGTGAGGAGGATCTTGCTCTTTTGGCAAAAGGCAAGAAGAAGACCAAGTAGGGGCCCAATGGTGGGGCCAAGCAGCAGCCGAGAGGAGGTGAGCAATAGAGGGATATGAACAAAGCGAGATGCTTTGCTTGTAACCAGATGGGGCACTATGCTGGACAGTGTCCCAAGAAGAAGAAGAAGCAAGGTGGTACTGCAACGACAATAGAGGAGGAGTTTGCTTCTCAGTTTGAGAGGGAGTGTTCCTTGATAATTTGTTATTCGACAGTTGAGTCGCCATCCAGCGTCTGGTACATTGACAGTGGAGCTTCGAGTCACATGTCAGGTGTGAGAGAGTACTTCATTGATCTTAGAGATCCACTGATCATGTTGGAGATAGTGCTTGGAGACGACACCATAATGAGGGCAGCTGGGTGTGGCACAATTTCCTTTCAGAGGAAGTTGATGTCACCCTTTGTGTCCAGGGATGTATTGTATGTCCCGGGGTTGAAGAAGAATCTAATTTCAGTTTCGTCCATCCAAGAAAGGGGGTTTGAGGTGTCCTTCAGAGGGACAGAGGTCCTCATTCACCCTAAGGGGTCCAATGTCACTTCTGGCAGAGTGATTGGAACACGAGAGGGAAACCTGTACATATTGCTTTTTCAACCTTTGTATGCCTTGACGAGTAGCATCAACAACAGTTAGTTGTGTGAGCTATGGCATCAGAGGATGACTCATTTGCATCATGGAGCTCTGAGATCGTTGAGAGAGATTGTGATAGGTATGCCATAGTTCAACATTGAGCATTAGGAGGTATGCATAGGGTGTGCTCTTGGGAAGTACACGAAGACTGTCTTTCCCAACAGTGACAGTAGATTAGCTGGGGTACTAGACTTGATGCACACAAATGTGTGTGGGCCCATGTCACGAGTTTCCTTGGGTGGTTGGGAGTACTATGTTACTTTCATCGATGACCACTCCAGGAAGACATGGATCTTTTTCTTGAAGATCAAGAGTGAGGTCTTCAAGAGGTTCCAAGAGTTCAAATCTCTTGTGGAGAACCAGACGGGAAGAAAGATCAAGGTTTTGCGGTCAGACAATGGAGGTGAGTATACCTCCACTGAGTTTGCAGATTTCTGTACCCAACATGGCATCAGAAGGCAGTTGATCGTTCCTTACAACCCTTAGCAGAATGGGGTTGTAGAGAGGAAGAACATGGCCATAGTTGGTGCATGTTAGATTTTTTAGGGTAAGTTGAAAACAACAGTCTCTTTTAAATTTCAAAGCAAAAACACTTTAGATCTGAAGCATAGACAGCATATATAAAGATAGAACTCTGGCTTATAATAACAACAGAAAGATATAGTTCAGAAAAAGTCTGATATTAACCAATGACCTATGAGTAGTGCTTTAGTTTAAGACAAGAACAATTTTCAAATCATAGATAATGATATCAGTTCTATGGATACAACAGAGATCTAGGTTCCAGATAGTTCTAATGATAACAGTGCTGTAAAACTTAGATCTCAATCAATAACAAAATCTCTTCTACAAGTAACAACAGATCTATATAGATTGTAGCAGCAGAGTTATATATAACAACAGATCTATAGATCTAGTTCTGAAACAAGACAAATAACACAAGGTTTCTTCTTCAAACAGTAAACAAGAGATCACTTATAGATTCAAGCAATTCTATAACAACTCAGATCTGAACTTAGGAGAAACAAAGTTAAGAAACATACCTGGTGCCTGCCTTACCTTTGAAGAAAGCACAGACCATAAAAGGTGTAAGTCCTTGATTGTTATGCTCAGTTAAAGGTTCAGTTCATGGATCAATAACTGATCTTATTAAGCCAAAGAAAAGAAGGAACTTTCATGCCACTGAGTTAGGGTGACTGGAACCAAAACAAGAACCCAAACCCTAACAGGAAAACCCCACGACTGAGATAGGCAAGGCACCCCACGGCTGAGATAATGAAACGGCACCCTCAACAAATGATGTTTCAATCAACCCTCAGCTGTTTTGAGGTCACAACACTCTCCAACACTTATATAAAAGTTGCAGCAGACCACAGCAACCACAAGAAAGATGCGGCAGCCACAAAGGGGGATAACTACCACAGGAAAACACCCCTACACAGGCAGCGGTACCTCTACACTAGCAGCGGCACCCTTACAGCAAGGAGCGGCACCTCTCAGCACATTCAAACAACAAAAAATAAGGGGACGGAGTCTTCAAAGAGTTGCTACAACAGAAGAGGATAGGACAACAACATGAATCCTTCACCAATCAGGACTGCAATCACACTTCAGCAGATTAGGGCTGAGGCCGCACCTTCAAGGAAGCTCCACGCTATAGCAAATAGAATAATGTTATGAGGAGTAGAGGAGGGTCTCTTAAATAGTAGATTAGGGTAAGGGTTAGGGCTAGGTTAGGGCGCGCTAGGGCAAAGTAGGGTAAAGTTAAGTTGTAATAAAAGTCACATGTTTAAATTAAAAATTTAATCATGTGACAAAAATCATAACCCAAAAATAAAACAAAAGCCCACACCATGGATAAGAGGGGTTTACAAAGCCCATAACCAAATAACCAAAAGCCCATAACAAAGGTGAAGGGGGGTTTACAAAGCCCACAACCAATTAAACAAATAACAAGGTGGCATTACTCATTCCTTCAAATCATATGGTGAACCTATTACTTTATCATCACTGCATATGGGACTTTATCCCTCTTGTGGTTATGTCCTTCTTCAAGGAAGGTCA
>ML776642.1:571294-583688 GCA_009831015.1 Picea engelmannii
TCAAAGGTAAGGCTGCTGTACCAGGTAAGCTGCCTACTCATCTCTCTCAGATCTGGACTTGATTTTACTTCAGAATTGTTTTAATCTAGTTAGCATTGAGTAGATCTGAAGCTATACTTTGAATTTACAAGCTATTCTATTGTATAATGATCAGACTAGTTGTTAGATCTAAAAATCTGTGTATAGCCTTATAGATCTATTGTACTGTTCAATCTTATCCAGATCTGTTCACTGTTACATCAGTAGAGTACTTTCTCATTAGATCTGAGTACTTTCTCATTATATCTGAGTTTCTATTCTCATTAGATCAGAGTTTCTATTTCTAAGTTTATTGCTGTCTCTCTTAGATCCAAATTCTAAGTGTTCTAACTTTGTTGATTTATAGATCTAGCTGTTTTGATCACTAAAATAAAAAAGATACTATTGTTTTGCATTTTTACCCTAATTCTAACACGACTGAATGTTTTGTGGGTATCTTGGAGTGGTAGACCTGTGGCTCAACTATGATCAATTCTTGACACAAACACATGGTTGCAAATTTACAATTTGCTCTAGCCATTGTGGACATTCTAACTATTGTTCTCCCTTAAGAACCAATCCAATTTTCCTCTCTAATGGACAACAATGGTCCCTAGCTTACCAGAGGCTCTTACTATCCCACAAGCTCATGGGATTCTCTTCCAATTCGTAGGCATACAAGGTATATCATGACCAAGGATATGAATGTCTCATGGATGACAGAAGGAGATTAATGGGAGAGTGATAGGATATAATTATTGGAGAGAATTGTGAATGAAAAACAAGAAGATACCTTTTCTTTGCATGAGATCTACATACTCTCTTCCCAAGGATGTGACAACTTGTATTTTGTACACACAAGTCAAAGGTTGACAGGAAAACTTTTAGGGAATCATGGCAAAAAGGTAGTTCTTCTCAAAGGGTAGGTGTCAAGGTCATTTTACCCATGCAACTGCTTACTTCTTCCCCTCTTGTGGTATCTTAGCCCCCTTGTTACTCCTCAAGCAACCTTTTTGGTGGACATTATTTTTATTATATTTTTTTTTATACACATTTTCACATAACTTAAGCACATCATGGTGGTTTTTGGAAACACACGTTCACGTCATTATCCTAGCCCTCTACTTGGAGTTGTAGACATTCACTGGTCGAGCTTTTTCCTTGGTCTTCACACTAGGAATATTTACAATGTGTTTTACATTTTTACAATACATGGTCATTATAACTTAGTCCACTTGGCTTGACACCCATCAAATAAATCATCTCATTACAAACCAACATAGATCCATCTTAACCTCGACCGTATTAAGCATCAAGTGGGATAAAAAAATTTCCAAAACCCATTGATGCTTAAAAGATGGGGGTTAACATGAATCTACACTAGGTTATTTTATTATATATTAGATTGGGGTTAAGATGGATTTATTATGGTTTATTTTATTATATATTTTTATTATTATTATAGTCACTTTTTTAGTTTATTATTATTATGGTCCTTTCTTTTTAATTTTTCACTTTTATAGGCCTTAAATTTTTTCAATTTAGTTTATTAGTGTTATAGATGTGACACATCTACCTAGGAAGTAGATGGTCCATACTCTTAGTGCAATAATAGCATAATTTACTATGATATCTCCGAGGGTTGAAATTAGGTTATCACATGTGTTCATAATACCCTTTAATGGAGCCATATTGGCAAGACATGCTTAGGGTAGTGAATAAAGTGCCTAGGGGTTATGAGGGGCCAAAACTTGAGAACTTATGCACTAACCTTCTACAAAAGGAGAAGTTCATTGTGGAGATATTGTTGGAACCAATCCGTTTTAGTTGGAGTTCTAATGGTGTGTCGATTGTTTCAGATGGTTGGGTTGATTCAATGAATAGGCCATTGGTAAATATGAAAGTGATGTCTACTTTGGGCCCATACTTCACGAGGGCAATAAATTCTTTGAATGAGAACACCATTGAATGATTGTGTAATGAATATAAAGTACGTAAACAAACATTACATGATAATAATAATAGTAAACAAAGGGACATGATCCTTCACCTTTGTGACCATTCAATGTATAAGTATATTGTCACAAGGCTAATCATACTAATTTATTATCAATTTTATAACCATTTAACCTATATACATTTCAACTCTTTGTCTTTATTATGTTGGATATTTTATACATGAACTATTATTGTTCATCATAGTGGTATCAGAGCCCTTTCTAGGACATTTTATCGATTTTGGCTTTTGGCTATAAGCAATTTTCAAAGTTTCTCTTACTCCAGGGCCTTGACCACATACTAGCTTTTGGTCATTTAAAGTTTTGAATTAATTGAAGGGGAAGATCATTCTGTTGCAAGTTGAAGAGAAAAATCAAGAAGATTGTTGCATCGAAACTTGTTAAAAATCATCGCAACAAAGGAAAAATAGATCACTTATGTAGAGTTTCGAATAATTTGTTAGAATGTTGTGCTCGTTTAACCATAAGCAATGCTACACCATTACTACCCAACCATAGGCACAAAGCCACCCCCGAGCACCTTAACCTTTGACAAAGAGAATGCTTCCTGGAAGCCTTACTAGAACCAACAAATAAACCAGGGTAGCACACCTTCTCCAAAGGTAGCGCACAAGATAGAGTACCAAAAGGCTAAATAGGGAATTACTGCACACCTGTAACTCCTCCTCAACACTTGCGCCTTACTTTTGGATGACTGAGTGTGTGTACAAATGAGCTGGAGCGCCTCCTATTTATACTAATCTGGCCAGGTGAACAAGGGTCTCTTCAAACAGGGCTGACTTGTCATTTTCTTCATATAATACTTCGATATTACTTATTCTGTTGAGCTGACTTGTCTTCCAGGGTTTTCACACATTTGTTTAGGTTTTCTCATGCTTTCGGAATATTCTATTCTAGTCAAAGGTTTATCCATGGAGGTTAATACCTCCCGCAGCTACCAAAACATCAACATAATTGCGGGTCATAAAAAATTGGATCTCGAATCGATTATGGTGATTGTTGTAAAAGGTTAGTTTAGAGAAAGAAAACCACACTATTTCCTTAAATTGTCACAACAATAAAAGCAACATCAATTAATCGACATACTTAATAAATTGAATGAATATTATTAGAAGTGGCCACAATTAGATATTAATTGCCCCACTGGTGCCTTCGTGATAACTTGTTGCTCGGGGAGAATAGATGCCAATGCAATTGTAGATGAATTTAAGGTTAGTCGCCATTAGACTCGTATGCTTCAGATATCATAGTGAAAATTTGCTACAACAATACAAAATTAAGCTTCAAGAAATCCATCACCATGAATTAGAACTGCAAATACAAGGTTTATCTAGTCGCTGCAACGATCACCATTATTAAACCATCATTGGGAGAACATCGTCGTTTGGGTGCCACCATATGAGGTAGATTTTGTCGATTTCCAAACAAAAAGGAATTAAGCCAGATCGGTGTAACCATAGTTGTGTCATTGTTGTTTGGAGACTAAAATATCACAATGGTTGAATGAGTTGTAACAAAGGTAAAAAATACAATTGACAAATTACTTTTAAGAAGGGAATAATAAGGTTTAAGTAATTATATATATATATATATATATATATATATATATATATATATTAGCTAGACACGTAATCTTTGGGATTGCGTTATTGTAATAATAATGTAAATATGAAGAGTCATAGGTGATAGGAAGAGTCATTTGTTTGAGAAGACAAACAATCACTTAGATTGTATTTATGCACCTCTCATGTTAATGCAATAATCATCAAGTGGAGTTACATTTTCTGCCAATGCCTGGCCTGACAATGGTATCAGAGCTGGGATAACTCCATGATTTGATTCTCTCGCGTTTTCTTCCCCTAGCGTGCATAAACACCCTCGTCTGTCCCTCTGCCCTCTAACGCTCTGGTTGATTCTAGTCTGCACCATTTAACTCGTTCATCACTAGGGTTTCTTCTCATGCAAACCCTAATACGCCAGTTCCACTGTGTGTGCCTCTCTTGTTAGCTTGATCGTCGACTGTTCTAAGTTTGTGTATCAGAGTTTGCCCTCATCTACTGCACCTTGAACATTCGACTGCCTATCGAACCGAAAGAAAAACCGAACCGTCACTGACTACTCTAACACCCTCGCCCCTTACGCTTTGTATTTTGTATTTTTTGCCCACACACCTGAAGAATGTTGCCCGCACTCTGCAAACCCTAACACGCATACACGACCTAACACGCCCATCGTCGACGTAAACCCTAATCTCTACGAGAACACTATGCGAGCTCTAATCCCTCCCACTCAGATTGACGATGGATCCTAGTGTATATTCCAGTCGAGAGATAGAAGACTCTAAGAGAGATACCAATGCAACCTGTGTTCCGGTCCTCAATTGAGGGTGTGGATTCGACGTGTGGTTTTTGTGTGGGATTGAATATGATGTTTTCTAAATCACCATTTCCTTTGTGATCGTGGGTTCGTGGCATGTAAGCAGAAGTAAAGCAAGGTCAAAATTTTAAATTGTTGATCAATCTCTTTGGTTTGCTTGGATACCTTACTAGTTGGATACCAACCATTCCAACATCGAACAAAGAATGTGCCATATGGGAGGACAAAGGCTAGAAGGCATATGCTATGATCTCCATGACAGTGAGGAGGCGAGCCATCATATTGCTTCTATTAATGACTCCTATAGCGCTTTGAAGAGATTGAATGACTTGTATGGCACACACTCTGAACTGGAACTCATACAACTAATGGTGAAGCTCTTCAACCTAGAGTTGAAGAATGATGACCCAATGGCTTTAGCTTTAGAAACCAAAGCCATGATGCATGCCATTGAGGCCACTAGAGTGAAGATAGATCTCCCTCTCACAACCTTCATTAAGGCCCTCTACCCTACATATTCTCACTACCTTGAATTGCTGCAAGCAAGTGGTCAAATGAAATCCATCACATTTGACAAGTTGGTGGAGAAAGTTGTAGAATGTGAGAAAGCCTTTGGAAATAAGTCACCTCCTTCGACTGGCGAGACTGTGTACCTTGCTCAGAAAAAAAAAAGAGTAAACCACATGATTCTTCCAGAGGAGAAAGCAACATAAGAGGACGTGGAAGAAAGACTTTCAGAGGTAGTGGTGCTAGACACAACCAAGTTGATAGATCAAATCTTCACTGTACCCGTTGCAAAAAGAATGGGTCACATGAAGTAGATGACTGCAGAGTTCCATGGGATAAGATCAAAGAAGACATACATAATAAAAAAGAGGACAAAGGTAAAACTTCAGAACTAGCAAAAGGTAATCCACCTGAATTTGCCCATTACATTGTTGCCCATTGCAATATAGGAGTAATTGAAGATTTATTTAACACTTCATATACTCCTTGGAAAGATGCATAACTTCTTGACATAGGCGCAACCTCCCACATGACATTTCAAAGAGACTTCTTTGAAGACTTCAATGACAATGTAGATGGCTTAGTGTATTTTGCAGATACGTCGAGTCTCAAACCTTTTGGCATGGGCACCATCAGACTTAAGTTGCCTAGATTGTCGGATTTTCTTCTGCATAATGTGCTCTATCTTCATGAGTTGGAAAGGGGCTTCTTTTCCGTTATGCACATCTTGATAGCAAGGCCACTCTGTTCATATGATCGGTGGAAAAGTTGAAATACGAAAGGATTTTGACAACATGCTTGTATGGCCGGAATAGAAGATGGATGACTGTTGAAGCTAAATGGGACATTTGCTCACACACAAAATGCTGCATACCTCTCTCATCACGGTGAAGGTATAATGTCATCTAGTGTTTTGTGGCATGCTAGATTTGGCCATATTAATTATATGATAGTCTTCATTTGTTGAGAAAGAATGGTGTTTCTTGTTTGCCTACTGTTCCTAGGAAATTGAAGCAATGTGATGCTTGTATCCTTGGAATGCATAACAAACAACCATTCCACGATTCTATTTCTAGAGCATGTAGAAAACTTGAATTGATTCATTTTGATTTGTGTGGCCCCATGCATGTTCCTTTTGTGAATGGAAATAAATATATCATGTCCTATATTGATGACTACACCAGGATGTGTTGGGTATACTTGCTGAAAGATAAATCACAAGATTTTGAAACATTTAAAATTTTTCATGTATGGATTCAAAATGAAGCTCAGTCTCATATTGGCTCTCTTCGCACTGATAATGGAAAAGAATATACATCTAATGAATTTGAAAGCTACCTTGCCAACATGGGATCAAGCATCAAAGCACAGTTCCGTACAATCCTCAACAAAATGATGTTGTTGAAAGAATGAATAAGATACTCCTAAATATGGTTCATTCCATGATGTTTTTCAAGAATGTAAAATTGATGTTTTGGGCTGATGCAGTTCTATGTGTAGTTTATGTCAAAAACATGTGTCCATTTCATGCTCTTCAAAGCAAGACTCCTTATGAAATGTGGTATGGCCACATTCCTTCGGTGAGGCATCTCAAGGTCTTTGGTTCCACTTGCTATGCCTTGATTCCTAAGGAGCAAAGAAGCAAGCTTGATGCAAGGAGTTGGAGTGCATCTTCTTGGGGTACTCAAATACCACTAAGGGATATTGTCTTTACGATGAGACAAACAAGAAATTTATCCTTTCTAGAGATGTAATCTTTCTTGAATCCTCCAAGAAAGACGAAACTGTTGAGAGGCAAATTGATCATGTGGACAGATTCACTCGTGTAAAGACATATCATGAATTTGATGATGAGATTCCACATCTTGAAGGGAGGATCCCTATCTTGGGTCAATCTTTGTAATCTCCTTTTGAAGCACCATCTTCCCCACATGAAGAAGTTCCCACCACTTCATCAGAAATTAAAGTTCATTTGGATGATGTGATCAAGAGGATTGAAAAGTTGAGGCTTGTTGAGAACTCAACACCATCTCAATCAACTAAGCAACTTGGACCATCTCAGAAACGTCCACCAAAATGGCTTACAAAAACACTTGAAAGTGTTCATCTCGGTGAGGTCAAAAAGACAGGAACTAGAATTTCCTCAAGATAAGATAGAGGTAATGAAGATAATTCAAACTCAGGTTATGTAGATGACATGGATGTTTCATATGATTGAGAGTCGAATTTATCTACTCACCTTGAATCAACTTCCTTTGAAGAAGCCACTTCTCACGATGAATGGAAAGAAGCCATGCAAAAGGAATATGATGCTCTCATCAAGAATGGGACATGGAAGTTGGTGGACCCTCCATTTGGAACCAAACCAATCGACTGCAAGTGGGTATTCAAGAACAAGTACAAACCAGATGACTCACTTGAAAAGCACAAAGCAAGGCTCGTGGCAAAAAGGTTTTGCATAGAAAGAAGGTGTTGATTACGAGGAGACTTTATCCCCCACAACAAAATGGGCCACCATCCGTACTGTATTTTCCATGGCAACACAGAATGGATGGAAAATTCATCAAATAGATGTGAAGGCTGCTTTCTTGAATGGAGATTGTTAAATTTTTGATACCCAACAACAGAATAAGCAACCGATAGTTTCTTAAACCCAAAAATATTTCATAACAAAAATAAAGCTGAACTTTGCTAGTTTACTACAACTGGGTATTTAACTCATGCATGCACAACGAAAAAATAAAACCAATCACACACTGTAATGTTCCCAAGCCAAGATGGAAGGAACATCACGGTTTTGGGTGTCTTTTAAACTTTTTCTGGTTGTGGCATTTCGTCAAACACTTTGCTGATTTACTTGTTTGTATGTGTTTACTTGTAGGTTGACGCCTTGATTTCGGTCTTAGGGTTTATGTTGATGATTCATATGTGTGTTGCAACAATAAACAAGAAGATACCGTAATGGAACATACCTCAACCATATGCAAGACAACATTATGATAGACAAGCCCAAAACACCTCAGATTTGATTTTATTCATAAATAGAAGAACCTGATATAATGAAGATGTCGATCTGGAATGCTCAACAGATGGCTCCAATAAAGAAGATAGAAGTTGCTACAAAATGTTCCAATAAAAGACCACAAGCCTCCAAAGGTCGGATAACAATGAAGACCAATACACGAATGAGATCTGAGCCGTATGAAGTACCAACCCTCAAGATGGAAGATGCCACGCCCTGCTGGATCACTGAATAGCCCCAACAATTCGGCCCTAGTGCCAAAGATGTCCAACTGCTCCAATGTAGATGCCAAACAATAGATCGGGTAACTGCAAGAATAACCCAGGTGCTCAAATCTCCAAGATCCTCTCCAAACTCATGGATCTGCCTCTCCTCCAAGGAATGGTGTGACCCCCTGGATGCCTGAAACCCTAGATAATTCGGCCTCCCTCCTAGAGACCTCCAAAGGCTCCACAAACCTGCTAGAATGATAGATCGGGACACGACAATGAAAACCCAAGTGCTCAAATCATCAAAGGACCTGCTAGACCCCTGGATCTAGCCACCCTCCAAAGAATGGTGCACCCTCCTTTTGGGAATTCGTCCCACTCTCAATACAAATAAATCCTCCACCAAAATATCTCCGGAATCCACCAAGAATAGTGCTATGACACCTGCAAAGGAAACCCAATACCTGGAATTCCCAAAATCTCTTCTCCTCAGCTAGATCGAATCCTCCCTCAATGGATGGTGCGCCCCTCTTGCTGGAAACCCACAACTGGTGTGCCTCTCTCTTTCTGCACCTGTAATTGGTGTAGAATTCTCCTGCAACTAAGTAGATTTGGACTAGAATGGTGTGGGGGAGTATTGCATCCCCGAGACCAAGCTTGGGACAAGCTAGGTGGAATCTTTCACCACCGAATTGTCCTCTAGGGTTTGTTAAGTCAAAGCCCTCAAAAGCCCCAAGAGATGGGCCCTCTAGCTAGAAGCCAGATATCCAAATGATAAACATACATGAATGAATGAATAGAGGCCCTTGCCTTTCCTTTATACTTCTTGCTCACCTTGTCCCTCCAAAGTGACTTTCATTTTATTAATATTTAATTAATTAATTAACCTTTTTACCTCTGAAAAGTGCCTTATCTCTCCTTATGGCTTCCTTGGCCACTGAAAGTCACTTCTCACCATCCCATCCTGTAGTGTTGTTCCTTTCGATTCCAATGAGCTATTACATTGAGAGGTTCCTCCATGTAATGTGCCCAAAATGACCTCTTCAGTTAATTTAATTAACTGATAGCTCAAAATACTCAGAATATGGAAATCGTCGGGATGCAATGGAACCAAAGCCAACCTGTGCGGAATGGATCATAATGATGAAATGGGATGAGCGATGCAAGCCGGACCCCAAAATGCCTCTCAATAATCCCTGTACTCACTATAATCTTCAACTGGCTACCCTGGTCATCATAACACTGTGTAATATAATGATGTCCCAAAGTGGGGACATTACACACACATACACAGTAGATTACCCTTGAAACCCCAGTGTGGGGAAAACTAGCAAAGGGGGGGATTTTATTGAGGCTTCTGAGGAAATATTACAACAAGTACAAAACAAAAATCTCTTACAGTAAATTTCTGGGCGAATTTTGCTCTCCACAGGCACTGTACAACCCAACTATCTTAGCACTCCTTGCTATAGCTGTACGACCAATAGTACAGCCTGTTGTTGATTGTAAATATGGCCAAAAATCGACCTTCTTCCTTGCTAGAATGTACATTGAAGTTTAGCCTGTCTTGGATGAGGCCATACAACCCTCTTTTGCCCCACTTGTCTGTTGTAAAACTCAGCTTGAGTAAGGCTTGGTGTTGGTCGACTGGTATGGCCTTTTGTTGGCCTCCTTCTGCTGCCTTTGACTCCCAGATTCGCCCTCCTCAACTTGTTATTTTCCCTCTCTTCCTCAACCTCAAGCGCTCTCCTCTTCTCAAAATGATGAATGAATGTGCCCAACACCCTCAACCATCCCTTTACCCCTGACTCCACCTCTTGCTGCCTTGAGATGTGTGCCCAACAAGGCCTCCAATGGTCCAAATTTGTTAGATTTTCATAAAGTTTTGTTAGCATTAGATTTACCATAACATTTTGATCTTCTTTTAACATTCAATAATCGTATACTGAAATATAAAAGCAGTAGATAAACAATCACAAGACAGATTTATCTTGGGAAAACCCCAAACTCGGGGAAAAACCCAACCAACTTTTCTTAGAGAGAATCTTTCTAATATCCCAATACAACCATGAACAAGCTCTATTTACAAGAGCAAACCAACAATGAAGAAACCCTGATAACAAATACTCATCTCTTCTTCTTGTCAAACCCTAGCGAGGGTAGACAATTGACCAACACCACAAAATTGGCGCAAGATATGCACATCACTATAGCAAGATAGCGCACCACAGAACTAACACAACTCCCAACTGGCAATTGCAACTGGCAACTGGCAGCTACAACTGGCAACTGGCAGTTGCAACTGACAACTGGCACGAAGCAACTGGGCAACACAACACAACCTTAGCGCAACTCTTCTAGAGGTAGCGCACAAGAGAAACCACCAAGAACCACCAAGAATATCCTTCCCCAAGTGGGTTGCACTCTCCAAGAGAACCAGAGAACTAGAAATAGCGAAACTGTCACAACTACAACTGCTAGCTGCCTAGTGTGCACTGCAGAAGGAGAACTATCTGTCTGTACAAATGAAATGATCCAACCTGTATTTATACTAATCTGGGTGCCTTGTCTGTTTCGACTTCTCATTTTGGATCTTTATTATTTTCTTGTGGGACCGACTTCTCTTCTGGGGTCTTCAATATTACTTTATTATTTTCTTGTGGGGCCAACTTCTCCTCTTGGGTCTTCACTATTACTTTATTATTTCTGTGGGCCGACTTGTTCCGGGATATAGATTCTGTAGGCCTTGGATGATTCACTGTCTCCCACGAATATGCCCTTATTTCTTGAGGGTTCTAATATCTTCCTTTTATTCTTGGGGATGTGAATGTAAACATGGCATCCAAAGATTCTTAAGTGTTCCACATTAGGTTTCTTTCATGAGAAGGCTTCTTCTGGAGTCATATCCTTCAATATGTGGTGGGGACTTCTGTTCTGAACATATATTGTTGTCATGGCTGCTTCTCCCCACAAATACATAGATAAACCTTGATCTTTCATTAGTGCTTTCATAGTTTCTTCAATAGATCTGTTCTTCCTTTCTGCTACACCATTTTGTTGAGGATTATGAGGAACAATTAACTCCCTCCTAACCCCTACCGATTTGCAAAAGGCAACAAATTCCTTGGATGTATATTCTCCTCTATTATCTCTTGAAGACAAAGGACGAAGTTTTCAGCAAGTTTCAAGAATTCAAAGCAGAGATAGAGAACCTCACAAACAAGAAAATCGAGACCTTGAGAACTTGGTAAGAATGTTAAGAATTTTGATCTTGTAAGACTCTGTCTCTGTGAGAACTTGTAAGAACGTTTTTGTTCTTGCAAGAGAGTGAAGGAATGGTCTGCAGGTTGCTTCCCTTATCTATGTGATCCTTTGCAAATTCCTTCATGTGTAGATTGTAGTTCTGGTATTCCTTCAACCATCCTTTGCAAATTCCTTCATGTGTAGATTGTAGTTCTGGTATTCCTTCAACCATCTTTTTGAGGAAAGGTAATGCTTGATAGTTGATATGAGCATACCTTCTATGCCAAAGTTCATTGGGATTGACTTCATCATGTACAAGAGCTTCATCATTTCTTTCTAGTAGTCTATACAGTCTTCCTTCATGGGTTCCAATAACTCTAGCGATCTCTATGCTGGAGTCTCTAGACCATGATAATACTTTTCCATCTACAAAGGCTATTCTGTTTCCTTTGTCTTCTAGGCAAGATATGGATACAAGATTATTTTCTAAACCAGGTACATATAAGACATTGCTCAAATGAACATTGTTACCTGTTTTCAATTTGATGGAGGCTTGACCAATTCCTTTGATTGGATAGGTGTTTTTATCTCCTTTGCAAATTCCTTCATGTGTAGATTGTAGTTCTGGTATTCCTTCAACCATCTTTTTGAGGAAAGGTAATGCTTGATAGTTGATATGAGCATACCTTCTATGCCAAAGTTCATTGGGATTGACATCATCATGTACAAGAGCTTCATCATTTCTTTCTAGTAGTCTATACAGTCTTCCTTCATGGGTTCCAATAACTCTAGCGATCTCTATGCTGGAGTCTCTAGACCAAGATAATACTTTTCCATCTACAAAGGCTATTTTGTTTTCTTTGTCTTCTAGGCAAGATATGGATACAAGATTATTTTCTAAACCAGGTACATATAAGACATTGCTCAAATGAACATTGTTACCTGTTTTCAATTTGATGGAGGCTTGACCAATTCCTTTGATTGGATAGGTGTTTTTATCT
>ML776642.1:583738-606551 GCA_009831015.1 Picea engelmannii
TTGTCTTCTAGGCAAGATATGGATACAAGATTATTTTCTAAACCAGGTACATATAAGACATTGCTCAAATGAACATTGTTACCTGTTTTCAATTTGATGGAGGCTTGACCAATTCCTTTGATTGGATAGGTGTTTTTATCTCCAAGTTCTACCTTGTAGGATGTCTTCTTTTCATTTAGATTAGAGAGTCTAGCCCGATCTTCTGTCATATGCCTGGAAGCTCCATTGTCAATTATCCACATGTCATCTTCAAGAGTTCCTGTGAGAGTTGAATAGTGTAGATGATCCGTCTTTTCATTCATGATTTCTGTTGACTGATAACTGGTCAAGCTTTGACCCAAAATCTCAACCTTGATGTTTTTGCCTTCAGAGAGTGCCAAGTGGTGTGCTGGACTAAGGCACACTAGAATATCTTCTCCTTGAGTAAGGTATTCCATCATAAGGTGCTATGCAAGAGCTTTTAGGGTTTCTGCAACTGCACCTGCTAGTAACCCTAGCGACAATGCTTCAGTAACTGCACCTCCTAGAAACCCTAGCGACAGTTCTTCAACAAGCTTGATAACCTCATGGCTTAGCTTCCTTCCAGTGGTTAGACTGAATGAAGGAGGTGTGGGCCCATAACCTGTTAGAAAAGTGGGTGTGCTCGTTTAACCATAGACAATATAGCAATATTGTCACCCAACCATAGGCACTAATGCCACCCCCGAGCACCTTGACCTTGACAGAGAGAAGAATTCCGGTAGCAAATCAATAGCCAACCAAGGCTAATGCACCAAGCAAAGATAACCAAGACTGATCAGAAAGTCCAACCTAGAAAAACTAAAATTACAGGTTGCAGGAACTGCAGCTGCAACTGCTCCCCATACTTGTGCACTACTAGATTTCTGCAGTGCGCACAAGTGGATTTTTGCAATTCCGAGATGTCTGTCTCAAATGAGAACTGGCATCTTGTATTTATACTGCTTTCTCTAAGCTGTCTGGGCCGACTTCTTCTTCTGAAGGCTAAAGACTCAATATAAAATATTTTCTTTAGCTGACTTCTCTTAAAGGGTTATGTCCAAGTATTTTAGGGTTTTTCTTGCTTTCTGGAATATTCTAATTTCATCAAAGGTCACAAGTGGAGGTTAATACCTCCCGCAGCTACCATAATATCAACAATGGGAACCTGACAACACACCCACTTTTGATATGTTGTACATAAATTCAAATACTTTTGTAACTCTCTATTCTTTATATATTTTGTTGTTAATGATCGTTCTTTTAATCGATGGGTATTGGATGGCCTTGTTGCTTTTAGCAAGAGTGGTGTTTGGCACACTACTTTGAAGTTTGTAAATGACTTAATCACTACAGTAATATTACATCATGTTTTCTGCCAAGTTGACAGAATGAAATTGTGAAAGTTATGCTGCCAGGGTGGTGGGATGCGAAAACCAAATATCCCACATTTCTTTCTATGGCTGTCTGGCCCTACAAAACATAGCATCCCATAACAGGTAAGTCCCTTGTAATTATACAAAATAAATGTCAACTATGTTACCAATCATATAAATGAGAAAACCATTAACTTCTAAAAACTTTATTAGGTTATTGATAGCTAAGATAAAAAAGAATAGTGACAGCTTAATAGGCTTGCCATGGCTGGGATTTTCTTGGAGCTGATTACTTTTTTCATTGACAGTGCTGATTGCACCTGATGGAATGTCATTCCTAGAGTCCAGAATCCAGATCTTTCCACCAGCAGGATGAAGTTCTTGGACAAGGCATGCTGCTTATCACAGATGACTTTTGCCTATTGCATAATATTAATATCAATGGACTGCACCTTAGTTGCTTTGACCTTTGACATCCTCCAACATAACTCCTCTTTTCTCCATTCCCTCTTTTGATCTTGTAAGACTCTGTCTCTGTGAGAACTTGTAAGAACGTTTTTGTTCTTGCAAGAGAGTGAAGGAATGGTCTGCAGGTTGCTTCCCTTATCTATGTGATCCTCCTGCAACTCAATGCTTACCTCTGCGTTGACATCCCTTTTTCTATTCCTGAGTTTTTGCTTCTAACCTTGTTCCATTCTAAACTTAGCCTTCTCAGAATGTTGCTAGGAACCACAAAATGAAGAAGCTGCTTGTGCATTGACTTTCATCTCAGTCTCCAGCTGTAACCTGTCGTGTCAAAATCATCTTCAAATTTATTGTTATCCCCATGTATAGTCTAAAACAATCTATGATCTTACTGTCCTTTTAAGTTGCTACATGAAGTAAACGTTTACATGATTGGGATCTGCCATGGAGAACTGATAAAGGTAAGAAAAGCGCCCTTCTGTTTGTGGAGTTAATCCCCTTTATTAGCCTGTTTATGAGTATTAAGAGCTCTCCTAATATCGTCAAACGATAATTTGGGAAGGAGGGAGATGAAAGTCTTGGCTAATAAATTGAATCTTGAAGTTTCCAACTGTCAAGGTTCTGTTCCTCTAGCATAGCTTTAACAACTGAAGGATAACTAAAGATTCGTGAACTTCAAAGTTCTATGTAGTTTAGTTGAATACCTTGATTAAGGCTGAGAACTCACTGGCATGAGCTAATCCCAGGCCAGTTGAAAAGGCCAGGAAAATTTTTCTTTCTGAAGCACATATAATTCATCTCTTTCCTGCTTGGCCTAGGTTACCCTTGGCATCTTCATAAAGATTCAAAGTATTATTATACAGGGGTAGTGGGCTGGGTGAGGATCTTCATCGAATGGTCTCTCATTGGTTGCCTTTCAATAACTGGACTGGCTTCACTTTACAATGTACATGCTGTCTTGTTTTTCTCTTTTGTTATTGTTGCCAGTTTTATATTTATTCTTTCTGTGCTTCTAAGGGCATATTTTCCTCACCTAGTAGCTGGCATGTTGGAATGCTGTACTGTTTAATGTATGTTGGAATGCTGTACAGATGATGGCTAAAATCTCTGTATTTATTTTTTCCTTGTGAAAGACTATTTTGTTGCTCAGTTATCAAAAGTATTTTACCATATTGCATAAGAGGATTAATTTTTTAACAAGCTATTTTGCAGGATTTTCTTCTTGGTGTCAATTCAACTCGTGCATTACTGAAATTGTTGAAAATTTGGTTTCTCTTCTCATGGAATTATCATTTATGATATATTGCTTCCAGCAAGAAGCTGTACTGGTTGGTTTCTTTTGCCTCTTTGTCAGAGGCGGATTATTTACTGTCATTTCATGTGTTTGCAGGGTTAGTGATGCAGAAGAGAATCTAGGTGAAAGTGAAGTAAGAGAGGCACATCTTGCCAAATCCTTGTATTACATACGCATTGGTGACAAGGTATAATAACTTTCCTATATACTTCATTGTTTCAGGCATTTATATTTTCAAAATACTCTCTGTATAATCTTTATCCTGATGGAACGAATGCCAATCTTACTGTTTTCTTCTCTACAGGAAAAAGCTTTGGAACAAATCAAAATCACTGAGGGGAAGACAGTTGCTGTAGGCCAGAAGATGGACTTAGTTTTTCACACACTTCAGCTTGGTTTCTTTTTCATGGACTTCGATTTGATTTCAAAAGGCATTGATAAAGCTAAGAAGTATGTCATCTTGTGTTGGTCTCTTCTGCTTTTTCTTCATGCCGTGCAAAGCAATCTTGCATTTATTGACTTTGGTAGCCATCATGCAGTTTGTTTGAGGAAGGGGGTGATTGGGAAAGAAAAAACCGACTAAAGGTGTATGAAGGCCTTTACTGTATGTCTACACGAAATTTCAAGAAAGCTGCTGAGCTATTTTTGGATTCTATTTCAACATTCACAACATATGAGCTTTTCCCATATGATAACTTCATATTCTACACTGTGCTGACAAGTATCATCTCACTGGACAGAGTCTCCCTAAAGCAAAAGGTATTGGATTTTTTCAGATGTCTTCTAGGTGAATTTATTTTTCCTGTCCTGCAGAATATATTTACTAATACCATGGAGTTGTGATATTTCAGGTGGTGGATGCACCTGAGATTTTGGCAGTGATTAGCAAGATACCACATCTTTCAGACTTTTTGAATTCACTTTATGGCTGTCAATACAAGTCATTCTTTGTCGCCTTTGGTAAGCATGCATTTTATATCTTTCAAGTCTAATTTCAGTGCACAAAAAGAACCACGCTGACTCTGAATTAGGTCATTTTCAGAAGTTGCCAGAATTTTAACATCTGTAGATGTGCTGCTATCTCTCTGTCTATATTTTGGTAATTTGTATGCTTTGTTACCTTCATTGGGCATTGATATTGCTAAAACCAATTATTGTGTTCTACACAGCTGGCCTGACGGATCAAATAAGATTGGATCGCTACTTGCATCCACATTTTCGATATTATATGAGAGAAGTCCGTACTGTTGTGTATTCTCAGTTTCTAGAATCCTACAAGAGTGTAACCATGGAAGCTATGGCAAGAGCTTTTGGTGTTAGTGTTGATTTTATTGACAGGTAAGCAATCTGAAATATCTAAGAATGCAATGCATTTTATATTGTTATCAATTGTTCATGATCCTACTATGCTGATCATGGCATGGTTTTAAAACTTGGACTCGGAATTGGTCGAGTGTCAATTGGACTCGGAATGATTCGGACCAATCTGATTTCAATGACTTGGTTTACTAAAATACATAAAATATTTAAATTTTAATGAAAAAAATATATTTTAAAGATTCCAAACCATTACAGACAAAATATGCAAAATCTGCTCATTGATATACCATGTAAGGAGTGATATATCAAAATGGCACTTAGTGCAATACATATCAGCAACAAAGTACATAATCAATGAGGCTCTAAATGGCCTCTAGACTCTAGAGTATGAAAACATGCTACAAGCATCTCCTTTTGCCTAGCTTCGTCTTTTTCAAATTTTGCAAGCTGATTTTACAATTTCAATCTAATTTGTCCAATCTCCTCTAATGTGGCCATGTATGGGGCAACTTGGTCTCTTATACCAGCCAAGTGTTCTTTCAACCTACAAACTGTTAGTTATAACTGTAACCTCAACAGTATGTGACTGTACACTGCCAACTGTTCTGGCTCGCTGTATTAGTCGTTAGGATTTCTTGTTTTGTTTCTTGATTCAGTTGTAATGTTTCTCACCTATAAGGTTCATCCTTTCATCTAATATGAATGCGCTCTACACATTCTTGTTTCCAATCCGTCTTCTCTTTATTATCTTCTTTACTTCTTATTTTGTCATGGTATCAGAGCTAGTCAATAATGGTGAAATCGCCCTTCAATTTTGTGGCTAACGAGATCAGCTCGCAGACATTTTTACAAAGCCATTAGGAAAAACCGCTTTTGATTTTCAGAGACAACACTTGGCATTATCAGTGCTGATGTTTGTAACTCTTGAGTTTAAGAGGGAGTGTTAGTTATAACTGTAACCTCAACAGTATGTGACTATACACTGCCAACTGTTCTGGCTAGCTGTATCAGTCGTTAGGATTTCTTGTTTTGTTTTTTGATTCAGTTGTAATGTTTCTCACCTATAAGGTTCATCCTTCATCTAATACAAATGCGCTCTACATATTGTTGTTCCCAATCCGTCTTCTCTGTATTATCTTCTTTACTTCTTATTTTGTCACAAACCCCCACTCCCCTTTATGCATTTCTTGCAATATTTGCAATAAATCTCCTCATCAGCAAGATCAGCATGGATCCATGCAAGTTCTTTGACTTTTGGGGCCATGGTAAAATTCCAAATCTGCAAATTCAAATATGCAACATTGCAAACCTTATTTTAAATTCTTAATATGCAAAGTTTCGTACTTCAAACTTCAAAAGTTTAAACTGGCCCTCTGAACCGTGCTTGGCCGAGTTGGTATGGTGGCTGGTCAACTCGGCTGAGTTGACTTGGACCGATTTTTGAAACAGAGATCAGGAGGGTTTCAGCATTTAGGTAAATTGGTTGCCAGCTATGAAACATTAAGAAGTTGAGCAATGCTTAGATCTTCTAATCAAATTTTGTGATTCTTTCTATGTATGCAGGGAACTCTCTCGTTTCATAGCCGCAGGTAGGCTTCACTGCAAAATAGATAAAGTTGTTGGTGTTCTAGAAACTAACAGGCCAGATGCGAAAAATGCTCTTTATCAAGCAACTATTAAGCAAGGAGACTTTTTGTTGAACCGCATTCAGAAGCTCTCCAGAGTAATTGACCTTTAAAAGTAGTTCAGAAGTGAGCTACTTTCCTTACTGCTAAAGTGCCATTTTGAAATTTCACATCATTATTATTCCTTTCAAATTTCAGACTGTATTTCGATGTTATTAGATTTTGGTGATTAATTGATTGCATTGTAAGTACATTTATATCTTCCATTTATATCAGGATAATAGTTTTCTTGGAGAGGTGACAACAATAACAACGTGAAGTTAACTTTCTGAATTCTGTTTATCTCATTTAGATCTTTTAACCATGGCTGATTTTATGAATATCACTTGGGTCATTATTTTTCACTTTTGGCAGTTGAAATAATTGCACTGAAAGAAGCGAGGTGGAAGAGATGTGCTACATAACATAACACTAATAGTCTAAAATGGAAGAAAAAAATTAACATCGGAGTTTAATATGAAAAAAAAAGGCTGACATATAAGTATAAACTAGCATATATCTATCTTAACCCTGGATCTTTTAAACACAGTTTTGCACACAGGCTTTTTTGGATCTCTCCCAGTACTTGATAGATCTGGGGTTAACATGGATTTATGCTAGTTTACTCTCAATGTGTGTTATTGAATTTGGAAACATGTAGAGTATAGCTTTTTATTTGATGTAAACACTTGATCAATTTTTATTAGTTTACTCTCAATGAGTGTTACTGAAATTGAAAACATGTGAAGTATATAGCTTTTTATTTGATGTAAACACTTGCCCAATTTTTTTTTGCAAAATAATTGCTGATTTAATGATTCGTTATATAAATGTATTTTGTGCTGATACTGAGAGCACTGCAGTTTTAACATTTTCGTTATGCCATTCGTGTACGAGATACATTAGTGCTGAAAACAGTGATATATTATAGTTTGTCAAGCATACACTTCCCAAGAGTTAGTGGTATCCATACCCAAGTTTTATTTCGACGTTTTATATTATGTTTGAGAAAGTGGATCGGGTCTTAGTGACCGATTGGAGCTAGAGTCCAATATTGCTTAGGTTTGATATTTGTAACTTAATGTCTGTTGATGTCTAAATCTGCAGAGTGTATCTTGTAACATCTTGATCCTGCTTGAAATATGCTTGCTGTTTTTTAGACCAACAAATGTTGTTTTGCATTTACAAGGTTTTTGTGCATTTATCGAGGGGATTTATCAAGTCATTAGCCGTTTTGCATTCACAAGGTTTTTGTGCATTTATTGAGGGGATTTATGAAGTCGTTTAGGATTTCCCTCTGTTTTAAAACAAGATTATGCAAGCCAGCATTGAGATGCATCTTTCTTTCAAATTTCACCATCCAAAACATCATAGAATTTGGTCTCTTAGTTGACCAGCTATGTATTGACTTGCAGGAGCTCTCCAGAGTAATTGACCTTTTTGAAATTTCACATCAGACGTTTTTAAAATTTCACATCATAAGATGAATTAATCATTATCATTCCTTTCAACTTTCAAACTGTATTTTGATATTATTAGTTTTTGGTGATTAATTGATTGCATTGCAAGTACACTTATAACTTTTATCTTCCATTTATATTAGGATAATATTTTTTTTTGGAGAGGTGGCAGCAATAACAACTTTCAGAAATTCTCCAGAGTAATTGACCTTTTTGAAATTTCACATCATAAGATGAATGGATCATTATCATTCCTTTCCACTTTCAGACTGTATTTTGATGTTATTAGTTTCTGATGATTAATTGATTGGATTTGAAGTACACTTATCTTCCATCTATATCAGGATAATAATTTTCTTGGAGATGTGGCAACAATAACAAGGTGAAGTTACCTTTCTAAATTCTATTCATCTCATTTAGATCTTTAAACGATGGCTGATTTTATGAATATCACTTGGGTCATTATTTTTCACTTTTGGAAATAATTGCACTGAAAAAAACGAGATGCACTCTGTTGACACGAAGATTAAATTTTTCCACCCTATAAAAATGAAGCTTCATCTTTTTCTGAGCCATGGAGCCGCCCTTAGTTCAAAATAGAAAGGAGTCGGAATCACTCGTTCCTTTTCGAGTTTCGAAATTCGGTTCCTCTCGAGGTGTGATCTTCAACTATCCCTTTTTCCCGATGCCGAAATCCCGAAGCCATTTCAAAATGTTAAGAAATATAAAGTAAAAAGGGGGAAGAAATGAACGTTACTTTTTCGTCGTTTACCACAAAACACTTTAATTCGTAATGAATCAAATTCCTAAACACAATTATCTCTCCCTTAGTCTTTTGCCATTCGGTTTTCTCTCTGCTAAAGTGTTTTCAAACTCTTCTTCTTCGAACTCTCGGTCCTCGATTTTTCGAAAACTAAAAATTAAAAAGTAATTTTCCACTAATCATGATTAATTAAAGTTTTTTAATACGAATGATTAGCGTCTCGTTAATCCCATTGCAATTTCGCGATTCGAGGTTTACTTGTGACATATCCCCTGACGACAGGATCCTCGAAGTTCCGAAATGCGAAATCATGTTTTCTTTAAACAAACCCTAAGATTAAAAGATTAAGCTGTTTTCAAAACATGATTAATGATGACTAAGCTACTTCTTGCTTTTCGGGAATTAAGGAAGGCAGTGATTTTCGGGTTTTCAGTTTCGAAATCGTCGATATACGACAATATTAATAACGGGTAAATGCAAATATTTTTGACGTGAGTTCATATCTCTAAGCATATCTTTCAAATTAAAACATTTATTTTTCATCGATGGTATCAGTGCGTTCCCTACAACACAAATTTAGAGATTAATAAAGGTCCTGTGTGTCGAAGTTCATTCTTAACCTTTACCTCTGTAGTGAGTCACATTTGTCCAGTTTTATACACTTTTCTCTGTAAACAGATTTTTGGTCCAGTATAACCACCATAGCGCCCAAGAAGGCCACCAAGAAAAACGAGGAAGTTGCAGAGGTCTCGAGTCTAGACAAAGATGTTGTATCTACAAAATCGCATGCCATCGATTCCATAAAATTCTAGAGGCAGATTTTTGAAACTCTCGATTATGAAATTAAGAACTTCCCCCATGATGCCAACAACAAACTCCGGGATATTGCAGAGTTTGAACTTCACAAGGTGGCTACCCGGCCGTGACTCCTGACTTACAACGACATGATTAGTTGGGCTTTAGAGCGAGCGGATGTGCAGATGAGGAGCATTCTGGATAGCCGAGGGGTCGTCATCGGCTCCTTCAGACCAGAACATATGCAAGTAATGTATAAACTGTCTTCCTATCCCAAATACATTTATAATAAAGATTTCGTTAGTGAGTTTTAGAGGAAAGAATGTTTTGAGTCAGATCAAACGTATCTTGACATAATAAAAGACTGGTGGAGAAATGAAGCAAAATTCAGGGCCGACACACATGGTGTTTACGCCACAACGTCTTTAAACGAGTATATGGTTTATGTGGCGATGATGTTATGTAGGCTTTTTGGTAAGAAAAATCTTACCCACTTCCTAGCGGAATGGGTACCTCTTTTGCGTGAGGCCGCAGAAGGTTACAACTTCAATTGGGATAAGATTTTATCCGATAACATAGCGAGAGAGGTTATGGAATACTAGACTGCAAGATCAAAAGGCCAAACAACAACCTTTTATATGTATGCATACATCATGGATGCTATATGCTTCTCAACTCCTTTCCCTTTGATGAATTGGAGTTGGAATCCGACTTACCCGGAGCCTATTCATGAATATCATTTTAAACTTTGGGAATAAAACGCCAAAGATTCATTTTATAAAATTTGTCATTTCGTGGTAATACCACTACACCAGATGCTATACGACTGTGCACCCCCCGCATTTCAGAGTTGGTCATAGGGAGCCTTCGGGCAATTGCTGGCTTGTCTATAGAGGAGAATTTCTCCTACATCAGAGTTTTCGGATGTTCGATTCCTCATGCGCTCCCAAAATTCCTCCCTGATAGACTAGTGTGTAGGGAGGTAGCTTATCAAATAGTAACGGGTGGAATCGGGATAGAATTAAAGACAACTCAAAAGAAATCTTGGCTTGTTTTTCTCGTTCAGATTGGAAAATTTTCACTTCTCAACTTGGGTCATTCCAAGGTTGAAGCGGCAGCACTGGAGGAGGTCAAATTGGTAGACCTTGAGCAGAGGAAGCACGATCCTTACCAGTTAGTGGGGAAACACATGGCTCACTGCAATATGAAAGCATATGAACATGAGAAGTCCCCTTGGGATGACATGTTCAAAGGGACTAAGACTTATAAAGAGGTGTTAGAATGAGTACAGACACTGTCGTCCGACTTGCAAGCTAGTTTTCAGACCTTTCAGAAGCATAGACGGAGTGGTCTGCCCAAAGTACTGCAAGGTGAAGCAATCACCTTTCCCCAGGAACAAGAAAATACTCCCCCAGGCTTCGAACAAGAAGCACAGGAGAAGGGCAATCCTGAAAAAGTCCCACAGGGTACTGAAAGGCCCCTACAAAATAAAGAGGCCTTACAGATGAAAAAACCAGAGACAGAAGCAGAGGGGAGGTTCGGGATACCTCTCGAGTCCAGTAAGCTCACTCCCCTTTCATCACCTGCTGTTGATGTTAATATGCCTAAGGCAATAGAAGGGAAAGTATCTACAGAGATAGGAAGTCCCATAGCTTCCTTAACCCCCTTACAGTCCGCCTTTGGATTCCCACAGACGGGAGCCATATTTGTTGATGACCTCACCTCTATCTCCATAGATGAGATTCCTCCTTCTGATTATTTTTTTAGCAGAAAGAGGAAGGCTGTCCTGAAACAAGAGATGTATATGAAGGAGGGGGGTATGGTAAAAAAACATAAAGTCTTGCTAGATGGACATAATTTGGAGGAGGAGGATTTCGCTACAAAGATAGCAGGTTCCATGGGAACCATGGCAACACCAAATTTTTTTACCGTGGGAAACATGAGAACGAGGATAAAGAAGAGTAATAACATGATAGCTTAATTACAGGATCAGTTAAAGAATGCCGAGAAGAACATTAGAGAAGAGGTGAATAAAAGCTTGGAGCAGACCGGTTGTTGAAAGGCTAGAAATTCAATCACTCAAATCAAGCCTGGACGAAATGAACCAGAGGATACAAGCAAGTCAGGTGTAGGTTGCTTAGCAAAAGGAGCATGCAGAACAATTACAGGCTAAGTTAAATTTGATGGAAGGTCGGGTTATAGATTTAAAGGATTTCCAAACCCTCTCGTTGGAAACACATACAAAGATAGAAGCCGAGCAACAAAGACTGATCTCCAAAATAGGGATCATCCATAATTACTTTTAAGAGGTAAGCAAATCTCTTGATAATATTATTTTACTAGAAAAGGAAGCTAAAGCAACAATGAATACTTTCTAGAAAGCGGTTGCATGTTTAGGGAATAAAGAGGTGACAAAAAATCTAAAGCTCTCTGTCATGGAACAAATAAAAGGAGACATCATGCTCAAGGTATGGGAAACAAATATATCTGAGAGCAAGAAGATAGTAAAAGAAATCAAAGATGATTGTGAAGGAATCTTCGATTCTTTGGATAAACAAGCATTAGGCATTAAAAAAAATGACTGCTCCGAGTCACTGGGGCAAATAAACATTGAAAAACAACAGTTGGACTGCAAAGAAGGTTTGAAGAAGATTCAGATTGAAATTTTACAATTGAAGGAAATCGATGCCAACCTAATAAACAGATGGTTGGTACAACCCAGTTTAAAATTGCAAGTGATCAAGTTTTCTGACCAAGGTTTTGAAGATCGGTTCTCAAAGGTACAAATAAAGTTTTATCTGTTTGAGACTAAAGATCTTCCAACACCTCCTAGAAACTTCGTCCATTTTATGGAGAAATGTATTGAATGTGTAGCATCAAAGGAGGGAGAGACTTCGACTAAGCAATGAAGTATCGTTTGGAAACTCATACTGTTGGAATGATAGATAAACAAAAGTTAATCGTGCAACAGTTAAGGTTGCAGTTTTGTAACTATTTTTCTCCTAGAAAGTAGGAGATTGTTAACCATCAAGTATGGATGACCATTGTATAAATACAGGGAACGAAGACTAAAATAGGGCTGGAGGATCTCTCTAAAAAAACATTTTTGACGAAGTAATTTTGAAGAGACTCTAAATTAATAGAAATGCAGATTGAAGATTCCAGATCTTGTCACTTCTGAGTTATGTGTTTCCCTGTCATCTCATCTTTCTTATGTATGTTTAATTGATGAATGCTTAACTACAATTTAGTACAACCTCTACTGTGGAAATTATTATTCTTGTTATTTCAAATCATTTACAATTTTTCCTCTATATCCGTTAACAATAGATACAAGACCTGTAGATGCTTAGATTTCAACATCATATGCTTCATTAATATTTTTTTCATTTTATAGTCTTCTGTTACAATGTGAGATTCCTTTGAAATTGATGCCTCACTTTGTTAATAGTTTTATGTTTTTCTCCATATCATGCATGCTTTTTTTCTTTAAAATTTGACTCAGATACAAGAAAAGGCCTACAATTTGGTCATACTATTTATTTGTGTTTTGACATCATTCTCGTTACATTGTGGTATAGAGATAACCAGCCTAAAAAGAAAACACAGAACTTTATCCTCCTTTACTTTCCTTCTTCATGACAGTACCAGTTGCAAAGCAGCCTAACATCGAGCCCGGTCTCTCGGATCAAACCAACATTGCTCTAAATTTATTTAACACTATTTTACAAACAACAAATAACCAGGTTGACTTAGAACGTTCATGAGCAACAATTGAGAGAGATATCAGTATCCAGGAAAACTGAGAATTTCGACAGAGACAGTTGAGAAATCGACAATAGCCTTTACCTTTTTATCAGTCTTTTTTCTATTCTTAGCTCCCTCTGTTTTTTCAGATGCCTTGACAGTATACTTTAAAGCCTTAAAGTATAAATTCAGGAACAACACACTATACAACCCAAGTGGAAGAGATGTGCTACATAATACATAATGTAACACTAATAGTCTAAAATGGAAGAAAACAATTAACATCAGAGTTTAATGTGAAAAAAGAAAAAGGTTGATGTAAAAGAGTATATTAACATATATCCATATTAACCCTCGGAGGGGTACCATAAATGTGTGCTACATTTGGCATGGCCATGGCTGCAATATCATAAGAAATGATTGCATAATACATTGGTTGACAGGTCGAGGTCATAAGATTTTGTTAAAAAACCAAGATGGACTTGGTCATTGGATGAGAGATAGTGCACTACAAGTTGTTTACAAGATACCTTATATAACCTTGACAATTTGTAAATCCAAATGGAAACTAAGTCAAGAAGGTTGTTTCGACCATCTTATAACTCTACAGTGGCATGATCTATGCACATAGTGAATGATAACTAGATGAGAATTGAATGTAGAATCACTTTATGTGTGTAATGGTTCCAACAGAGTAACTCATGCATGAGCTCTCTTTGGTGGCAACATAATAAAATGTTGACTACTACACTTGGGAGGATACAAACATGTTAGACTACATGTCCTTGAGAGGGTGAAAGACATCTCATGCTTTCAAAGGAAGTCTAGGTTCACAAGGTTTTGGGCCAATAATTTCTTAAAAATTAAATTACCTAATAAATCAAGGATGAATATTTGTGTGATATGTGCAAATTGAAAAGACAGAGGACTCCAATTCTCCAATTCAAAGGAGTGGAAAAAGTGAGCCTACTATTATTAAAGTATAATCTTTGATAAGAATTAATCATCATAATATTTATTGTTCATTTATTTTTTCTTAATTGTCTTGTAGGTAGTTGATCAACTATTTCAACGTAAAGGAAAATAATTTTATAAATGACAAAAGTTAGAAAAACATAGGAAGAAACTTTTAGTCATCTTGATAAATATAGTTTGATAATTAAGGGCATGGATCAATTTTTTTTTATGTTGTCTCATTTTGTTCATGTATCGAAAAATATAATGGAAGAGAATTTTGTGCAAATCCATTTAGTTGGGTGCATAGTTAGCAACAAGATTTTGATTCCTAAGGCCAAACATAAGGAATAACTCAAATATAGAAGTTATTATAATTTAGATGTACTTAGTTCCTTTGCAAGGACCTTTCCAAAAGTTCCCTATGTTCAATTAGATAATACAGGTAAATATTAACAATTTAACTTGTTCTTGCATATCTCTCAATGATAGTAGAAATTAGTCTGTTCAAAAAGATTAATAAGGGATTTCTACTTGTAGGCTATACTGTTGACTAAATTGAACAAATGTTTAGTCCATTATCTATGAGGTCAAGGAACAAATATGCATAGAGTCTCCCAAACCTATCATTTGTTATGAGTGATGCTTACCATCTAAAGCCTATGATTTCCACATTGAAGGAAACTATTGACATGGAGCATTTTGTGTTAAAGTGTCTCACAACACAAAAGATGTAATGAAATGTTAAATAATCATAACTTTCAACATCTTTTTTGGATTAAAATAATTTGATATGTAAGGCAATTATTTAGGTTAAGAAATACTGTGACTTTTTGGAATGGGATCCACTGTAAATTTAAAAAATACTGTGACTTTTTGGAATGGGATCTATTTGTAAATTTAAAAAATACCGTAACTCTTTGGAATGACATCCATGCTTAAGGTATGTTTCAAGTTGTACAATTTGTGTTGAACTCTATTCTTCTTACTAAAAACAATAGAATTATATTTGCAAGAAGACTTAACATTCATTTGACTTTTCAACATGTAAGGCTGAAATATAAGAGATAATAAGTCTGACTTGTGTTTCCTTTGATGAAGAAGATTGGTGGAAATATTTTTTATATTAACAAAAAATAAACGTTATTTCTCATAAATGAGGATAAATTGTTAGTTTCTACATTCCAATAACCCAATTTTATTTATCAAAATGCTTCTAAACAAAATTAAAACCACCTACTTTACAACCTTGCTAATCAAGAAACGGAAAGGGAGATAAATGTAGGTTCAATTACTAGAAAAATGCAAGATATTACAATTGGAACTGTTATTTCTGTCCCCACTAGTGAATAGACATGGTACATATAGTTTGGATTGCTATATTTGAATTATTTCACAAAGAGAATAAACTTGAATCAATAAGTGTCCATTGGTACCACACCTTATTAAAAAGATAGTTTCACTAGAAATTATGAAAAAATAAATAATAGTTAGGCCAAGCAACAATTGAGGAAAGAAATGAAAGATGAAGAAAAAATCTTAGTGTGATATCTTAGCATTAAAAGATGTCATATTAATACATGAATTTTACTTAACAAACCAGGGGCCGATTTTTTTCCTTGAAAATAAATCTCCAGGAATCTCCTAGGCATTTCCCACTTTTCAAAGATGGTACCTAGTGTAAAGTGGGTGGCATAGACTTAGTGCACCTAACCCATGGGAATCAAATTGAGGACTTGTACAATGCGTTGGATCACTGAAAACATCTTGGCAACAATGGCACCAACCTATTAAGGTAGCCCTTAGGGCTATGACTAATTTGTAAGCAAACTCAAGAAACTTTTAGAGATTCAAAGTTGTCAAGATATAGAAGGATTTTTTTATCAGATTGTAGGATCATCCTTTGATCAAGAGGAAACTATTGAAGGAGAAGATTGATGTCAAGAAAGATGTTAGCTAAAATATTTGTGTATTTTTAAATTTATTTATAGTTTAAATTCAAAGTTTTCAAGCCTTTTTTTTATAAGTAAGAGTAAGACAATCTATTTATATATACAAAATTAGATTACATACTTGATAAGAGGTCACCCAAGGTGCGATTGACCTCCTATATCTTTTCAAAACAGATCCTATGCATAAAGCTAATAGACTTTCAAACAAGAAAATATAGTAACCAACTTTTAAGGTTAATAATCTCTTTGCCACTACTAGTTTTTAAAAGGACATATAGGCGCTTCCATGTAGGTTGCATGGGCAAGCCCAATGTTCCTTAAATAAAAATAGTGAATTCCAAAACTCATACCTAGACCTACTATGACCAAGAAAAATGGGGAAAGTCATGGGACATGGGCTTAAGCATCCTCATCATTGAGAAGGAGATGTGACATTGTGGGATGTTTCCATCTAGGAATGTTGGTTTCTCCTCTACGAATGTGTATCCATGGGCATCTTTGCAATTTCAGCATGCAATACTAGTGTGTAGGTCAAGTATTTCTTGGAGGGAGTCATATCTATGATCCAATAGTTAGAGGATATCTAGAAAGTGCACCATGAGGGGATTTATTATTCAGTCTTGTTATTCATACTACAAGCAATCATCTCACTAAAGTGTTAGTACAGGTCCACTATCTTGTTATACTGGGTAATTCTACTACGATAGATGCCTATGTTTGGGAATAACTTCTCTATCTCTCTATCCATAGTCTAATTGTTGGTGTTTTGTCTCTATTGGTAGACCCTATCTTCAAGCTCATCCAATTGTTTAAAGGTGGACATCGTGTGCCTAGAATCAAACCCCTTTGACAAATGCTTGGAACCCATGAGCTATCTACAAGTACATGGAGGTGCCTAGGATTTTCCCTTTCTACTTTGGGCCTTTGGAGGTCTTCCCCTACTCGTTCTCATGGGTGGTGCATCCTCCATGCCATCCCTTTAGCTACCCCAGTCACCAATCTTAGGCCCACATGTAGTAGATGACTTCAATCCAACATTTTCCATGTTTCTCCTGATAATAGAATGATAGAAACTTCTCAAATAGTGGGAAATGACATCATTTGCCTCCATTCCCGAGCCCATATAAAATATATTGACCATATAGTTTATGACAAGAACCAATAATGGTCATGATGGCTTCCAAATTGTCCTCCATGTAGCATTAATCATTGTTGTGAGTATGGGTATCAAGCTCCCTTGGCTTAGGTATAGGACCATCATGGACACCTCCCTATTATTGTAACATTCCTAGTTTTAATCCCCGTCAATTATAATGTAATTTTATAAATGTGAATTAGGCTTGTAATCCGATGTGTTGGAGCGAAGAGCCCGTATTGATTTAATGTGGTTGGGGGTTGAATTGCATGTTATGAACATTGAATAATTAACAAAATAAATAATTGTTGGCTGCAATACAAAAGGAATGAAGAATGATGGGGGGCTATGATTCCACAAGAGAGAGAGGGGTCCAAGGGGGAATTATTCATGGTTAATCCAACCCAAGTTCATGAAATTATTATCTTTGTGTATAACCTTCTATTTGTTGACTGAGTGTTTGAGAAGCCAATCATTTAAACTCATGTAAGAGGGTAGGTGTGAGTGGTCACATCCCATAGTTATTGGAGAGCATGAGATGAAGTACAATCATCCTTGAGTAGAGTGTGAGTCAAGCAAGCAGGGAAGCAGAGGAAATTTGTATACAGAATAGGGACAATTTTTACAGGGAGATTTTGGGCAGGAAAGGAGGAGCATAGGGATGGGAAAAGAATCAACCATGGTATACTTTAAGTCAACCATTGTTTGGTTGTATTTTGTTGTAAAGAAAGAGGTTTGTGTGCCTGTAAAATCAAGCTGTAAGCCTGTGGTGCACATAACTATTGAGGAAAGATCTCAAGAGCCTTATGAAGGATGTTGTGAGAACTCTTGAAGCAAATGAAAGTTCCTGGATCCTAGTTGAGTAATTCCTGGCCAAACGAGTGCACTAGGAACCTTGATAAACGAATGATACAGCTCGAGAGATTGTGAGCAGTAAAGGAGGTACATTCCTTGGGTAGTGCAGGTTGTGGGGAAGAGAGAGCTAGCAGATTGGAACTGTTGTGGGAGTAGAAATTGGGTTCGGGGGATGTTGTGTGTGGAGAGTGGACAACTAGTGGGTTGGATCTCCTTGTTGAATCATAGCCTCAACTCAGGGGTGGCTTGCTGATGAGAGAAAATAACCAGCAATGCCCATGGCTGGGAGGTTCATCCTTCGTATGAAACCAGTTGGATAGCTGTTAACATATAAGTGTTGTTGTTGTTTATTTATGATTATTAGTCTGTGTGAATTATTGATATGAATTCTGAAATAAAATAACTCAGAGAGAGATATCCAATGACCTAAATGGTTTGCAAAATAGAGCTCGTATGAGAAAGTTACAACCAAAACAATGAGGGTAAAAGTTTGGCACCAATTTTACTTCCGGAGGGCATAACTCCATGCTCAGAAGTCCATTTCGGGCATAGGAGAAATCGATGGAAATATTATAACCCATAGAAGCCAACAATGAAGTCATATTTTGGTTATGGGTACATGAAAAAGGTGTAGGAAGAGAAATAAGGCACTTGTAGCATGCAAGGATAAATTGGGTAAAACAACCTAAACTTCCTCGGACCATAACTTTTAGCTCAGAGCTCGTATTTGAGAAAAAAAATAGTTGATGGAAATGTATTGAGGAGTATAAAACATCCGCCAACCCAAAATTTCGAATTGTGCAATAAAATTTTCCATAAATTAATAAATAAATTTTTGTAGCAGTAAAAGAGTGGAATTGGCAGCATGTAAATGTTGTAACTTTTCACTCAGAACTCAGTTTGAGACATGAGTACAACTGTTGGAAAGATGTTTCAGAAGGGAATGCATCTAAGAAGTCATATTATTTATTTGGTTCATTGTGTCCTTAACAAATTGATACAAAATATGATCTGTAGCATTAATTGAGAAGAGATCTAACAAATGGTTGCTTGTACATGGTACAAAATTAGAAGTATAATCATATGGATTCAAGCCTAGGATTGAATATCAAAATATTGGAATCATGGAAGAGATTGTAGAAGTTGGTTGAGGCAATAATGAGCTACAAGACAAGTAATGAAAGGTGGAATTGGATTCCAAGAGCTATGCAATTACTTGATATGAATATTTTTCCAAATAGTGTCAAAATTTGGAGAAGCCTTCCCAAATGATAGTGGTTAGTGCCAAAGGTGACTATTGTGTAAGGAAGAGTGTATATGCTTAGGATAGTACCTAAGCATAATCCTAGAGGAACACTTGAACTGCAACATTTTTGACACATAAACAAAGGCTAAGCTTACTAATCGTGCATTGTCATTAAGAAAAATAACACTTTGAAGAGAGTGTTGTGTGAAAAAGATTTCTAGAAAGAGGATAAGATTACACAACTGAACATTGTGTGGGTCCATTCTAGATTAATCTTAGTGTCCATTGGACAGGAAAGAGATGAAGCTTGTGTATATGGTTGAATCATCAAAGAACTACAAAGGAAAGTGTAGGGAAAGTGATGCAAGGTTGACAAAGGACTAAAGAAGAGTAGAGGGATATTAATATTTCATTGCTATAGAGAGTGTGAATGGATTGAAAAGGAAATTCAATATATATTTTTGTATAAGGTATGAATCCAACAAGTAAAGAATGTCATTACATGCACACGGTGTAAGGGGGACTCCATAACCTTGAAGGTAGAAATATAATGAATGCTACAAAGCTGGTTGCAAGAGAAGGAAAGAGGATGCCATAAGATGAGGTGTGACTCATGAAGTTGAAGAGTCATCTCTATGTGCAAGAATAAGGGATTGTTAGATATGATCTAGCAACTCTTTTCTAAAAGTACACAAGCAAGAAAGTTGCCTCTATTATCAGAGTGCGCAACAAAATCACAATATAGGTGCAAATGAAGAAGTGTGGCATTTCCATTTAGAGCAAGGTGGTATTGAATGGACAAAAAATGCTTCACAGTGAATCACTCTGTGAAGTGAAGAGATGTATTTAATATTGAGCAATACCATGGATGACCAAGAGTATTAGAAAGACTACATAAAATAAATATTTCACAATGTTGAGACACCAATCAATGATAATGGTATTCCAAGACCAGGTTGGTCAATAAAAATGGGAAGTGGTTAATTATATTGTAGTGTTAATGTTCAGCTGGATTAGTGCATGTTACAACACTATGAATATTTATATTTTAGCCAAAATATGTTGGGACAATATTTCTTTACATAAAGGAAGCAATTGTGAGATGACAACACTAGTGGATCTAGTGGTTGGAAATGTTGGGTGGCCAAGTGAGGCTTGGATAGTAGGTGTATAATAGGGGCTAGTGGTAAATGATTGAGCAAAACAACATTGCACATGGCAACAAGGTTCTACAAAAATTCAAGGACAACCATCTACAACAATAAAACTATGTAATTAATTAAATATGAAATATATATGCATTGGAGTGCATGATAGAATTGATGCATGATGCATACACTAAAGATATAATGCATGTGCATGAAATATCAATGCTTGGTGCATACTGATGTGTGTTTGTGCATAATGATGATTATGATATTTGAATAAACTAATGATGGAAGGTGTATGCAAGAAATTAATGATTGTGGCATGATGATATTGTTGCTTATGGTATCCATCCATATGAAGAAAAAACGAGGATGGTGGGAATGTTGACCAAGAGATTGGAAAAACGATCCCGTCAGCTTCTATAAAGTAGCATCAATTAAATTGATGACAACCATACTTGTATGCATTTGAGGTTGTTATGACGTATAATTACTGAAGGGAATTGAGGTAAGAATTCCCTCAGTCGAATCTCAATATTTGAATTGATGTAAAGGCAAGAGGCCTTGAGTATGCAAATAATATTTGCTGCTTGAATGCATTTATGGAAAATTAATTGCATACCGTGTTATGTTGGTTATGCGGTCATAACCGAGTTAATTTAGGAGACATTACTCTTGCTGTAGCAATGAATTCCATTAGAGATGGTCATGTGCGAGGCCATGATGAGAATGGATATGAAAAGGCTATAGTGCCATCCAAGTGCATAATGATTTCCCCCTACGTAACTGAGGTTTGGAATGCAACCTTTTTTCCTACACCAAACAACACTAAGGGATGATGTTTCTAGTGTCACTACTTGTGCACTGGAATATGATGGCGGTACGTCGGTTGGTCGACGTTAGTCCATCGACAATCTGATCAAACCTGGTCATTAGTTTTGTCGGTGTATTAGGGTCGGGTATCTGACGAAAATATTGACGTTGGATATCCGACACATTAAAACCTCGTCGAAATCAACCATTATTTCCGACAGATACACATAAGAATTTCACTGCAACTACACGTCAAATATTTGACGTCCATACAGTATATCCAATGAAGGTTCCATCCCTCTAACAGATAGTACTATCATACCTTTCGTTGGATATCTGACTCGCACACTAGTCGAACATCCAATGATAGAATAGTAGGTTCGACGAAGGTGCCATACCTCCAACGGTTTACCCTGTCGGAGATTTTGTCGGATTTTCGACGCCCATGTTCGTTAAATATTTGACGATAGAATAGTAGCTCCAACGAAGGTTCTATACCTCCACCAATTATCTTGTTGAACCTATTGTCGGATATCCGACGAAACTGTGTTTATAAAAAAATAATAATATTGCATTACATGAGATCATTCTAAGGGATATGGGAATACAATCGTGATAACTTGTTGAAGTTGCTAGAGAAAGTTGTAGTGCGAGGCTTCTTGCTAGAATAAATGGTTCCCATTTCCATACCCTCGTACCACTTCACTTGCTTACCACTACCTACCTCTTGCACATCATGTAGTGTGATGTGCATTCTAGGGATTTTCTTTATTTTATTATGTGGCAGGTTGTGCTCAGAATGCATGACTATCTATCCTAGATTTGGTTCCATGGCTCCCTTCCCCAGCTCCACCTGAGAAACATCATAACCAAGGGCAAGCTCATCATTGGTTACCTATTGATGATAGAGAGTGTCAGAATAAAATAAGAGCAACATCATATCAAAATAAGAGAAAATAGCTACAAACATTAAATGCAAATTTAAATTTATCCTCACCATATTTGCATCTTGTCCATATCATTTCTTGACATTATCCACCATCATGGATTCCTAGTGTGGGGGAAAATCATTAAAGTTATAACACCAATAGTTTAGAGTATGACACCAAAATAAGAACATAGTGACTTGTAGAAACTCATAACACTAGGAACTTACAACCTTGTATCTTTTTCTTTCCATCTTTAGTCAATTCCAGGAAGCCTCATATGTGATGATAACAAGAAATAATAAAAAGGGAAACCTCCTCTTAGCTGATCACAAGAAATAATAAAAAGTACTATTCTCATGCCCCGATTCTCCCTCGTGGACTTTAAAATTGTCACCTTTCTTGGGGGTAAAAGAAAACAGTTGTGATAACTTGTTGTAGCTACTAAAGGTATATGTAATGTGAGGTATCATGCTAGAGGTAATGGTGCCCATTTCCATATACTTGTACCATTACGCCTGCTTGTCATGACCTCTTGCACATCATGTAGTCTGTTGTTGTAGGGATTGTTTCTTGTACTATGTGGCAACTTATGCTCACAATGCAGAACTGTCTTTCCTATATTTAGTTCCTCAACACCCTTCTCGAGCTCCACCTAGGTGGAATCATAACCAAGGTGGAGCTCATCATCGGTTACTTGTTGATGATAAAGGGTGTTATAATAAAATGAGAGTAACATCATATAAAAATAAGAAAAATCTGTTAATGTTTTATGCCATTATCATAGTTCTTTTCATTTCATAAGATAAGAGCATAATAAGAACAAGATCACTGAGAAATACACATTCACAAGAGACACAACATTTATCCTGGGAAACCCTCTAGGGGAAGAAAACCCAACAA
>ML776642.1:612246-626920 GCA_009831015.1 Picea engelmannii
AAGAACAAGATCACTGAGAAATACACATTCACAAGAGACACAACATTTATCCTGGGAAACCCTCTAGGGGAAGAAAACCCAGCAAAAACTTCCTTATCATAAATGGCTTATACAATGTTCAAGAGATAACTCAAACCGATACAAAAAGTCCTCCCCAAGAGATGCGCCACTCTTCTTCTCCTCTCTCCAACTAGTAATTGCAGCTTGCCTCATAAGAGAATGAGCAAGTGAGTTGTGTGTTTGAAGTGAGGCGCTAGCCTCTTATTTATATCAGACTGGCATGTGTGAAGGGTCACAATTGGTAGGGCCAACCTCTCACTCTGGGTGGGTAAACCCACCTTTAATTAATTCTGGGTCTTCCATTATAACTGCTGGGGCCAACTTCTTATTCTTTCCTTTGTAATTGTCCGATGACCAATCCGCAAAAAGGGATTTGGTCCTTATACAATTACCGACATGATTAATCCTCAATGGGGATTAATCCAATAACAATAATAATAATAATGACATGATTAATCCGCAATGGGGATTTAATCCAATAACAAAATAATAATAAGAATGCTCTTCGCAGTTACATTATTTCAACAAAAACAACTATGAACATTAAATGCAAATTTAAATTTATCCTCTCCATCTCCGCATCTTGTCTAGATTGTTGCCTAACATCGTCCACCATCATGGATTCTTGTTGTAGACAAAAATCATAAAATTTATAACGCCAGAAATTCAAAGTACAACAACAAAATAACAACACAATGACTTACAAAAAGTCATAATGTCGAGAACTGATGACTTTGTATCTTTTTACCTCCAACTCTAGCTCACTTTTACCATAAATTTCCTCCAACTGTGAATCTTCATCAATCCACAGTTCAACTTCCTCATCTTTCTCTTCTTCCTACAAATATTAAATAGCAAAAGTTAAATGTCAATAGAACCACAAAAACATGGAATCATTACCATGAGAAAACTTATTGATGTCAGATCCAATATGGCATCATAAGGTATAACATCATCTTCATCTTCGTAGTTGATAAGAAGAATAGGAAGGGGAGAGGTAGGATTCTATAGATTAGGAGATGACGTTGTTTAACATGATGTTGTTTAATAGTCACTACCTTCTTGCAAGGCTAGGCTATGGGAGGCAACTAGAGGACTTTAGAAGAAGAAAGAATGAGGCTATAATGGAGGAGTTGGAATATGTTTCTAGGAAGTTACAAAGATCCCCTTTAATGAGTAGATTCAAATAAAGGAAATGAATTTAAGACACTTTCTCAAATTGAAGAAGTCTATAGAGAAAGGGGGCTCAAAATCTAGGCCTAACCGCATTGGTTTAAGATGGGAGATAGGTCAACAAATGCCTTTTTCAAAGCCTTGGACTCAAAATAAGTGATGGAGCATATTAAATACCTTAAAACAATTGAAGGGAGAGTTACAAACCAAGTAGATATCGAAAAGGAGTTTGTGAATCATTAAAAGACAATTTTTTAAATGAAAGGGTTGACATACAAAAGAAAGGAGGCCATGCAAACTTGTATCAATGTAATCCCTTGTCAATTGAAAAATGAACAACAAAGGCCATGAGATCATCATTTGACTTTGGATGAGTTGACAACTACTTTAAAATAAATGGTTGACGATAAATATCCAATCCTTGTTGGCTACTCATGCAAAGTTTACAAAGCCATGCAGGAATTTATGGGGGCCTGACTCGCTCCAAGTGTACAAAGAAGTTGTTGAAACAAAACGATCGAGGAGTCATATTATCAAATGCATTTTGAAACCTAGAGATCCTGAGTTAATAACCAACTATCACCTGATAACTTTACTCAATGTCTCATACAAAAGTTTATCCTAAACTTTGGCCCTACATCTAAAGCATATTTTTTCCAAAGATCATTAGGCCTAAACAAACTGAATTCATTAGAGGCCATTATATCCTAGACAATGTCATTGTAGTATGGGGAGGTATGGATTAAGCTAGGAGTCTAGCACTATTGGGTTAGAATCTATGTTCATTAAAATTGACTTTGAAAAGGCTCATGACAGGGTGGAGAAGCCATTCATTCTTTCTATGTTGAAGGACCTAGCCCTTTCTTCATTAAAGTGGTGGAAACCCTTTTTGTTGAAGCCAAATATTTCCTATCCATTACCAAGCTATATCAATAGAAACTAGCTTGAGAAAATCAATCCAAGAAGGTTCCCCCCTAACCCTTTCCCTCTATGTGATGGCGACAAAAGCAATAGGTTACATACTTCAAAACCAAATGGCCCAAGGCCTTAAGAAAGAAATCCTCATTCCTAGCCCCAAGGCTGGCCATTTGGTTGAGGACTCCTAATAATGGCCATCTTAAGAGATCCTGGGAATGTTTTAATTGCCTCCACTTGTATAGTTAAGTCCTATGCCATTTGTACTATGCATTCAATATATTATCCCTTATTCCCTTTGCTCAATGAGCTACCTTTAAATGATAGTGGAAAAATTAGGCATATTTGTAGTAGTATTACCTTTATATTACCTATTATTCCCATTGATATACTAACATATGATATAGAGCTTTAACCTCGAGTAGTAGTATGAGGTTAAACGACGAACCTTGGTGAGTAAGGGTAACCTATATGCTAACTATGATAGGTTGTAAAGATGAAGAGAACATATATGGAATTCATTCTAAGCAATGGTGATTAGACTATTCCAATATATTGAATCTTAGAACCATATCCCTATCCTAATACATGAATATCATAAGAATAGTAATCTCCATAATATTCATGGATTATTAATTCTATATGATAACACTAACATAAAGCCCATATCATGTTTAATGGAGCCCAATCATTACCATAACTAAAAGCTAAGTGAATCGCAAAAAGTGGGTTAAAATATCATAACTACCAAGATAAGATACATACTTATATCTCATGTTCTACCATCTCATGACTTGGATTACATTTCCCCCATTTTATGGAAAATAATCTAGTGGTTATCCTTATTAGCCCAACTGTGTGTCTTTTAATGTTGTGCATATTATGAAGAATTATGATGTCTCATTTATTTGGTCCATGTATTTGGGTATTAAAGTGATCTAGGTGGATATCAGTGGCCACCCACCTATTCCAATTGGCTCAAAACAATCTTCAGACAATTTACTATTTTTAGCAGTTTTTCGGTTCCTAAACTTCCGGGGCCATTTTAAGGGCCTAAATGAAGTTTTTTTTGGATCAAGCACCTCAATGAAGGCCAAAGGTTCTGATTGAGCCCCCAAAATTAATCTCCTTGACGATACATTTCCAACGAGCTATCGTGCACCCCAAATGGAGATCGTATGCCAAAGTTACGCCCCCAAGAAGTTGATACACCAAACTACCCAAAATGGGGTCCACAAAACTGTTGGCTTTTCATCTTCCGAGGTTAGGGTTTTGGATTTTATTTATATCAAAAATGCATTGGAGACTCATTGTAACAATCATCTTCTTGCGAATGTGAGTATCCATTACATCTCTTCTCAGAGATAAGCTGCCACCATTCTAGCGAGTATTTCACTATGTATTTCTGTAGTTTTGTACATTTCACTCATTAATAGAAATCATGTATTATTGTGTCTCTGCGTTTATGGTTGAATCTCTGGTATATTTCTGTTATATTATTAGATATACGAGATATCTCTGTACATTTATTTATTGTATCTCCGCTCTCATTTTGTGTCGAAATAATCCAATTCAGTGGTATCAGAGCAGGCTGCTCTTGATCGTTTATTTATTTTATTTTTCAGTGCATGTCCCTGATGAAGTCCAAGTATAGAAAGTTGGGTATCGAGCTTGTCTCTCTTGGGAAAAATCATTCTCCCATGCATAAGAAACCATCCATGGCAGAAGAAAAGAAAAACGATAGAGCATACAATTCTATTAATCTGTTGCTTGAGCAAGATCTCACGCGATATAGGGACGAAATGATGAAGAATTTTTCCCACATCCTTCAACGCCTGCCAATAAAAACATGCATGCCTTCATCAAGCGATTAATTTGGAGGCACCTCACCTTTAAAGGTACAAGTTAATTTTGATATTCCCATATTTGAAGGACATATAGATGTAGATGCCCTAGAAAAATGGTTAAATCTGCTAGAAGGTTATTTCTCTGTTCATAATTTATCCGACAGGGAAAAGATCACTTTCACACTCCTTAAGGATCTCCCCCATGTCAAACAGTGGTGGGAAACTTATTGGGATAAAATTTTCACAGAGGATTCTTGAATATATGGGGCTGAGCCCACTTGGGATTTTTTTGTGGATGCGGTCAAGGAACAATATTACCCTGTTGGCAACTATGACGGCCAACACATAATATGGACCACACTGCAACAAGAGAGGGGCCAAGCAGTGTCAGAGTACACCGATACCTTCTATACCTTGCGCACCAATATGGGTATCAAATACTCTGATCGAAATATGGTTATGAAATATCGTGGGGCTCTACATAGATACATCCAGAATGAAATGGATTTTCTAGACATCTCATCACTGGGTACTGCTTATTGATATGCTGTTAAAATTGAGCAGAAATTTAACGGGAATTCGGGTCTGCAAATCTACAACAACCAAAGTATGGTAAAGACGACCCTAACAACCAGCCTTCACAAAACCAGTCCAAGCCACATGAAAATAAGGGTAACAAAAAGACGAAGAAGGACATTGGAAAATGGTGCGATTTCCGTAAAATCCCGTGGAAAAATACCAATGAATGTCGTTCAAAGAAGTCATTGGTAGCCGAGATCAAAGACAAGGAGTCGAACCCTAATTCAAAATCTGATTCATAAAATACTGGTAGAAGACAGAGCATTGACATAGACCCCAATGCTATTGTCGTGACTACAACAATTCAACCAGAAGAACCAACAGATACTGAAGAGGGGGATCGCCTCTTCCATTCACATATGTGGGTGAAGGGGACTCCGTTGAATTTCATTGTTTATAACAGAAGCCGAAAGAACCTCATCTCAACAGAGGTTGTCAATTAATTGGGATTGTTGACAACACCACACCTGCAACCATACAACATCGAGTGGCTTCACCAGGGACGAGATATTTGTGTCTTCCAACAGTGTTGGTTGTCATATGGCATCCAAACCTTCAAGGATGAGGTATTATGTGATGTTTGTGATGTTCTTTTGGGCCAACCATATATGTGGAAGCACTATGCTATTTATGAGTCTCGACCCTGTAGTGTCATTATTACTCTGGGGGGTCATCTCTATAGGATACCAGAGGTAGTTCCAACTAATGTCCCACCTAAACAATGCCAAAATATAGTATCTCATACTACAAAATTTATCTTCTTCATAGTTTGTTCAAAAGGTGAACAGAAGAACACCACAACCACTACAACCTCAGTCCGAGCACCTTCTGTCCAACAGAACCAGATCAAAAAGATTGAAGCAAAGTGAAAGGATTCCTTATGCACATAGTCATCTCATGTAGCCAGAATGGTTAAAACGGTCCAACCCTTCCAACCACAGGTTCATGACAACCTTCAACGAGCTAAGCAACACAACTTCTCTAGCAAGGAAAGCAACTCATCAAGATGCAGATTCAACAAGCACTTTTCCCTCTCCCCCGGGAACTCAATGCAATGGAGACCATTGATTCCTAAGGAGGGAGGATTGATCCAGATGAATATCTATGGCCACCCACTTATTCCAACTAGCTCAATACAGTCTTTTGGCAATTTACTATTTTTAGTAGTTTTTCGGTTCCTAAACTTCCGTGGCCATTTTGAGGGCCTAAATGAAGTTTTTTTTGGATAGAGCACCTCAATGATAAATGAAGGATCTGATTGATCCCCCAAAATGAATATCCTTGACGATACCTTTCCAATGAGCTATCGAGCGCCCCAAACAAAGATCGTATGCCAAAGTTACGCCCCTAGAAAGTTGATACACCAAACTGCCCAAAACGAGGTCCACAAAACTATTGGCTTTTCATCTTCTGGGGTTAGGGTTTTGGATTTTATTTATGTTAAAAATTCCTTGGAGCCTCATTGTAACAATCATCTTCTTGCGAATGTGAGTAGCTGCCACATCTCTTCTCAGAGATAAGCTACCACCATTCTAGCGAGTCTTTCACTCTGTATTTCTACAATTTTGTACATTTCGTTCATTCATATAAATTGTGTATTACTGTATCTTTTTGTTTATGGTTGCATCTATGATATATTTCTATTATATTATTATATATCTGAGATATCTATGTACATTTCTTTATTATATCTCTGCTTTCATTTCCTGTCGAAAATAATCTGGATCATCAAGGTATATTCTCACCACTAGAAATTAGTGGGAGACACATTCTACTACTTGTGCATAATGTGTAATACTTTAATGTTGACTTGTGGGAATTTCCATGTGTGTGTTTTAAGTGGTGGTTCCCAACCCATCAAGGTGGTTAGTCCCTACTAAAATAATACAATGGCGGTCTACTTACTTTCCTTTACAAGAAAATTTAAGAAGGGGAGAGAGAGGGGTAAATTCACTTGTATAAAGCTCCCAAAGGTATTATCTTCAATGACTTACATTGGAGGAGCAGGTGCTAAGAGCATCAACCATTCTAGAATGACCCGAAAAGCATCCAAAACACAATAATACCTTCTCCTTGGGATGGAAAACAATATTATCTCTCTAACCTATGTAATGAAATAGTTTGAAACCCTAGCTTGCATTGCTTGTAAAAATCCCTAAATCTAGAAAAATATCATTGTTACTATGAAAATGAAATGCTAAAATCACTAATAGCATAAAGATAACATCAAACACATGGGGAAGAGTAAAGATTTCGTTGATGAAGAAAAAGAGGTACAAATTAAATTATACCTATGGAGAGATGGCTCTCTAAATTCTCCTTCTTCTAGGGGTGGTCTTCTCTTGGGATTCTCCAAGTCATTTTCCTTCAATCAACAAGCCTCCCTCATTTAGAAATGAGAAATAAATGGAAAAATTACTTAGCTTCTCTAAAAAATTTCACAACATGATCTTGCACTCAAATATTCTTGTTGCAACCTAGCAAATTAACACCCCTCTCTCCAAATATGTATAATTTATACCCCAATCTTTGTTTTTATAGAGGTTTTAGTTCTAAAAATATGTACTTTTTTTTGACCTATTAGGTGAAGAATCCTATAAACCAAGCTGATAAGAATGGTTGGTGTCCACTAGAGATGCCATTGGAATTCTATCACCATCTCAATCTAACTTTGTGGTGGTTGTCTACTTGCATTATAAATTGGAAAGATATCTATGATCTGTCTACATAAGAAGAGGAAAATTTTCATTGAGGATTTAAATAACTTACGATGTTCTCTGTGACTACTCGAAATGTGCATGCTACTGCTAGACTTGCACCAGATTCAATTGCAATACCATTAACAAATGCTACCTAAATCAAACATACAAAATTTTGCATGCAATTAATTAAATAGAAACGTAACAATTAGAAGAAATCATCTTCCATTTACTTTTCTCAAACTAGTTGGGGCAAGATAACATGCAATCAATGCAATATTAACAATGTTTTATGTGAACATCACAAAAACAATGTAATTTTTTTTTTATCATAGTTTTACATGGTAAGTAAAGCATATACAAATTCTACTTAGAAAGAAATAAGTCTCAATTACATTGAAAAAATACACGTAAAATCTAAGAGAGATTATTCTTCTAAACAAATTAGCATTGGCCTTGAATGCCAACTTGCATTGATAATGATATCAATTTTTGTAAATGTGAAAAAGTAGATATAAAGCAAAGCTATCAATTCTTACCCGAGTTTTTTTGTATGTATGGATATGATATTGACACCAATAGACTTTGTATAGTCTTAATAACTGCAAAAATAGTTAACTGATCATAATGCATTATACACACACACACTCACAAAACACATAAAAAGTCATGTTTGTACACACTTGAATATTTTAAAAGAATATTAGCATTTGATATAATGCATATGCACCACACGAATGCATGTTTGACACTTGTGATGAGTGAATGAATGTTGACAAGATTCTATGCATATAAAAGACCAGAAATTAAAGTTGCGGCAAACATAGTATACTCGATCCTCCATCATAGAAGCTGAAATAGAGACAATTTCTTAGCAGAGTGTGTTTGGGTTGTTCCATGTGTTGCCCATGTTTTCTACTCTTGCCTTGGTTGTTTTTTGTAGGCTCATAGACACATAAAAAACAACCAAGGAAAGAATAAAAAAACATGGGCAACAAAAACCTCGTCGGAAATGCAATGTGGATTGTGGATTGACTGCCCTTCAAACCTACATTTGTCAAATAAAATAATAGGTTAAATGAATAAATAATAACTAAACATCAATGAACTTGTATTTGAAAAAGAGAATTAAATGTTATATGAATGAATAATAATTAAACATGCACGATGCTCTAGAAATACTAAAGGGGAATGCCTCATGAATGAGCTCCTCTTGGTTTCGAGAATAATTTATTCTCTACTAAATAGGACCAACCACGTGAAGGTGGAATCTCGTTTGGTCCCTCCCCCCCACATCACTCTCAATTCCTCATACCTAATCATGCATAACAAGTAGAAAAACAAGAATTAAAGGTAAATGAAATCAAGAAGGTACATGCATACATAACATATAAGGTCCAAGCACAACTAGAAAAACAAAAAATTGACTCCAAGATAACAATGTTGGGTAAGCATGCAACCCTTCAAACCATTTATGGGAATCAATACATATACACCAAAAAAGAATATGACAGTGTAATAGGATGGACAAGTAATTTATACTACCTAGGCATGAAATGTTCATTTCCCATTGAATACCAAATGTTGAGCACCCACCATATTCACAATCAATTCTAAGAATACATTCATTTGCAAATCAAAGAGTAAAAATCTATGTAAGGGTCTCAATAACCAGTAAGAAATCACTACATCCTTCAAGTCTATTTCTCATTCAAGAGCACTATCCAACCATTAAAAAAAAACATGCATAGGTTTGAACTCTAAATTACACATTTCCTCCATTCACCAAGGGATACAAACTGTTATTCAAGGATTCAAATTATGGGTAACATAAATCTTTGACAAAGTATCCCATGCATGCAAACATAATAACCTCATCATGGCATGCAACCAATGCTATCAAGAGCATAGTTCTGTCATTTTTTTTTAGGTGAAACACAACCTATCATGTCCATAAACCAAGCTACTCATAGTTGAATCAAAGGAAATAACCCATACCATGAATTCATTCCCAAAAAACCACAAAATTGATTAGGAACAATGAGCTGCCAACATAGTTTTCCATGTCTAAATTGGTGTTTGCAAAGGTTTGGCAAGGACATACGAAGAGCGAGAAATTTGTGGGAATTTTTACTTAACCATTTTTATAAAAGGCTACAACTTACTTTATGAGCATGCCTATGTATATAGTAAAGGAGTGGTTGATGAGAGTACTCCAATGTTCGAGGACTATGCACATATATCATAAATTTGATGCCTGAATATACTCTTTTGAAGTCATATAAACCAAATCTGCACTTTTCAAATATTCAAGCATCCATTATGGCCTAAATATATGAATGGCATGCATGCCATACAAACTATTATTCAAGGCTTCAAATTATGGGATTGGAACAAGTACCTTTGGTGATGACTGCAAATGAGATTGGAACAAGTACCTTTGGTCATGAGAAGTGAGGAAGGGTTTGGTATAGTAGGTTTTAGAAGAGGGACTATTTCTTGTGAATAAGAGGGATTAGGTGATGTAATTTGGCATGTAAAACCTAGGTAGTTTTGGAGCATTCTTGCAATTGGTCATTAGTGTATAGATTTTTTGGGATAGATTGGTGTTCCAAGAAATAACAAGTGGAAGCATTATGAAAATAAATTTGTGGAAATGACACCAACAAGGGGATCATGAATGTGTACCAAGATTAGTGTTAGGGATAGTAGAAGATGGTGACAACATACCATTGAAATGAGGATGTGAAGGTGGAGGGTGAGAAAAAATAGGACGATGAAATATATTAATTTTTCTTTCTATGGAAAGTCAATAGAGGAAGGATTGATCTAAAGTGTTGCTCTCAAATAAAGATACTTCATGTTGAAAAATTACTAGCAAACCATAATTAAATTTAAAAATTAGTACCTCCTAAAAATATGTGATTTGGAGTTGGATCTAGAACTTTGTACAATTATTTCACCAAAAGTTGTACCATGATTTCACTACCTCCACACCACCAAACAGTCATATGTCCATTTCATTGAATCCATCATTGTCTTGTGACTATTTCTCTGTCTCCCATTCACTCTCTCCATCATTGAGAGTGAATGGGTGACAAAGAAACAATGATAAGACAATGATGGATTGAATGAAAGGGACATATGAACTTTTGGAGGTGTGGATGTAGTGAAATCACGGTACAAATTTAGGGAGGGTAGGAATTAATTATGATTATTATGATATTTTCTTGTGAGGAGGTGGCGTATATGTGTAATAAGGGGAGAGGGAGAGAGCCAACAAGCGTCGTCATTTTAATTTTTATCAGAACCACTAACATGCACCTCATTTTTTCAACAATGAGGAGAGAGAGAAGGGGGGGTATAGAGGGAGGGAGGAATGGGTAGGATACAAGGTTTCCATGGGATGGGTAGGATATCAATAACATGTTCATGGTTCACATTATAGTGTAGAAAGAGGGAGATACCATGTAGACAGATGAATCTACCACAGAAGAAAAAGTGGACCTATACCTCACATATGACATGAAATCTAAGAACCAGGGCTATGATGTAACCTCCATTAACCATTTTATGGTTAGCATGGTAGTAAAATTGTTGTCTACAATGGTATTGTGGAGCTAAGGAAAGGGTGAGTGTAAAAAATAGGCCACCCATGTGGCTGAAAACTATGAAAATGGCATAAAGTTGAACTAGGTGAGGTATGTCACTAATGAGGTACTACATGATGTATTGGATGCATAATATATGAGCCATGACTTCCATTTTTGGAGTTTTTTTATACTCATTGCATTCTCACATTGGGTAGAACTACTAGGTGTTCAACTATTGTGTTCAACTATTGGGGACACAAGTTATGGAGGGTTGAGAATTGAGGACATTCAAGATAAGATGTCACCACCATTATGGATAAAAAGAAAATCTAGGACTCCATACTCAATAGTATATATGAACATCCACAAGGAATTGATGTTAGTGGAAAGGGAAAAGGAAATGGTGGCATCTTTGGGATATCAATTTGGATGGGTAAGCATATTAGGTGAGGAGGAAGCGGATATAATAAAAAAGTTTTTCACCTTCATATGAAACATATATTAGTAGAGGATTTCTTACCACTCCATTTGGAATTCATAAGAAAGGAAGTCCCTCTATCAATTTCCATTACTACCCCTCCTATGATGACTACCGACTCATTGTCACAACCCATGTTGAGTATAATGTATAGCCCACTAGTCATAATGCATGCAACTAGTTATAGAATTGAGTTTGGTGTTTAGATCAAACAAAAATATTCTACAATGGAGTATTCAAGATAAGGGAGTGGAAGGGTAGACTCATTCAGTGTACCATAATTAGTTCTTATGGTGGAAGAAGTTGAAGAGGGAGATGAGGTCCAACTGCAAGTTGTCATTGACTTCTGGAAGATAGATCTACCCTCACTTTCCAAGATCATTATAGAATTAGAATTATAAACAAAGATGAAAGGAAGAGTTAAGGAGAAGTATGATTGCATGAAAAAAATATGAATTCATAATCTATATCTCAAGGAACGAACAAGACAATGGAAAAAATAAAGAGAAGTGTTGCAAATACAAGTCAAATAGGCTACAAAAAATTAGAGTCAATGGAGAAAACAAGGAACATAAACCACCACATTTTTATCTAACCAAATGTAGTAGAGAACTATTGCACTATTTAAGTTAAATAAACAAGATTGAATACCTGAAATCTTTAAGGAAAAGTTCATGAAGTTGCAATGGACGTAGGAGAAGAGATATCCACATGTTTTGAGGAGGTTCTCCCACACCTACTTAAGGCCTTAGAAATCACATAGAAAGAAACCACTGTCAAAATCAAGGTAACAACAACACAATATAAATCGTCATGTCAATAATACATGAGTGGGAAGAACCAAAATCACAATATAAATCATCATGTCAATCATACAAATCAATTACAAATAGAAATGAAATAACAACTCAAGTACCTGGATATTCGATGGTTTTCCTCGTATGATATTCATTTAACACTGCTCCAATATATATCCTCCAATAGTTGTTCTAATATTTTAACCAACACTTAAAGAATCAACAAAATAATAAAATAAATTAACAAACAATTTTATGACTAAATAATAATTAAAAAGACTTGAGTGCATGAAAACCTGAATGAGTTCCTCTTGGTTTCGAGAATAATTTATTGGAGTAGTCTAATCTTGGAGAAAACCTCCCTCGATTTGGCGGAGCAACAATGAAGTCAACACTAACTTTGTTGTTGCTTTTTTGGATCGAGGGAGGTTTGCTCCAAGATTATCCAAATCCTGATTTATTCTCTATTGAACTTGGCCAACCATGTGAAGGTATAGGCTCTTATGGCCACTCCCCCCCTCACATCATTCTCAATTCCCTAGTACCCAATATATCTACTAGAAAATAGTTGAAAGCAACACTTTAAGATTCATGCATAGACACTAGAAAAACAACAAATTCATCAAGAAACATATAACAATCATTCATTAACATATAAAATTCATTCATTCATTAATCATATACACACAATACTTCATCTCAATAATTTTTATCATAAAAAATGTGTTTTCACAATATGGTACATGATGTTTCTAAGTACTATCATTTCTTTCTGTTTGAAATGAAATCAAAAAGTAGTTCGTCATTTCCTTCTTCCCCTTCAGTTGTTCTGGCCTCTGCATGTATTATTGAGGACATTTCAATTGCAATAAGAAGGAAATGTTAAATTGATATTTTTTTCTATTATTATTACAAGTATTTCATTAATAAAAAGAGCATTAGAGTGTTCTTCACTTGCTTGAGTAGTGGAGGCAAGCGGAGTAGTTTCGAATGAGGCCATATGTTCATGTTTTTGTCTAGCCTCATCCTATATATGCTTTGGAGTTAAAACATGAAAGGTTATAATTAATACACCATTTGCAATTAAATATTTTTAATTTTAATCCATACTACATTTTTTATATCACATGAAATACCTCGAGTACCGAGCTGCACACCACCTTCTTTGGGTGGCACTCTATTGTCACTAGGTTGTGTTCTGCTAGTGGGGACACTTGTTTTTTCGTTGGTTTCATGCTTAAAACAAAAAAACACATTACTTTATGACCGAAAATGGATTGTATAAGTAATTAATTATAAATAATGTTCGTTGATTTTATTTACCCTTGTGTCGGTTTGAGTGTCGAAAGGTTGCGTTTCCCTCAAGTTTTTTTCTATTGTTCAACCACGACTTGAAATCCATGCTTGAAAGAAAGATTGAGGTATTCCTATGTTGGAGCTTCTTTGAACTCCAAGCCCTTCAAATTTTCATAAGAACATGAATTTTGCTTCTTGTGTGCAATTAAAATAAAATTGTTAACAATATATTATTTGGATGCAATTGATTGTTTTATACTTACAATTCATACGACCAGTTTTGAGTAACCACCCGGGCTAAGTTTGTGATTCCCATGTTTTCTATTATAGCCTTGGTGGATTTGGATGTGTCTGGGAGCCTGCATTGAAAAGTTTCAAGTACATATTTAGATGTCGCAATGATGATAAAGCATCATAATTATATTATTAGAAGTGTTGCACACCTTCTTGAGTCGGGTGGTGTCTTTCCTTATTTTTAGAGCATCTTATTCTTTGCATCTTCTTGTAGGGCCTGTTAGCACTCTGTAAATTTCCTGGAGGTTGACAAAGAAGGAATCCACAAAGGTAACTTTATCCAACCGCTTTTAAAGCTGGGATCTAGCCCTTCCAGCTTCAGAGAGGGATCTCTCTATATGATTTAGCTTTGTTTTTAATTTAGATGTTAGGCTAGGTAAAGGAACATGTAGGTTTAGTTGTAAAAGTGTTTTTGGATTGGTTGAGACAATCTACACTTCCATTGGGCTATGGGGTCTGTGTTATAATCAATACGAGATACAAACCATAAACATAAAGGAAAACTCCCACAGGGCGAGATAATATACTCACTGGATCTTTAATAGTTTAAATGATGGACAAAAGAAAAGATGAAAAAGATCATTCAACTAAGAAGCAGTTAAGAATTCCTTAATTGAAAACCTTAGAAGATAAACATTAAAACCTTTAAAGTCGGAAACAGGGTATCTAAGATAAATCCTACAACATACGTTACTTTTAAAGATTAGTTTCAGAAAACAATATGATCACAAAGCAAGAAAAACATTCAACTTAGAGAAAAACGTCACCAGTGAATACACGCAAGAATCCTGTAAAAGTGATTCCTCTTTATTAATGGCAGATCTCTTCAAAAATAGTTACAGTCTGATAGCGTCAGGGTGTAAAGATCAACAACCCTCAATACTTCGAAAGGTGAAGTATTTATAATTCAAATTACAAACGTTCCTGTCATAACTGATCAGGA
>ML776642.1:634945-655624 GCA_009831015.1 Picea engelmannii
CTACTCATCAACTATGACTCATCAATATGTACCAACATCATCAACTATACACCTCATGTATGTGCCAACTCATCAACTACTTGTCTCAACCATGTACTCAACATGTACCTCAACCAAAATACCTCATCAATTTCATCATCCAATTCTGATTTGTAGCTCTGTAATAGACCTGGTGTATATGATCACATTCCTACAAACCTTCCTTAACTTTAATAACAAGAGACTAGCATTTTCATCAAACTTTTCTTTAGGTTCACATGCCTAGTTTTTGATTAGTCAACAACCTTAACTTGAAGTAATCATAACTTTGAACCTGTAATGTATAAATATATGAAACTGATACACAATGTTCTTCAGTATGTTTTTTGCAATTCCTCCAGGTGTCACTACTTGGAACCTCTTAGAAAATGAGTTATAGAAAAAATGACATACCTTGCTGAATTATGGATTATTCTAGAGAGCGACCTTGTAGAGCGTTCCCTGCATGAAATATTCGTTGAATTGATCTAAAAATTTTACACAACATACTACAGACTGTACCCTTAGAAAGAACCATCAAAAGAATTTATCCTTCCTTGCATTTCGACCTTCTTTTCTTCACCTTCCCTCAGAAATCTGGCTTAGATATCCCTGGTTACCTCAGACACCTATAGATAGTCAATATGCTCAAGTGTAATTAAAATGAGAGAGCCTTGCCTCTTATTTATACTCTCCAAGTAGCTTCCTTAAAAACATCTTCTAGGTCACTTGGCCCACTTTCCTTATTTTAGGGTTAACCCACTTCTAATTTCTCCATTAAATTTATTATTGAAATAATTTATTTATTATTCACTTTGAATTATAATACACTCATCACTTCACTTTATTATTTAAATTTTAAAATCTCTTAAACCACTTTGACTACTTTGACCTTTTGGGGCTTCTAGATGACATATGAGGGTCCTCCAACTTCGTAAGGCCATAACTCTCAAACCGTGAGGAGTTATGTGACATTCCACATACCACTAGAAATGGAATGAAATTTACTATCCATATAGAATAGTATTACCTTCAAATATAGAAAAAATAATGCCATTATCCATCAAACAAACTTGGGTCCATTACCCAAACCTGGGTTCTCCAACTTCACATGGTCATAACTCTCTAACCACGAGGAGTTATGTGACGTTCTACATACCACTGAAAATGGCATGACAAGCACTATCCATCTAGGATAGTTTCCCTAATAAATTCACTGTCCTTCATCTCATTATTCCACAATTAAGCATGGGTTCTCTTACTTCGCAAAGCGTCTTCCCGTGAGGGCTTTCACCATAAGGGGACCACTTTGGAGTTCATCCATATTTACTTCTTATCAACCATGACAAAAAAATAATGAGTCATATTTACATCAAACAATATTGGGTCTATTACCCAAACCTTTGTGCTACAGGGCTTTCTTCAAGGGTTGACATCAATGACAACCAACCTTAATCAACAGTTAGACCTACTAGATGTCTCACTTTCTTCTATTCTACCTGAAGTTCCCTCACTCTATGAAGATAGATCTAATAAATACTTGTTTGGTTGTACGTCCTATAACAGTCCATCAAATGAGAGAAACAATTAGTGACTGTCATAAGGGTTGTGATGAAACATCTCAAGGAAACCACAAGAACATAATAGTACAACTTACAAGTGACATAAACAACTCCGTGATGTAATACTATTGAACCTCCAATACTATATAATGTTTTTTTTTTTTTAGGGAAATAATAAACTATGATAACAACAACAACAAGTTCCATTTGTCAAGCAGGTTATTCATTGTTGCAACAACATGCAAGGACATCATCAACAACGCCAAATCTTATTTATATTCACTCCACAACATTCCACTAGTCATTTCCATCATTATCCCCACCATGTATAACCTCCATACAACATCAATAACCTCCATACAACATACATGCAACATACATCCCACATTTTCAAGCAACTCCATCCATTCCTACATTATGCATCATCCAACTGCCCATTTCATACATCATCCACCATTACAACCCTTTATCATTCACTTATGTACTCTAGAAAACCAAAATAAAATAAAATTGTGCCATAAAACATGTAGTTGTAGGAAGCTATAGGAAGCATGCTTAAAATGCTACTACAAGAAGCTACAAGAGAGGTCACGACCATTTTCTACAAAATTCTATATGGAAGAGGTTGACTACTTCTTATACATGCATAATAAATTATGTGGTGCAAGTATGGTCTATGTGACACATGTAATGCAAGTATGGTCTATGTAGCCCATGTATATGAATTCTAATTTACACAACACATGTAGTGCAAGTATGGTCTATGTAGCACATGTACATGAATTCTAATTTATGTGGCACATGCAATGTAAGTATGGTCTATGTAGCACATGTACATGGATTCTAATCTATGTGGCACAATAGTAATTTGATATGTGGCATCATCAAGGAAAGTGTTTTCAATAATGTATCTATTAATTACTTGGAGTAATGTATGTATGTTTGCATGCATGCTTGGATAATCTCATAGCTGAGATCACTCTATGTGCCTATAACCCTACCATTGTAGGTTATTGTACACTAATTCACCAATATTTTGCAATTTGTATTTCCTTTATGGAGGTGAATGCAACAATTCAAGAATTCTTAAATAATCTTGGCTAAGGTGGTTGGAGATAAAAATTGTTTGTAATACCCATGTAGCATGGGAACTAATGAATTCAAAGTCACTTGGTTTGGTTTAGGAATTTGGTCTGTGCAAATGAATGTTCAACAATATTAGGAGTTTCTAATGCAAGAAGCCAAAAATTTCATTAAGGTAGGCTATTTTTTGTGCATGTTTTTTTATGTTTTTCCATTCATGCAAATCAATAAAAATATATTAAGTTTAGTTGACATGAACTATACGTATTCTTTAACGTGTGAGTGACTCTGGAAAAAAAAAAGTACCTAGGTGATGCAAGAGCATTTGAGAAAGATATAAGAATTGAATAAGCATGCGCTAGAAACACAAGACCACATTAGAAAAGATGCACAAAGCCAAGTTCTAAAGGAATAATCGTCCTTTGGTTCCAATGAAAGGACATAAAACATGAGAGCCCAAAGTGGTTAAGTATATATGATATTTGTAGCCATTAAACTCAACCTTCAATCTAAAAATTTTCACTGCATTCAAATTAGTTAGTTTAGTAGTACATTAATCATATGATTATAATACCAAGAAGAAAAACTCAATTATCTAATTAGATTGTACCTTTTATATTGGACAATGATATTGATAGGGATACCACAAACTTGTGCACTAGAGATGTAAGTAGAAGCATCCACCACACCCACACACAAATGTGAGCATACACATTTATCCCTTGCAATGCTTTTGAGCGATGCACATCATTTATTGGAAGGGTGGCCCTTGTGAGACCCAATATAGTTGAGTAGTGACATAGGAATACATGAAGGAGAAGGAGGAGGTCAAAGATATAGAGTTGTAAAATCAAAGTACAACACGAATACCATGAAACATCTTGTAATATCCATATAATTCAGATTTCCCTCCCATATTACTTTAGAGCTTCAAACAATATAGATAGACAAAAATGATGATTAATTGTGGAAAATTAATGGCTTAGATACTATCGTCTGCACAACGTAATTACTTGATGTTTAGTTGTCTTTTATGTAATATTTCTGTAAGGAATATTTTGTGGGGAAACTTAAGGGGAGTTTTCCCTCACTCATGGATGGTATCCCTTGTAAACCCATTGGTTTAAATTAGTGTGCCTAACCTTCAAATCATGCACATGCTTGCATGGAACTATATGAATGTCCATCGACATTGGCTAAACTGATTGAGCTAACCCCTTGAGCCATTATGTACATAATTATCTTAATGTTTACATGTCTTTAGTTATTTTAATATTCTTTAAAGTAGACAATATTTAGTTATTTTAATATTTATTAGAGTGATCCAATCATTGTGTTATCCAATAGTTGTCCCAATCACTACCATAAGGGAGGAGGAAGGAAGTGGAGTTGCCACTTGCTTTTTGAGAACAACCAAGATCTCAAGGGAAAATTTAAAAAGAAGAGGACAAAGACAATATTTTACTTATTAAATTAAATTTAATAATTCACTCATTGCTAATTCCTTTTAAAGAGTACTATGATTAGGGTTTTGAAGATTTCAATATAATGAGGAAATGAAATAGAGACTAAAAAGCAAGATTATGTTTACCTCCTAGAGTTAAATTGTGTGATATCACTTGAAATGAAAGGGAACAAGATCAAAGTGAAAGAGAGAGGAGGGAAAAATTCTATTTGGGTATGAGAAAGGTTTAAAAATTTGTTGAAGTACAACCAAGAGTTGATCCTGTTGCAACACTCCAATCATGGCCAATGGAAAGAAATTAATGTATAAGAAACTAGCTCTACCATTTAGAGTTGGGAAAAACCACTAAAGGCATTGTTCCACCTTGAACGAACCTTACATCATAATAGAACTCTACTCATACCTTAAATTTATGTCTAATTTATGTATTAGTGTGGTGGATGTTTCTACTAATATATCTTGTGATACTTTTATTATTAATTTTTTTTCAATCTGTTCTATTTTTTTCAATCCTCAACATGCGACATGTTAGTACACAATTAACCCATAAAATGATGAATGAAACACTTATGCATAACTTCTTATTTTTCACTTATTTGTAACAATGAATTAAAGTTCACATATTTATCAATTAATGAATAAAAATATAAAATGAATGAATGGGTGAAATACACTTTATTCTTCAATAAATGTATAAAGTGAATGGGTGAAATACACTTTATTCTTCAATAAATGTAAATGAATGGTTGAAATATGAATTATATGTAGTGTTGAGGATAACACTTGCATATCTATGAAAAATAATGGAGACTCGAGTGAAATTTCATACTATATGTAAAATAATGTATATTATGTAAAATTAAGTGAACTTCCTAGCAAGGGCCCAAGGCCAAGATGCCCCTGGTGAATTGTGAATATTGATTAACATTGCCTAAGATTAATCATGAGATAATGATGTAAAAATGATTCTAGTAAAATTAATGTAATATGGCTTAGGATGCCCAAAGTGAACATGAGGAGGGGCCATGTAGTGATGTGGGGTAAAGGGGTAAGGTGGATGAAGGGAGGTAACACTTTTTCGAGTAAATTTCTTTCGTCTTGCAAATTAATCCTAACTTTTGAAATGGCCTTTATAAGTGAAATTTTACCCTGGCATGCATTTGACATACAATGCCCCTGTGTATTTGATATCTATGATCGATTTACTCATGCATTAATACATACATGCACAACTTTCCAAAGGAATCCTAACAAACATCCATGATTTATTTATGTTAACACCTAACTTCTACATGTAGGAGACTTTTCTTTAGAGACATGTACCACTTCAGGAAAAAGAGGATAGAATCTATAAATGAGAGTTTTATATTAGAGAGGGGATTCTTTTTATTGGGTGGGGGATTGGGGGTTATTGATATGTCAACTAAATTATAGGGTAAATGAATTATGCTTGTTTTGGTTATGGTTAATGTTTAACTTCGGTTGTTAAAGGTTTTGAAAGAATAATGTTTGGAATATGGAAAGAAATTGATATTGAATGAATTAACATAATTATTAAGGGACAAGGCCATTAGGGTATGTGTTGTGTTTATTTTAGTTAAATCACCAACTTCAAATTCTTGAAATAATTAGTTAAAAAATAAAAACATGACAATTAGTGCCCTTTTTTTTACTCTTGAAATGGGTTCATTGTAGGGAGTCAAATGAGTCTTATCTTGATGATGACTATTCCATGATTCAAGTGGAGGGAGCTACTTGAGCCCACCTGCAACAATGTACTAGTTGGATGGCTTAGTCTAGGGAAGTAATCACACATCACATGGAAATGTAGGTTCCATTGCACAATTTATCCATTAATTAAGGACAAAATCATTAGTGATGTCATGCACATGACCATGTTGTTGGGACAACCATACTTGTGGAAGTACCATGGAATTTACAAGCCACAACTGTTGATTAAGGTTGGTTGTCATTGATGTCAACCCTTGAAGAAAGCCCCACAACACAAAGGGTTGGGTAATGGACCCAATATTGTTTGATGTAAAGATGACTCATTATTGTCTTGTCATGGTTGATAAGAAGTAAAGATGGATGAACTCCAAAGTGGTCCCCTTATGGTGAAATCCCTCATGGGAAGATGCTTTGCGGAGTAAGAGAACCCATGCTTAATTGTGGAATAATGAAATGAAGGACAATGAATTTTTCAGGTAAACTATCCTACATGGATGGTGCTTGTCATTCCATTTCCGGTGGTATGTGTAACGTCTCATAACTCCTCACGGTTAGAGAGTTATGACCATGAGAAGTTGGAGACCCTAGGTTTGGGTAATGGACCCAAGTTTGTTTGATGGATAACGGTATGATTTATGATATATTTTTAGATAACACTATTCTATATGGATGGTGCATTTCATTCCATTTTCTTTTTTATGTGGAACGTCACATAACTCCTCATGGTTTGAGAGTTATGGCCTTACGAAGTTGGAGGACCCTCATATGTCATCTAGAAGCCCCAAAAGGTCAAAGTAGTGAAAGGGGTTTAAGAGATTTTAAAAGGTAAATAATAAAGTGAAGTAATGAGTGTATTATAATTCAAAGTGAATACAAAATAAATTATTTCAATAATAAATTTAATGGAGAAATTAGAAGTGGGTTAACCCTAAAATAAGGAGAGTGGGGCCAAGTGACCTAGAAGATGTTTTTAAGGAAGCTACTTAGAGAGTATAAATAAGAGGCAAGGCTCTCTCATTTTAATAACACTTGAGAATATTGAATATMTATAGGTGTCTGAGTTAACTAAGGATATATAAGCCTAAATTCTGAGGGAAGGTGAAGAAAAGAAGGCCGAAATGCAAGGAAAGATAAATTCTTTTGATGGTGCTTTCTAAGGTATGTTATTTACAGGTCATCTCACCATTTTCGCTATAACTTTTTTTCTGTAATGATTCAGACGTTGAAATTTCTATTCCATAGAGAAAAAATATCCAAGTATTTTTGGTTAAAAATTCAGCTTGTGGGTCATTTTATTTTTCGAGTTACACTCCGTGAAAAATAGGGTTTGTGGCTAGTCCTGAAACTAGTCAAAAACAGGTGTTTCGGGTAAAAACGCCACAACTTCTTCATAACAGATCCAAATTCAGTGAAAACAAATGTATTGGTTATGGTACAGTCTGTAGTATGCTGTGTAATAGTTTCAGATCAATTCAACAAATATTATGTGTGGGGCACACTCTACAAGGCCGCTCTCTAGAATAAGACATAATTCAACAAGGTATGCCATTTTTTCTATAAATCCTCTTATGAGAGGTTCCAGGTAGTGATACCTCGAGGAATTGTATTAAATACACTAAAGAACACTGTGTATCTGTTTCATATCTTTATACATTACAGGTACAAAGTTATGATTAATTCAAGTTAGGGTTGTTGACTAATTCAAAACTAGGCATGTGAAACTAAAGAAAAGTTTGATGAAAATGCTAGTTTCTTGTTGTTGAAGTTAAGGAAGGTTTGCAGGAATGTGATCATATACACCAGGTCTATTACAAAGCTACAAATCATATTTGGATGATGAAATTGATGAGGGATTTTGGTTGAGGTACATGTTGAATACATGGTTGAGACAAGTAGTTGATGAGTTGGCACATACATGAGGTGTATAGTTGATGATGTTGGTACATATTGATGAGTCATAGTTGATGAGTAGTTGACACATGATTGGTACATACTTGGTACATGGTTGGATGCACTTGTTTATGGTACATGTTGGTGCATGGTTGATGCACTTGTTTATGGTACAGGTTGATTACAGGTTGAGGTACATGTTGATGAATGGTTCAGATTTATTGGTACATGTTTACAGTGGTATATCTTACAGTGACAGGTTGAAAATGGTTCCATCATTCTACTTCTACTTCAGAGTGGAAGGACGAGGCAAGAACACGTGGTTGTATCCACCTTCCGGTTGTAGCCGGAGAACATAGGGGGTTGTAGCCTTCTTCTGGTTGTAGCCAGAGAATTGAGGAGTTGGTGCTTCCCTCAGGTTGTATATTGAGAAACTAGGGGGTTGGAACCTTCTTCCAGTTGTAGCTGGAAAACAAAAGAAGTTGGTGCTTCCAATGAATGTAATTCTTCAAGACATATAAGAAAAAACATTCCGTGGGTTTCTCCCGATTTGGGTTTCCACGTAAAACACTGGTGTACTGTGTATGTGTATGTTTTTTCATTTGTTCATTGCTTATTTACTCTGCATTTATTGGATGATAATGCTTCATTGATATAACACTTGGATTATATGGTTAAAAATGATTAAATTGTAATATTACTGATTCACCCCCCCTCTTAGTAATCCAACAATTGGTATCAGAGCAAGTTCCTTCAAAAATCAGTTTAACCAATGAAAGGTAGATCATGGAGAGTACCAACTCATATAAAAATGGAATACCACAGTTTGATGGAAAAAAGTATGCTTTTTGGAGCATAAGGATGATGACATATATACAGACACAGGGATTTCAAGTTTGGCAATGAATTGTAGATGGATACACAACACCAACAGTTCCACCAACAAATGACAAAGCAGTAAAAATCGATGAAAATAATTCCAAATCCACAAATGCACTTTTGAATGGTCTCAATGATACAATATTCACCAAAGTTGTACATTGTAAATCCGCTAAAGAGATTTGGGACAAGCTTCAAAATATTTATGAAGTATATACAAAAGTCAAAGAAACAAAGCTTCAGACTTACATAGGTCAGTTCGAACAACTAAAAATGAAGGAAGATGAAGATATCGCAACTTACTTCTTACGAGTCAATGAAACAATGAATGCAATCATATGATTGGGAGAATAAATTGAAGAATTTGTAATTGTTCAAAAGATACTAAGATCTCTTCTTATGAGATTCAACCCTAAGATATTAGCACTAGAAGAAAGATCGGATTTGGACTCAATAAGCATGGACAAACTGCATGGAATCTTCATAGCATATGAAATGAGAATTGAGCAGGAAAATCTATATGTAAAAGAAGCAACCTTCAAGGCATCCAAAAGATCAAAACAAAAGAAAAAGGAACAAGAAGAATATAGCAGAAACAATGACGCCTCAGAAGATGATGAAGAAGTGGCCAACTTCATCAAAATACTAAACAAGGGAACCAATGATAGGTATAGAGGTAAGCTCCCTTTAATTTGTTTTAATTGTGATGGTATTGGTCATTTTTCTAACAAACATCCTCATAAGAAAAAGAGAAATGATGAAGGTTACTCAAAAGGAAAACACACATATAAAGACAAAAGAACTACAAAGAAAGTTTTCAAGAAAAACTTATACACCAAAGAAGACATCTCATCATCAGTGAAGATGAAGTAAGTGACAATGAGACAGGAAGAGTTCTATTCATGGCAGTAAAAGACTCTGACAAAGAAGACTCTGAAGAAGAATATGAAGAAGCCGAAGAAGAATGTGAAGAAGTCGAAGAAGAAATTGAAGAGGCAGAAGTTGACTATCRAGAAGAATTAATGTGTGCCATAGAAGTTATCAAAAGAGAAAAGAAGAAAAACAAGAAACTACAAGAAAAACTAGACAAGAAAAATGACACTCGAGAACTAGAACAAATGATCACAAAATTGAAGGTTCAAATAGAAGAAGATAAAAGAATTGAAGAGGCACTCAAAGAACAACTAGAAGAAAAGGACAAGATCATTGGAAAATTGGAAGCAAAGGTTGTCACACTAAGAAAGGATATTCAAAAGAAAAATATGCAGAATAGCTCAAAAGTTCTGGATGACATTAGCAGCAGTCAAAAATCTCATCTTGACAAGTCCAAACTTGGATATAATCAGACAGAAAATGGATCAAGCTCCAAAAAAATAGAGAAAGAAACAAATCCAAAGAGCTATGCAGAAACAATCAAAGAGGATAGGAAGATATACAAGGAAGATTACAGGGACACTCCTCCACCAAGAAGATTCAGATTTCAGAATCAACAACAGACATATAGGCCTCAAGAAGAATAAAGATTCATAAGAGCACCTCCTTTCATTAGTTCTTCAACTCCCAGGTATCAAACTATATTTTTTGGTTTACGTTATGCATGTAATAATTTTGGACATAAAGCTGTGAATTGCAGAGCTAACAACATGAACAATAACAACTTTGAGAGTTATACACAAAGGGATTATTCAAGGAGACATAGTGACACACAAAGAAGAAGTTACAACATGATTGAATCTTTGAGCACTGAAGTGGAATGTTACAAATGTAAAATTTTTGGACACATGGCCAAGGATTGCAGAATGACAGTCCCTCCTAAAGAACCTCAATGGAATAACAACAGTCACAGACAAGAACCTCAAAAAATGACATGGATAAGAAAGTAAGATCAATATAACAATGACGAATGCACAATCTCTCTACAAGCTAAGCAGAAGAAACACAGTTGGTATGTTGACAATGGATGTTCAAAACACATGACAGGTGATAAAGACAAATTTCTTACATTACGAAAAGAAAAAAAATGGATCAGTCTCCTTCGGAAATGATAATTCATCCAAAATCATTGGAGAAGACACAATCCAAATTGGGAACAAGAATGAAAAGGCACAAAATGTTCTATTGGTAGAAGATATGAAACATAATCTTCTAACTGTGAGTCAAATGTGTGACCAAGGTCATAAACTTACTTTTGATTCAGAAAAATGTGAGATAAGAAAATAAGGTTAAGGGAAATTGGTCGGTACAACTGCAAGAACTTCAAACAACATATATGTGTTAAGTGAAATTGGAAATGAAATGTGTTGTCTAGGAAAGGAAGATGAAAGTTGGATATGGCATAGAAGAATGGCTCACATGCATTTTTATAACCTTATCAAAGTAAAAAAAAGAGAAGCAGTCAGAGAAATTCCCCAGATCACGAAACCAACCAACACTTTATGCAAGCATTGTCAACAAGGAAAGCAAACAAAGACTAGGTTCAAATCAAAGGAATATTCAACAAAAAGACCACTGGAAATTATGCACACTGGTCTAGTTGGACCAACTACAACAAAGGGCTTAAAAGGTGAAAAATACTTTATGTTATTAGTTGATGATTATACAAGAATGACTGCAGTTTGCTTTCTCAAGAACAAGTCAGAAGATTTTGAAAACTTCAAGATATACAAGGAAATGGTTGAAAATGAGATGGATTCAAGAATCAAATGTTTGAGATATGATAATGGAGGAGAGCTCACTTCAAAGGAATTTATGGACTACTGTAGGATTCATGGAATAAAAAGGCAATTCTTCGTTGCTAGGACACCTCAACAGAATGGAGTTGTTTAAAGAAAGAACAATACAATACAAGAAATGGCTCGAACAATGCTAATGGATTCCAAATTGACAGATATATTTTGGACACAGGCAGTGCATACAACAGTTCACATTCAAAATAGAGTAATGCTCAGAAACAACACTGATAAAACTCCCTACGAGCTATGGAAAGGAAGACGAGAAAATGTGAAGCACTTCATAGTTTTTGGAAGCAAATGCTACATCAAAAGAGAATATGGAAGAATCGGAAAGTTTGACTCTCATGTGGACAAAGGAATACTTGTTGGTTACTCAAGTACAAGGAAAAGATACAAGTGTTACAATCTAAGATTGAACAAAGTTGTGGAAATCATCAATGTAATAATTGATGAAACATGCAGACCATAATCAAAGGAAGAAGAAAACAAATCAATGGAACAACTTTTCGAAGAAGAAGATGAAAAAGAAGTAGAAGAGGAAGATGAATATGAAGAGAATCCGACAAAAGAAGAAGATCAAGTTCAGAAAGAATCTCCAAAGACACCTAGCAAACAAGTACAGAAGAATCATCCTTCAGATTAGATTATTGGAAACAAAGATGCATGAGTTGAGACTAGAAGAAAAATCCGTTCACCAGAACAAACACACCTATCAATCTTATCTACAATTGAACCAAACTATTTTGAAGAAGCCAACAAGGATGAATTTTGGAATAAGGCCATGGATGAAGAATTGGATCAAATAGAGAAAAATGACACTTGAGAATTGGTTCCAAGACCAAAGAATAAGAATACGATCGACACAAAATGGGTTTTCAGGAATAAATTGAATGAAGATGGACAGGTTACAAGGAACAAATCTAGATTGGTATGTAAAGGATATGTACAGATTGACGGAATCGACTTTGTAGAGACATTTGCCCCAATTGCTAGAATGGAAGCAATCCGTTTACTTTTAGCTTATGCATGCTCCAAAAATGTTAAAGTATATCATATGGATGTAAAATCATCTTTTCTGAATGCGGAACTTGAAGAAGAAGTCTACATTGAACAACCAGAAGGATTTCAGTTGTCAGAGAAAACATACTATGTATGTAAATTAAAGAAGGCCTTGTATGGTCTAAAATAGACTCCTAGAGCATGGTACTCCAGACTGGATAAGTATCTGCAGAAGGCAGGGTTTAGAAAATGAAGTGCAAACAACAACCTCTACATCAAGGTAAGTCAAGGTAATATTTTATTAATTGAAGTTTATGTTGATGATATTATTTTTGGTAGTGATGATGACAGGTTAAGCCAGAAATTTGCAAAAGACATGGAGAATGAATTTGAAATGTCGTTACTTGGAGAACTATCCTTCTTTCTGGGACTTCAGATACGTAAAAGAAACCAAGGAGTTTTTATTTCTCAAACCAAGTATATCAGAGAAATGCTAAAGAGGTTCAGAATGGAAGATTGCAAACCAGTTATCACTCCCATGCAAACCAGTTGTAAGTTGAGCAAAGATGATGATTCGAAGTCTACAAATCAGAGGCAATAAAGGTCAATGATTGGCAACCTACTATATGTGACAACATCTAGACCAGATGTAATGAAAGCAGTTGGATAGGTGGAACGATTTCAAGCAGCACCAAAGGAATCACATGTATTAGCAGTAAAAAGGATTTTCAGATATCTCACAGGAACAAAAGAGTTCGGATTATGGTATCCAAAAGGAAAATATCTATCACTTATTGCCTACATAGATGTAGATTGGGCAGGTTGTATTGATGACCGACGAAGCACTAGTGGAGCAACGTTCTACTTAGGTGAGTGTTTGGTATCATGGATAAGCAAGAAACAATGATCAATATCTCTATCTACACTCGAGGCAGAGTATATTGCAGTGGAAACATGTTGTACACAGGTTCTTTGGATGAAACAAACTTTGACAGATATATAGGTTGAGTATGATGATCCCATTCCAATATATTGTGATAATACAAGTACCATCAGTATCTCAAAAAACCTAGTGATGCACTCCAAGACGAAGCACATTCTAATCAACTCTCACTTTCTACGGGAAACAGTTGCAGAAAAGAACATCAGAGTTGAGTATGTGGGAACAAAAGAACAAGTGGCATACATCTTTACAAAACCACTTCTACAGGAATCCTTTGAATATATTCGCCAAAGACTTGGAGTTATTTCTACTCCAAAATGAATGCTTTTTGAATGCTTATCTTATATGTCTTAGATGTACACGAGGAAGCACCATAAGAGGATAGTTCAGTCAGGGGGAGCCGCCCCAGATGGAAAGATACCTTTTCCATTGATGACAAAGGGGGATAGATTTATCAGATGCAAAGGAAAGAGGCATGGTTCTAGGGGGAGAAAATTTATCAGATGCAGAGGATAGAGGAAAATTTATTAGATACAGAGGACTGAGGCATGTTTCCAGGGGGAGCATGAGTGATATGATTTCAGTATTGCATCAGAGTGTTGCCATCAATGCCAAAGGGGGAGATTGTTGATTAAGGTTGGTTGTCATTGATGTCAACCCTTGAAGAAAGCCCCACAACACAAAGGTTTGGGTAATGGACCCAATATTGTTTGATGTAAATATGACTAATTATTTTCTTGTCATGGTTGATAAGAAGTAAAGATGGATGAACTCCAAAGTGGTCCCCTTATGGTGAAATACCTCACGGGAAGACACTTTGCGGAGTAAGAGAACCCATGCTTAATTGTGGAATAATGAGATGAAGGACAATGAATTTGTTAGGTAAACTATCCTATATGGATATTGCTTGTCATTCCATTTTTGATGGTATGTGGAATGTCACATAACTCCTCACGGTTAGAGAGTTATGGCCATGAGAAGTTGGAGACCCCAGGTTTGGGTAATGGACCCAAGTTTGTTTGATAGATAACGGTATGAGTTATGATATATTTTTAGATAATTCTATTCTATATGGATATACATGTCATTCCATTTCTGGTGGTATGTGGAACGTCACATAACTCCTCGCGGTTTGAGAGTTATGGCCTTACGAAGTTGGAGGACCCTCATATGTCATCTAGAAGCCCCAAAAGGTCAAAGTAGTGAAAGTGGTTTAAGAGATTTTAAAAGGTAAATAATAAAGTGAAGTAATGAGTGTATTATAATTCAAAGTGAATAAAAAATAAATTATTTCAATAATAAATTTAATGGAGAAATTAGAATTGGGTTAACCGTAAAATAAGGAAAGTGGGGCCAAGTGACCTAGAAAATGTTTTTAAGGAAGCTATTTGGAGAGTATAAATAAGAGGAAAGGCTCTCTCATTTTAATTACACTTGAGAATATTGAATATCTATAGGTGTCTAAGGTAAAAAAGGATATCTAAGCTGAAATTTTGAGGGAAGGTGAAGAAAAGAAGGCCGAAATGCAAGGAAGGATAAATTCTTTTGATGGTGCTTTCTAAGGTATGTTATTTACAGGTCATCTCACCATTTTCGCTATAACGTTTTTTCTATAATGATTCAGACTGTGAAATTTCTATACCGTTGAGAAAACATATCCAAGTATTTATGTAAAAAATTCATCTTGTGGGTCATTGTATTTTTGGAGTTACACTCCGTGGAAAATAGGGTTTGTGGCTAGTCCTGAAACTAGTCAAAAACAAGTGTTTCGGGTAAAAAAGTCATAACTTCTTCATAAAATATCCAAATTTAGTGAAAAAAATGTGTTGGTTAGGGTATAGTCTGTAGTATGTTGTATAACAGTTTCAGATCAATTCAACAAATATTCCGTGTGGGGCACGCTCTAAAAGGTCACTCTCTAGAATAATCCAGAATTCAACAAGGTATGCCATTTTTCCTATAACTCCTTTTCTGAGAGGTTCCAAGTAGTGACACCTGGAGGAATTGTATAAAACATACTGAAGAACATTGTGTATTATTTTTAGATCTTTATACATTATAGGTACAAAGTTATGATTACTTCAAGTTAGGGTTGTTGACTAATCCAAAACTAGGCATGTGAAGCTAAAGAAAAGTTTGATGAAAATGCTAGTCTCTTGTTCTTGAAGTTAAAGAAGGTTTGCAGGAATGTGATCATATACACCAGGTCTATTACAGAGCTAAAAATCATATTTGGATGATGAAATTGATGAGGGCTTTTGGTTGAGGTACATGGTTGAGACAAGTAGTTGATGAGTTGGCACATACATGAGGTGTATAGTTGATGATGTTGGTACATATTGATGAGTCATAGTTGATGAGTAGTTGACACATGATTGGTACATACTTGGTACATGGTTGGATGCACTTGTTTATGGTACAGGTTGATTATAGGTTATTTGGTACAGGTTGGTGCATGGTTGATGCACTTGTTTATGGTACAGGTTGATTACAAGTTGAGGTATAGGTTGATGCATGGTTCATATTTATTGGTACAGGTTTACATCAGTATATCTTACAGTGACAGGTTGACAATGATTCCATCATTCTACTTCTACTTCAGGGTGGTAGGACGGGGCAAGGACAAGTGGTTGTAGCCACCTTCTGGTTGTAGCCGGAGAACATAGGGGGTTGTAGCCAAAGAATTGGGGAGTTGGAGCTTCCCTCAGGTTGTAGCTTGAGAAACTAGGGGGTTGGAGCCTCCTTCCAGTTGCAGCTGGAAAACAAAGGAAGTTGGTACTTCCAATGAATGTAATTCTTCAAGACATATAAGAAAAAGCATTCCGTGGTTTTCTCCCGATTTGGGTGTCCACGTAAAACACTGGTGTACTGTGTATGTGTATGTTTGTTCATTTGTTCATTTCTTATTTACTCCGCAGTTATTGGATGATAATGCTTGATTGATATAACACTTGGATTGTATGGTTAAAAAGGATTAAATTTCTCTATTACTAATTCACCCCCCCTCTCAGTAATCCAACAACAACCTTGAAGCATCTTCCACGACATCAAAGGGAGTTTGTTTTGCGTTCTTGAGGTAAAATCAACATTCAAACTTTCTTTAATATATGCAAAGAAATCCTCTCTTCTCACCAATGGATCCGACCCCTCTAAGACTTCATGGTGCAACTTTCACTACAAATGCAAGTAAATATGATTAAGGAGGAATACATTTATATTTAAGGATCCTATAGGATCACTTACTAAAAGGTTGAACACCATATTTATAATTACCAATGCACTATTACCGAACAAAAATTTGTACTCCAAATCATTTCTAGATCATGAATAAGTTCAATGTTAAATATTGGATATCCTACATAAGGGACACATAAGGCAGGGTGCTCCTACTTGTGGACATACCATTGGGCTCATGCTCAAGAAGAATGCACTTGATTCCTTTACATTGACTACCATGCCCTTAACAAAATCACTATACACAATAGATGTCAAATCCTCCTAGTTGATGACTTTATTAAATTATTGAAGAAAATTTCTTCAACTAAATTGACTCGAATCACTTAAATCATTTGTCCAAGGGGTTTTACTTGAGGGTAAAAATGCATACTATTGTGAGAAACATAACAATAAGGTTCATGATTTAAAATGAACATGTATAAAATCCTTTCCAAATACAATAGTAATCGAGCTGAAGTGTTTTGACTTAGATTATGAGAGCATGCAAAGACTGAAGTTGAAGGACTGATTTGAGTTCCCAATCCACTTGGATATGAAACCATTTACTGTAGAAGGTCTTGATTTACAAGAGAGTCAAATTATGGAAATTAGTGATTCCAAAATTTTGGGTAATGTCTGTTTGGTCGAAGCTAGAAATGAGTGTACAACTATTAGTGAAGGAAATCAAGTAAGACCATATATATGAGCATAACTATCTTCACTTTCAGATGAACCCTTGTAGAAAATCGCTTCTCGAGCATGTAAAGCATAGATAATCCTTCTTGAGCATCCAAAGAATAAGGGTCAAGACGTTGGTTGTGTTTGTAGGGTTGGTCTCTGTCATGTGGGAATCACATGACAAGAGAGTAGGATATTGGAACTACAAATAAAAGAGAGAAAGAAAGAACTACAAGAATAATTGATATTGGAGAAATCAAGTCTCAACAAATGAAACATTTACCGATTTGGACGACATTTTTGGTCTAGGTGGGCTCTTGATCTATCATTGTCTATGCTCTTTGTCATGTTGTGGCTCCTGTCAGTTTGTATTTTTGGCTCCTTGGTGGGGTCACTGTGTCTCTTGTTCTCTTGGTCCAGGGTTCTACGTGGGTTTGTTGTGGAGTGTTTGTTGTTGAGGGTTTGCAGGGTCGTCTGTCTCTGTCGCGATGTCTCTGTACTCGCTGCGGGTTTGTTATAATGAATATGTTATATAACATATTGATTATATAACACAGATGTTATATATGTTATATAACATATATAACGGAAATTTTATATAATATATATACTATATTTGTTATATAACATCTTTAACATATATGTTGTATAACACATATGTTATATAACATATTCATTATATATGTTATATAAAATATATAACATATTTTTTATATAACATATTCATTATATGTGTTATATAACATATATGTTATATAAAATTTTTGTTAAATATGTTATATAACATATATAACACTATGAGCAATTGGGGAGCTCTACGGCTAGGGTTTTTCTAGCTGCATCCTTGGTTTTAGACCCCCAGGCTCATGTTTTGCGATCACTTGGATCGATTTCGGCGTAGATCTGTGTGTGCCCCCCTCTACATCCCTACTTGATGCCTGCTCTTTGTGTTCATGTGATCTTGGGTGTGGCCATTTCCCAGTTTTTCTTTTGCGTTTGGAGGCAGCTGCTTCGTTTGTGGTGGAGGCAAATCTGGGGGTCGCAGCAGAGGGAAATCCTTGCTTTTTATTCTCTCTATAGATGCACATGGCCTCAACTCTGGTCGTTTCAGTAATGTGCCTTGCATATTTAGGTTTGTATCAACCCTCTTTGTCTTCGACTTGTTTTTATCTTCTGATTTAGTGGAAATGGCATTTGTATCTGTGGATCTGTGCTTTTGTTTCACGGTTGTAGGTTTTTAGTGATGTGTTTGGGTTAGTTAGTTTTCTTCATGGCACTATTGTTCTTTGGGTGTGTTCTATCTCTCTTGGAAATATTGTGGCTGCCTCCTCGTTTGGTTTCTCCAATTATTTCACTGGTTTGTTAAGGTTTTGATTCATATTCAAAGTTCTCTCCTGGAGCCCAGGTGTTGATGTCGTGTTACAACACTTTTAGTGCTTTTGGTTGGAGTTATGATCCCCTTTTCTGGGCCTTGTGTTGGTATTTCTCTTCCCTCACATTTAGTATATCGCCTCTCGCTCCTGATGGTGGTTTGGTATGAGCTTTGAGGTCCTTCTTCTGGGCATGCAATATTGATTTGGTGCTGAGATCAATACTTTGAGGTCCTTTCAAAGGCCAGACAACTCTTGGGCCTTTTTCTATTGTATGTGTGTTGGTTTTTTTATTGCTCGTGGGTGAAAGGTTCCTTTGGCCTATGATATTTTCTTGGTTTGTATGCCGCTATGACCTAGTCCGTCTATCCTTTGGTGTTCTTGTGGTGGTTGTCTCTGCTGCCTTACATGGGAGGGGTTTGGGGCTTTCTCCTTTTGCAGCTTGTGTTGTTAGATCTCTTGCTGCCCCTATTTTTTGTCATTTCCTTGAGGCTTTCCAGTCAGCTATTGCACCCCTTTAGGCATTATTTTATGGTTACTTTACCCATGGTTGGGTTGTGCCTAAGTCACCTTCAAAATGAAATTTAGTTCTCTTCGGATGAATATAATTACGCTTTTTTTTTCGTGGAAAAATAAATAAATATATAACACTATATAACATATGTGTTATATAAAATATATAACAAATTTGTTATATAAAAATTTCATTATATATGGTATATAACATATGTAATATTTATGTTAATATTTGAAAGAGAACCTTTTTCCAATCGTCGTGGAGTTTGGGTGATCGTTGTGGCTCTCATGCAGAGATTTGGATCTGTATGCCTTTGGAAAATTCTAGGTAACACACTAGTTTTGTTGCAGGCTCTTTAGTTTGGGGATTTGTAATTTCGTGTGATGGGTGATGTGATAAAAATGAGCTACATATCGGGTCCACTCAAATATTGACCTTGGCCCATTTGTAGGGTTGGTCGGTTCTCGAATTGTTATCATGTCGCTCGTTAACACATGGGCAGTAAGTGTAGTGAAGCTCATCTTGAGAGGCACTTTGAAAGAGAACTCTTCTCCACTTGTTGTGGATTTTGGGTGATCGTTGTGTCTGCCGTAGGGCTTTGCATATTGTATGCCTTGGGAAAATTCTTGGTAATGCACAAACTATGTTGCAGGCTTTTCGATTTTGTGGGATTCGACATTTCTTAGGATGGGTGATGTGATAAAAAGGAGTTGCATACCAAGTCCAATCAAAGATTGTCCTTTGTCCATTTGGAGGGTTGGTCGGTTCTCAAATCATTATCATGTCACTCGTTAACACATGAGAATTAAGTGTAGCGAAGCTCATATTGGGAGGAACTTTGAAAGAGAACTCTTCTCCACTCATCGTGGAATTTGGATTATCATTGTGGCTCCCTTGCAAGGATTTGCATCTATATGCCTTGGGAAAATTCTTGGTAACACAGGAGTTATGTTGCAAGATCTTCGGTTTTGTGGGATTCGAAATTTCGTGCGATGGGTGATGTGATAAAAAGGAGCTACATATTGTGTGACATCCCGCTCTGGCGCACTGAGAACACTTATGATTTGAGGACACTTGCTCGCAAGTGATCCAGACCCTTTTTATGTTAGACCGTTTATATTTGATTATGATGTGATTGACAGATGACATGATGGGTTACTATTTGATGTAGACAGATGCTATTGACTCAGTTTTGTTGAGTGTGCAGGGTTTTTGACCTTGAGGATGCAGAGGCATCGATAGAACCCCCTTGGACTCCGGACTGAGTCATGGAGTGTTCTTTTGGGTTGATATGTTTATTATGATGTTTCATTTGATTTGATGTTTTGATGTCGACATGTTTGACATGATTATTGGTGATGCAAGCTGACGATAGGTTGCCGACTTGACTCACATATGGAGTAAAGGGGCCACACATGATTGCAGAGAGGTTGAGGGAGAGGGGTGGACAGCAGCCCTGCCACCGTATGCTAGCACTCCCGCCGTGGCTTGAACTGTAGGTTAACGATTACCTAGTTCGAGAGGACCCACGATGCCGTGAGGGCCGACTGCGACAGTCGCTCACGATGATTCTAAGGGGCACGCAATAAGGCGGGG
>ML776642.1:658887-700318 GCA_009831015.1 Picea engelmannii
TTTTCTTAAAAGAAATTATTCCTATTATAATTTTATGAAATTATAACCCTTTTAACTCTTGACTGCGTGTGGAAAGAATCCAGTTTTCTCAAAAAGATTTCATTACGATTTAGATGGCTGAGTTAGTATTTAGTTGAGGTAAATTCTTTTGGTAGCAGCGAATAATTCATTTTAACACTATTGCTGCCAGCCAATAATTGATTATAATTTCTTTAACATTTGATAGCAGGTAAACTTTAGCATCTTCTTAACTCTGCAGGAATTTTTTTTACTGTCCATTGCCGCCAGCCAGTCTTTTCCTCGTTTGTCAATTCGCTGTCATTATCCCTGCGCCCTAGGCCATAAATTCTCACTGCCGATTACTGACAGATAGCCTTATGCCTCGACAAGATAAATCGCTTCTTTTAGCTTTGTCCCAGGGTCATTAATTTCTTACTGCCAGACTGTTATTCACTTCATTGGTAAATCGTTAATTCTCCTGGCGTTTTTGCTGTCCCAGAAAGTCGGTTAATCATGCCGTCCCATTAAAGCGTGGGTTTATTTCGTTGATTCCTTGGGGTTATTGTGCTGCTTGATATACCTGCCAGTAATGCGATTTGATGTCATTATCGGCTCAACCACAGTTAGGTCAGGGGACATTTAGGGTTTTACTTCTTGACAGTGTTAGCTGCAGTGTTAAGGTTAATTATTGAAAACATTAATACAAGTGGACTCGCAATGATGAATAACAGTGTAAATGTAAGGGTAACATTATTATTACAATATTATAATTGACTGTAAATGTAAGGGTAATATTATTATAACAATATTATAATTGCAATGGTAAGATATAATTAAGTGCAATAGTAAAATTTTTAATGGAAGATTTCTTTGGTAGAATGGCAATGAAAGGTAATAGTTAATTGCATTTAGTATTATTCTTAATCGAATATTAGTGTTGGTAGAATTAAAAGGATAAGTCAATGTTTAATTGCACTGGCTTAATTGAAATAATAAAATTATTTTAATAATATATTAGTGCGGGAAGAATTGCAATGATAAGTCCTTATTTAATTGCATTGGTTAATTGAAATAATTATATTATTTGAAACGTTAATGCTAGCGGAATGGTGAGGTTAAGTAATTGTTAAATCTAATATTTGTATTATTTATTGAATTGGTAATGCTGGTAGATTTGCATAGTTAAGTAATTGTTACTTATTGAGTAGTTGCAATGTTATTATTATTTCATGGAAATGTCAATTCTAGTGGGAATGCAAGTTAACTAGTGGGTTAATGGTCATATTTATGGTTATTTGTGGTTGCAATTTAATATCTTTTAACTGAACGTTAATACTAGTAGAAACACAATGATAAGAATAGTTAATGCAATAGAATATTATTAATTGCATGTTCATGTTGGTAAGATTGCAAGGATAGGTAATAGTTTAAAGACGATGGTAATATCATCAATTAAAGGTTAATGTTGGTAAAATTGCAATGAGTAATAGTTTAAACGCCATAGTAATATTATTAATTGAATGTTCACATTGATAGAATGACAATAATGAGTAATAGTTTAAATGCAATGGTGATATTACAATTTGAATGTTAATGTCGGTAGACTTGCAATGAGGAGTACTAGTTTAATGAAATAGTAATATCATTAATTGAAGGTTCATGTTGATAGAATGTCAAGGATATGTATTAGTTTAATGCATTAGTAATATCATTAAGTGAATATTAATGTTGGTAGAACTGCAATGATAATGAATTGTTTAATGACAACAATAATATTACTAATTGAAAGCAAATGTGGGTTAATTTGCGACAATGAGTAACTGTATAATGGAAATGGTAATAAGGATGCTTAAGTGGCAATATTAAATTTTGTTAAATGAACGCTCGTGATGATGCTTAGATCGCAATGATATCATTGGCTTAATTGGATATTATTGGTTGTACCTTAGGATAAGGTCCTTGTCTGTTCATGATAAGTATTGGAACAATTGGTCTTGATGGATGTCTTCGGGTCCCAAGAATGAATGGTCGATTGGAGTCCTCCTGACTTGCGTCTCCCATAGAGGTCGTGTCGACCCTGATCTTGTAGTACTTGGTGGTTTTGTATTGCGCAGGCTGGTCGTGTCGGGCGGGTTGTAGACTCCTCCTGTAGCTTAGTATTTTGTCTGTGTGTAATCCGGTAGAAGAAATCCAGTGCCGTATCAAGAGTCTCGGGCTGTTTAAAGGCACAGTTCCACTCTTGCGACACATTCTGAGCCGTATCAGTAGTCTCGGGCTGTTTAAAGGCACAGTTCCACTACTGCGACTCTACTGACGGATTCTTTCATTCTGTGACAGTATTGTGCCTAACCCCTGGTGTCTGTCTCTGCCTACAGCCATTAGTTGCCCGCCTCCTGTTCGGGGGCATTTGCTTCTTGTTGTCGCTATGATATGTCGGGTTGTCTTGATTGTGTTCGTCTTACTTGCGTCCTGTTGGTTCAAGTGTTGACGTAGAGTCGAGGGGGTCGTTTCTTCTGCACACGCGCACACACTTTAACAAAAAAAAAATAAATTTCACCGGTTGACTGAGTAGATGTCCTTAGCTAGGAGGGTTGTTACATATTGGGTCTAATCAAATATTGGATTTGGGCCATTTGGAGGGTTGGTCAGTTCTCAACTCATAATCATGTCACTCATTAACACATGAGCGGTAAGTGTGGCAAAGCTCATCTTGAGAGGCACTTTGAAAGAGAACTCTTCTCCACTCGTCATGGAGTTTGAGTGATCGTTGTGGCTCCCTTGCAGGGCTTTGCATTTGTATTCCTTGGGAAAATTCTTGGTAACACACAAGTTGTGTTGTAGGATCTTCAGTTTTGTGGGATTTTACATTTCATGCGATGGGTGATGTGATAAAAAAGAGTTGCATCCCGGGTCCACTCAAAGATTGGCCTTGGGCCATTTGGAGGGTTGGTCGGTTCTTAACTCGTTATCATGTTTCTCATTAACACATGACTGGTAAGTGTAGCAAATCTCATCTTGGGAGGCTCTTTGAAAGAGAACTCTTCTCCACTCACTGTGGAGTTTGGGTGATCGTTGTGGCACCCTTGCAGAGCTTTGTAGTTAGATGAAAAACGACCTAAGGACATAAGGAGTGGGAAGTGATACCTACACATATAGGATGGTCATAACTCTACCATTTTGATTTAAATAAATAGGTAGTACTCATAAGGATTTAGGTCACTTGTAATTAAATACACCTTAACTTTAAAAGTAAACTATACTTATTGGGACAAGGTGGAGAGAATCCCAAGTATTTAGTCTATCCAAGGATGTATAAATGAGAAGTTATAGGATAATAGATTATTAATCACAAATAAGGAAGTTATAGTGTAAGTTCCTTTATGCCCGATCCAATCAATAAATCTAGGCTAGTATATTTATTTGATTGTCCACATTAGACAAGGAGAAAGTCAGTAAGGATTCATAGTCATAGTACATGCACTTGAAGTCCAAATACTATAGCTATGCATCTTCTCTCACCAATTTCAAGTCAATATATCTTATCTAAGTCTCGATCAAAATTTAGAATGTCATTTGGTTCATTTATGAAGCCTTCCTATCATGATTTTCTCTTCTTTATGTGTCTTCCTAATATGAACACTAATGTTGGTATACTTCTAAAGTCTCCCTTTACGATCAAGATTTTCATATTTATGAGTTTTACCATTTTTTTTCTACCTCTTAAGTCAATTTTTCCTTTTTTACAAGTTTTTGAATGTTGGTTTCCCTCTAAAGTTGAATTTTCCAATTCTTGGCCTACCTTTGAAGTTGAGTTTTCATGATAACGTTGATGACAAACACGATGATGGATAATTTCATCTCCTTCATAGTTAGCTTCTAATTTTGTAGGTAGTACTCATAAGGATTTAAGTCACTTGGAATTAAATACACCTTAACTTTAAAAGTAAACTACACTTATTGGGACAAGGTGGAGAGAATCCCAAGTATGTAGTCTATCCAAGGATGTATAAATGAGAAGTTATAGGATAATGGATTATTAATCACAAAGAAGGAATTTATAGTGTAAGTTCCTTTATCCCCGATCCAATCAAGAAATATAGGCTAGTATATTTATTTTCTTGTCCACATCAGACAAGGAGAAAGTCGGTAAGGATTCATAGTCATAGTACATGCACTTGAAGTCCAACTACTATAGCTATGCATCTTCTCTCACCAAGTTCAAGTCAATATATCTTATCTATGTCTCGATCAAAATTTAGAATGTCATTTGGTTCATTTATGAAGCCTTCCTATCATGAGTTTCTCTTCTTTAAGTGTCTTCCTAATATGAAAACTAATGTTGGTCTACTTCTAAAGTCTCCCTTTACGATCAAGATTTTCATATTTATGAGTTTACCATTTTTTTTACTACCTCTAAAGTCAATTTTTCCTTCTTTACAAGTTTTTGAATGTTGGTTTCCCTCTAAATTTGAATTTTCCAATTCTTGGCCTACCTTTGAAGTCGAGTTTTCATGATAATGATGATGACAAACACGATGATGGATAATTTCATCTCCTTCATAGTTAGCTTCTAATTTTGTAGGTAGTACTCATAAGGATTTAGGTCACTTGGAATTAAATACACCTTAACTTTAAAAGTAAACTATACTTATCAGGACAAGGTGGAGAGAATCCCAAGTATGTAGTCTATCCAAGGATGTATAAATGAGAAGTTATAGGATAATGGATTACTAATAACAAAGAAGGAAGTTATAGTGTAAGTTCCTTTATCCCCGATCCAATCAAGAAATCTAGGCTAGTATATTTATTTGCTTGTACACATCATACAAGGAGAAAGTCATTAAGGATTCATAGTCATAGTACATGCACTTGAAGTCCAAATACTATAGCTATGAATCTTCTCTCACCAATTTCAAGTCAATATATCTTATCTAAGTCTCGATCAAAATTTAGAATGTCATTTGGTTCATTTATGAAGCCTTCCTATCACGAGTTCCTCTTATTTACGTGTCTTCCTAATATGAACACTAATGTTGGTCTACTTCTAAAGTCTCCCTTGACGATCAAGATTTTCATATTTATGAGATTTACCATTTTTTTTCTATCTCTAAAGTCAATTTTTCCTTCTTTACAAGTTTTTGAATGTTGGTTTCCCTCTAAAGTTGAATTTTCCAATTCTTGGCCTACCTTTGAAGTTAAGTTTTCATGATAACGATGATGACAAACACGATGATGGATAATTTCATCTCCTTCATAGTTAGCTTCTAATTTTGTAGGTAGTACTCATAAGGATTTAGGTCACTTGGAATTAAATACACCTTAACTTTAAAAGTAAACTATACTTATCAGGACAAGGTGGAGAGAATCCCAAGTATGTAGTCTATCCAAGGATGTATAAATGAGAAGTTATAGGATAATGGATTACTAATAACAAAGAAGGAAGTTATAGTGTAAGTTCCTTTATCCCCGATCCAATCAAGAAATCTAGGCTAGTATATTTATTTGCTTGTACACATCATACAAGGAGAAAGTCATTAAGGATTCATAGTCATAGTACATGCACTTGAAGTCCAAATACTATAGCTATGAATCTTCTCTCACCAATTTCAAGTCAATATATCTTATCTAAGTCTCGATCAAAATTTAGAATGTCATTTGGTTCATTTATGAAGCCTTCCTATCACGAGTTCCTCTTATTTACGTGTCTTCCTAATATGAACACTAATGTTGGTCTACTTCTAAAGTCTCCCTTGACGATCAAGATTTTCATATTTATGAGATTTACCATTTTTTTTCTATCTCTAAAGTCAATTTTTCCTTCTTTACAAGTTTTTGAATGTTGGTTTCCCTCTAAAGTTGAATTTTCCAATTCTTGGCCTACCTTTGAAGTTAAGTTTTCATGATAACGATGATGACAAACACGATGATGGATAATTTCATCTCCTTCATAGTTAGCTTCTAATTTTGTAGGTAGTACTCATAAGGATTTAGGTCACTTGGAATTAAATACACCTTAACTTTAAAAGTAAACTATACTTATTGGGACAAGTTGGAGAGAATACCAAGTATGTAGTCTATCCAAGGATGTATAAATGAGAAGTTATAGGATAATGGATTATTAATCACAAAGAAGGAAGTTATAGTGTAAGTTTCTTTAACCCCGATCCAATCAAGAAATCTAGGCTAGTATATTTATTTGCTTGTCCACATCAGACAAGGAGAAAGTTGGTAAGGATTCATAGTCATAGTACATGCACTTGAAGTCCAACTACTATAGCTAGGCATATGCTCTCACCAATTTCAAGTCAATATATCTATCTAAGTCTCGATCAAAGTTTAGAATGTCATTTGGTTCATTTTGAAGCCTTCCTATCATGAGTTTATCTTCTTTACGTGTCTTCCTAATATGAACATTATTGTTGGTCTACTTGTAAAGTCTCCCTTTTTGATCAAGATTTTCATATTTATGAGTTTTACCATTTTTTTTCTACCTCTAAAGTCAAATTTTCCTTCTTTACAAGTTTTTGAATGTTGGTTTTCCTCTAAATTTGAATTTTCCAATTCTTGGCCTACCTTTGAAATCAAGTTTTCATGATAACGATGATGAAAAACATGATGATGGATAATTTCATCTCCTTCATAGTTAGATTCTAATTTTGTAGGTAGTACTCATAAAGATTTAGGTCACTTGAAATTAAATACACCTTAATTTTAAAAGTAAACTATACTTATTGGGACAAGGTGGAGAGAATCCCAAGTATGTAGTCTATCCAACGATGTATAAATGAGAAGTTATAGGATAATTGATTATTAATCACAAAGAAGGAAGTTATAGTGTAAGTTCCTTTATCCTCGATCCAATCAAGAAATCTAGGCTAGTATATTTATTTGCTTGTCCACATCATACAAGGAGAAAGTCGATAAGGATTCATAGTCATAGTACATGCACTTGAAGTCCAACTACTATAGCTATGCATCTTCTCTCACCAATTTCAAGTCAATATATCTTATCTAAGTCTAAATCAAAATTTAGAATGTCATTTGGTTCATTTATGAAGCCTTCTTATCATGAGTTTCTCTTCTTTACATGTCTTCCTAATATGAACACTAATTTTGGTCTACTTCTAAAGTCTCCCTTTACGATCAAGTTTTTCATATTTATGAGTTTTACCATTTTTTTCTACCTCTAAAGTCAAGTTTTCCTTCTTTACAAGTTTTTGAATGTCGGTTTCCCTCTAAAGTTGAATTTTCCAATTCTTGGCCTACCTTTGAAGTCGCGTTTTCATGATAACAATGATGACAAACATGATGATGGATACTTTCATATACTTCATAGTTATCTTCTAATTTTGTCTTTTGATTGTCGAATTCTTTGTGTGAGTCGTATTTGAGTCTCAAAACCCTCCCATAATGTCAACGCATACATCTACTATAACCATGTCAAATTTCAGTGCATATAATCACAAACTGAAAAAATTTCAACGTTGGCCCCATTCATAGGTCACTCCGTGCAGGGTCAAATTAAGTGAAAAACAAATAATTCATTGATTATTGTTGAGGTGGAATGCACATGGCATACATGTAATTATCTACTGGTCTATCCTTCACCCATCCACTTGGTTATTATTTTGAGGTTAAAATACATTCTCTAGGAAACCATTATGATTGGTCAAGCTTCATGGTAATTGTAACTTCTATACATGGCGAGATAACAACTTCTATAAATGATAAAAAGATGATAAAGAGTATAGGTGTTATAAATACAATTTAGAGGAGAATATAACCGATGATTAAATTTAGGAAAAGGTACTTCATACATCTCTAAAACATTAGTAGGATAGAGCATTTAGTCTTGATTTAAATGAACAAATGTCAATGTGGATTACCCCTAGGGAACAACAAGTTCCTTAAACTTGGAAGAAATTTTACGTGATGAAAAAAAATGTATATATATAAGAGGAATAATTGATCCTTGAGGATTGAAAATATTACCTTAGTGGAGCATGCATGGAGATGTGGAATCATTACTTTATGTGAAAAACTACAATAGTTTGAGATGATTGTTAATAAGAGTGTTGAATAATGGACATAAGTTATGGTTATATTTGTAATGTATGAGATTCACAATTCATTGATACTCACATATGCATAACCAATAGGAGGTGCCTTTTGTAGTTCACTCCGTGTTTCATTCATACTTGACCCCTTGATGATGATACAACACTATTAAGAAATTCTATAACGTGATGTACCACCTTCATGGATTCCTCATCACCTTAGCCTAGAGGTGGGACCTCTTTAGGATGGTTAACTGTTATGTGGAATCTTTAGGTGCCTTCTTTCCCCTAGTATCTAGCCCTTGGTCACTAGTTTGGTTAACTTTTACCTGCACATGTCATTTGATTGTTGAATGCATCTACTATAACCATGTCAAATTTCAATGCATACAAGCACAAACTACAAAAAATTCAACGTTGGCCCCATTCATAGGTCACTCTACGTGGGGGTCAAACTAACTGAAAAAAAATTAATTCATTGATTATTTTTGAGGTGGCATGCACATGGAATACATGTGATGCTTGGTCGGTCTATCCTTCATCCATCCACTTGGTCATTATTTTTAGGTTAAAATACATGCCCTAGGAAACCATTTTTATTGGTCAAGCTTCATGGTAATTGTAACTTCTAGACATGGAGAGATGATAAATTCTAGACATGATAAAAAATGATAAAGAGTATAGGTGTTAGAGGAGAATATAACTAAAGATTAAATTTATGAAAAGGTACTTAATAAGAGTGTTGAATGATGGAGATGATGGTATAAACCTGAATGAGCTTCTCTTGGTTTCAATAATAATATATTATCTATTGAAAAAGGTCAACCATGTGAAGGTTGAAGCTCATATGGCCCCTCCCCCCCACTCACATCACTCTCAATCCCCAATACCCGATTTATCTAATATAAAATATTTGAAAGAAACATAGTAAGAATCAAGCATAAAAACTAAGAAAACCAAAATTTAAGGTAAATGAAAGAGAAAAAATCAACTGAAAACATATAAATACATACCTCCTGCATTTAAACATTTCTATATCATTAATATTCTTCTTCATCCAAATCAACATCTGTATCATCCACTTCAAATTTGATGTTGTAAGGATTGGATATATCAACATCATCATCAATATCATTATTTCCAATCACATCATCCTCTATATCATCATCACAAACATTGTCTCCTACAATTGGTTCGACTTCTTCAAGTTCTTCATCTAAAACATTGTCAATATCATCTTCATCCAAAACATTGTCTAGAGCATCTCCTTGAACTTCTACGACGTCTTCATTTGACACATGAAATAACTACTCCTCTACATCATCTTCTTTTTCAATATCAGATTCTTTCACTACATTATACTTTACCAACCTTCCACTTGGATCATATCTAACAACATATGACCAACACCCTCTACCTAGGACCTCTAAGTAAAATACCCATTAACATTGGCTTGGAAGAACAAAGGGCTCTGATCTTGGCTCAACATTCCTTGTATTAACCATGGTAAATCCGTTAGCATGTTGATTAACAATTCTATCAGGATCATGTTCATTCATTCATAGCCTATACCATTTGACATCGAACTAATTTGAAACATTTAAAGTCACACTCAAGTATATCATCCAAAAACCCATAGTATCGATTTTTAGAGACTTATGGATGTCAGTCACTTCTAGAGGAAACATTAATAACCTGAAATACTGCAATTATCCCATTATCATAAATTTTCATCTTTTCATCCAACTTTTTGATTCGAAATTTGCAGCCATTGCACCACATAGCCTTGTGGTATTTCAACTGAAATATGCCAAACACATAAAAACTGAATTTTCAATTGATAAACATATTTATACTTGGAAATTTTGCAAATTTATAAGAAAAAAAACACGCCATATACATCAATATAATATTCAAAAAAACCAAATAGTATGGGTGAATATGCTTGTTGTTTATATTTTAAACCATATGCTAAATCAATTTCCTTCTATGTAAGATTGTTATCTCATTTACGTTCATCTTCTTTGATCAATGTAGCCACACCATACCATGATAACCTACCATTATTAGATTGTATACATCGTTCAATCCATACCTTCATCCAATCAAGATTGTTTGCAATGTATACATTTATTTCATCCCACTCTCGACCAACTGCATTAAAATAAAATAATTCACATATAATCAATTACCATTGTATACCTTCATAATAATGAATTATGTAGGAAGACTAACAATTAAATAAGAATGATATACATAAAAACAAAAAGTCAAAAGTATTATAAATCCCCACCATCTACTTACATGTCACTTCCCTCATTCTACCTTTCCCCAATAAGTGCTCCCCTTCACATTTGTTGATGGATTTGACATCCCAAATGCAATCCACATTAATACTTGCAACTATTTTAGGAAGATATTGAGTAATATAAACCATGGTTTGATATATCATATATCCCTCTACCATAGAACCCTCAAGACATGCTCTTTTTCTAACCAAATCCTTCAATGATTTCAAGTGCCTCTCAACAATTCACATTGACCTTGTGTGTACATGTCCACACTTTTCAATCTCCTCAACTTGGTGTATGAGGTAGTGTTCTTGTGCATTGAAAAATGTTGGAGGTAGATACTTTTTCATTTCACACATTAGATGAGGAATTTGTAACCTTCGATACTTTGTATCTTCTTTATAGATTTATTTATATGCCAACCATCTACAAATGATGCAAGCAAATCATACGTTTCAACAAAAAAAATATAGTACTATATTACAGGTAACTTACATGCAGTCAAATATAAGTTGTACAATGAATTGAACAAATTACGCTTTGCATATAAATCACCACTTACCTCATGTATTTTCCAAGATCATATATAACTTGTTTGACATTGTAGAACATATTGTAACATGATAAAAAATGAATCATTATTTATTCCCAAATTAGTAGAAAAAAAAACACTAACAAGATGTTTCACCAATATAGAAATATATACACCAAAACAATTACCTTAATCAAGGTTGTTATCACTGAAATTTCGTCCGCACATGGTTACAAGAACTCAACATCGTCAAACAGTAATGAAGTCATTCATGGCCCTGAATTAATCTCACAGCATTCAAAAAAGGGAAAAAACTATACAAAGTAGTGAAAAATTGAAGAGCGCTTTGCAGACATTGGGCGCACGCGCACATGTGCGGAACAAGAACGTAGAATGCGTGCATATGCGCACAATGCGCGGCTGTTAGCGCAAAAATCCACGCACCTGCTAAACGACGCATTTATGAATGTGGTCGGCCTCCCAACCACTTATGGTTCAGCTCCCAAGCCGATTTGACCTCCAAATCCAGGCTGGATCCRAATGGTGGGYTGGTCAAAGACCTAATAATGCCCTAAATGGCCTCTTTTCACACTACAAAGCAGTTACACAAAAGCCCAAAGAAAGGCTATAAAAATCCATGAATGCACCTCATTTTCTCAAGGAATTCTAAGTAATGTTATGCTGCCTAGATTGTTTTAAGGATTCCCTCCTTGACAAGAACACATTGGCACCATTTCATTGAGCAATCCACCTCTCCATTGAGTGGATTTGCAAAGAGTTCTTTCACCACTATTCTCATTTTCTTTGTTGTAAGGAGAGCAATCTTGTGAGGGTCCAAGAGCCTTCCCTTGGAGGAAGAAGGGACTCATAGTCCCCTTTCTTCTTGGTGCTTTGATTTCATCAATAGATCAGCCTCAAAACATTGGTGACATGGGTCTTTTTGTTTTTGTTATTTCTATGTCCCTATGCTTATGATTTTAGTTTGTATTAGTTTAATTCTTGATTATAGTTTTGTTTTTCTTTCTCTAACTCTTTCCTCTACAGCTGTCCTGCTCAACAAACCCAACTGGGCATGCAAGCACCTCTTATTTTCTCACCAAGGTGACGAAAGAGGTGCAACAAAGGTATGCCAATAATGAGTTTTTACCCCACCTAATTCACCTTTATTTGTTAGGATATTCTTTATGTTTGAAGAAAATCCAGTAGGAAATTTGATTTTTTCAATAACCTCTTTTACATCCTTGCTTTGATGATTTTTCAGTAATCGTGGAAGGTCGCTTATATTTTGGTCGTCTGCATCACTATTTGAATGAATCACACTTTGCATTGTGTGATTGGCCTCCTTGTCATTACAAATATTGACATTTTTTTCTTTGTCGCTCCTTCCATCTAAGATTTGCCACGCCGTTTATGTTACATTCTTCCCGATGGGCATTGTATCAAACAAATGAACAATATATAGGTGTTCATAGTAGGGGAGCCTACTGAATCGTATGGGATAATTTTTCATTCCTCGTGGTAGCACCCCATTACTAATTCCTTCATGATGACCTTCAAGGTGAAGCATATAAATTAAATATATTACAACAATACTTTTCAATTAGTACAATGAACAAAATGCAATAAAAATATAAAATATTCCAAACATTTCATGTATGATACATAGATGATTTGATCCAATATACCTTGCCAATTTATATTATATTGCAACTACCATAGACGAGGTGTCATTCTTCGTGGTTTTAATATAGCATCTTCTTTCCCATTGAAAATATGTTTCTCGGTACTTCGATACCTATGGTTTTTAGAGAGGAAGTGCCTATACTAATAAAACACCTCCTTTCCTAAACTTCTTAAATGACGATATTTCATCTTAGGATCACAAATTGGACATGGAAATTTACCCTTTGTTTGAAGACCTGCAAGAGATGGATTTTATTTTATATCAATTATTCGAAGTATGTTTAATGAAGGGATTATATAAAAAACATGCATGCTATGAACTTCATTAAATTAAACATTATTAAAGTGTAGTGTAACGTTATAACATACCACATAAATGTGTTAGCCCCGGGGCATCATGATTTGTCCATACAAGCATTGCATGTAATTTGAATTCCCTTTGTGCACCTACTGGTCTAGAGATATCATACATAGTGATACCCTTCCATAACTCTAGTAACTCATTGATAAGAGGCTCGATATATAGATTCATATCTTTGAATTGGTACTTACCTAATTGATTGGACAATATACAATACATAATTACTACATATATGAGTAAATAAAAAAATATCAAACATAATTCTAAGACATAATTGAACATATATGAGTAAAAAAAAAAATATAAGACATAATTATGAAACAAACAAGGCAAATGATATGTTATCGTGTTAAAAAAAATTGCTCTAAAGAAATACCCATAACAATCATTTCCAAAATTATATGCTCCCTCTTTATTGACATCCATGGAGGAATGTTATTGTTGATAACAAAAACAAGCCACACCGAGTAAGCAGATCTAAGCTCTCCAAATGGATTGACACCATCAACTTCCAATGAAAGCCTAACATTACGAGGTTCATCTTTAAAATGTGGCCATATTTTGTCTATATTCTTAAATGTAGATCCATCCGCAGGTGTTACACATCAAATTTTCACACTTTCATAATGTGTCGCACGTGGCACACACATCACGTTCTAAGTATCGCAAGTGTTGCATGTGGCACAAACATCACATCATAAGTGTTTCACCCAAACTGTCACAAGTGTTGCAAATGTTGTAACATGCATTATACACTTTTAGTAAGTGTCAAAACTCAATCGAAACCATAAAAACACTTGTCACAACCCCTAAATCATGTTAGAAGGAAAATCCCCATCATTTGGTAGTTGAAACACACTTTTTTACTTGGGATTTTTGCCATTCTTTGACATATAAGAAGATTGGTGATCCATTGCCTATGCCCAGGGAGCGTTGGTGCCCCCTACACCATACTAATGGGGTTCCATGGCGCTCTGTCTTCAATATTAAGGGGGCACCATTTTTTTTTGGAGGATATCTTGGTGAATACCACCTTCTTCTAAGGGACAACTCTGAAAGGATGGGGTTTTCTTGGATCGAATCCTACTCCATGGCTCTATTTTAGGAAATAATCATAACCTATGGAGCCATATCCTCAACCTATTCAAAAAATACTCAATATGGTTGAACCTCTAAAGACCTATAAATTGGAGGCATTTCCATGGTGAAAAAGGGGGAAGAAATCAGTAAAGCATCATAATTTTGATCTTGTATTATTCATGCAAGGGTTGGATGAGGAGAGCTTGGAGAGGCTGCTAGAGCATCGATAGTGGTTTGTAAGTGTTTTTTTTTTGTTCTCATTGAATATACTTGGCCTATTTCCTTCAAGCTTATGTATACTTTCATATGCTTGTCTACTATTGTTTTAATCTTTGTAGATGAATTTTTTTTACCTAATCAACTAGAGCAGGAGATAATTGTTTCTCTTTGTTTCCCTGCAGATATCGAGTTGCACTAGGGGGTTTTTAAGATCAAGCTTACAGGTTGGAAGCAATGATGACAAACTTCGTAAAAAGGTACATCATTCCCTTTCTCCCTCTCTCTTTTTGATAGGTTAAAATGAGTTTAAAGGGATGCTAGTGTCCACTTGTAGTTTTTCTGTCTTGGAATAGGTGTCTAGGAATCGAAGGGAGGTTTCACCTATCCATAGGGGAAACATTATGTAATAGAAATTGGTGGCACCACTGGTCAAACCAACCATCTACAATATTACCAGTTCCAATTCCTATATCATTTCATATCCATTCAATCCACCATCTCATATCACTTTCTTATTACCATTTCATGTCAATGATGGGGGATACATTAAGGCCCTCCTTCGAAGAGTATTTTCTTTTCGACTTTAGAAAATTATCCATAAATTTGAATTAGAAACAAAATAATACCTTCGAACCTTCATGCCTCAATTGCAGGCCTCATCACTTTCGACAATGGGTTTGCATCAATGACCCCTGATCGATTGATTCCATGGATGTTCGACTTCATCTCATTATTCACATTTGTTGGAATGTAATATAAGTACCTTGGGAGTCATTAACATCATTGGTTATTTCCCTCACACTTGTTAACGACATACATCAATGACTGGTAATCAAGCGGTTTCTACCATGTTTGACTTCAAATAATTTATTCACATGGATAGAATCATAGTATTTTGGGATCAGGACGAAGACCCTGGGTTAAGTACTCACCTTGTTTAGTACTTTTCCTAGGTTGCGATGGAGATTATTTTATTGAAATTACATAGATCCATTTTGTATTGGTACATGGATATGTTCTTGTCATATCACAACTCCACTGTGTACTCTTTTGTGGTTGCGATCAGGTCATGTCATGGAGAAATGGATCCACGTTGTATCTTTGGTGGCCATCTCCCTAGTAAATATCATTATGGATCCATAGTGTATTGGTCAACGACCATGCTTCAAGTCATTTATATTCTTAGCATAGGTATTCTTACCTTGAGAATGAAATGTATATTAATAATGTTTGATGATTGTTTGCAGCTTCTACCAGGTTCTTCGACTCCATCACCCTTGCATCAAAGAATCTATAAAGTGTTTTGGTCATTAGTTTATTCTTCTGACTTCACAGTTTTGGGGGAAATATATTACATATCAAATTTCCACACTTGCATAATGTGTCGCACATGGCACAGACATCACATTCTAAGTGTCGCAAGTGTTGCATGTGGCGCAAACATCACACCGTAAGTGTCACAAGCGTCGCACCCAAATTTTCGTAAGTGTCACAAATATTGTAACATGATTTGTACACTTTTAGTAAGTGTTGAAACTCAATGAACACCATAAAAACACTTGTCACAATCCCTAAATAATGTTATAAGGAAAAGCCCCATCATTTGGCAGTCGAAACATAGTCTTTTACCTTGGATTTTGACCATTATTTTAAATTTAAGAAGATTGGCACTCCCTTGCCTATGCTTAGGGAGTGTTAAAACTCCCTACACCATACTGAGGGGGCTCCATGGCACTCTATATTCAGAATTAAGGGGGTTCCATTGTTGGTTGAAGCATATCTTGGTGAATCCCACCTTCTTCTAAGGGACAAATCTGAAAGGTTGGGGTTTGTTTGGCTTGAATCCTACTCCATGCCTCTATCATAGGAAATAATCATAAACTATGGAGTCATATCCTTAACATATTCCAAAAATACTCAAGGTGTTTGAACCTCTAAAGACCTATAAATTGGAGGCATTTCCATGGTGAAAAAGGGGGAAGAAATTAGTAAAGGATCATAATTTTGATCTTGGATTATTCATGCAAGGGATGGAAAAGGAGAGCTTGGAGAGGCTGCTACAACATCGATCATGGTATGTAAGTATTCATTTTTGGTTCTCATTGAGTACTTGGACTATTTCCTTCAAGCTTGTGTATTCTTGCATATGCTTGTCTACTATTGTTTTAATCTTTGTAGATGATTTTTTTTACCTAATCAACTAGAGTAGGAGATAGTCGTTTCTCTTTGCTACCCATTGTAGGTATCGGGTTGCATTGGGGGGTTTTGAAGATCAAGCTCATGGATTGGAAGCAGTGAGGAAAAACTTCGTAAAAAGGTACATCATTCCCTTTCTCTCTCTCTCTCTCTCTTTCTGATAGGTTAAAATGAGTTTAAAGGAATTTTAATGTCCACTTGTAGTGTTTTTGTCTTGAATTATGGGTCTAGGAATACAAGGGAGGTTTCACCTATCCGCAGGGGAAACGTTATGTAACAAAAATTGACGACTCCACTGGTCATACCAACCATCTATGGTATTACCAGTTCCCATTCCTATATAAGTCCATATCCATTTAATCCACCATCTCATATCACTTTCCTATGACCATTTCGTGTCGATGATGGGGGATACATCAAGGCCCTCCTTCGATGAGTATTTTCCTGTCAAATTCATCACATTATATAGGAATTTGACTTAGAAACATAACAGTACCTTGGAACCTGCATGCCTCAATGGCAAGCCTTCTTGATTTCGACAATGGCTTTGCATCAATGACCCCTGAGCGATTGATCCCACAGATGTTCGACTTCAGATCATTATTCACATTCGCTAGAATGTACTATAAGTACCTTGGGAATCATTAACATCATTGGCTATTTCCCTTGTGCTTGTTAATGGTATACATCAATGATTGGTAATCAAGCGATTTCTACCATGTACGACTTAAAATAATTTATTCACATGGATAGAATTGTATTGTTTTGGGATTAGGACGAAGATCCTAGGTTGAGTACTCACCTTGTTCTGTATTTTTCTCAGGTTACGATGGAGATAATTTGAATAATATTAGATATATCCACTTTGTATTGGTTTGTGGCTATGTTCTTGTCATATCGCAGCTCCATTATGTACTCTTTTGTGGTTGCGATAAGGTCATGTCATGGATAAATGGATCCATGTTGTATATTTGGTGGCCATCTCCCTAGTCAATATCATTATGGATCCACAATGTATTGGTCGACGACCATGCTTTGAGTCATTTATATTCTGATAATAGGTATGTTTGCCTCATGAATGAAATGTATATTAATATTGTTTGATGATTGTTTTCATATTTTACCAGGTTCTCCTACTCCATCATCCTTACTTCGAAGAATCTATATAGTGTTTCAGTCATCAGTTTCTTCCTCTAAATTCACACTTTTGGGGAAATTTGTTACACGTCAAATTTCCACACTTGCATAATGTGTCACACGTGGTGCAAACGTCACATTCTAATTGTAGCAAGTGTTGCATGTGGTGAAAATGTCACATTGCAAGTGTCGTAAGTGTCACACCCAAACTTTCACAAGTGTCGCAGATGTTGTAACATTATTTGTACTCTTTTAGTAAGTGTCACAAATCAATCGACACCATAAAATCACTTGTCACAACCCCTAAATCATGTTACAAGGAAAAACCCCATCATTTGGCAGTCAAGACACACTTTTTTACCTAGGATTTTGACCATTCTTTGACATTTAATAAGACTAGCGCTCCCTTACCTATGCTTAGGGAGCGTTGGTGCTCCGTACACCATACTAAGGGGGTACCATGGTGCTTTGTATTTAGCATTAATGGGGAACCATTGCTGGTTGGAGGATATATTGGTGAATTTGACTTTCTTCTTAGGGACAAATATGAAATTTTGGGGTTTGTTTGGATTGAATCCTACTCCATGGCTCTATCTTAGGAAAGAATCATAACCTATGGAGCCATATACTCAACCTATTCAAAAAATAATCACGGTGCTTGAACCTCTAAAGACCTATAAATTGGAGGCATTTCCATGGTGAAAAAGGGGGAAGAAATCAATAAAGAATCATAATTTTGATCTTGGATTATTCGTGTAAGGGTTGGACGAGGAGAGATTGGAGAGGCTGCTACAACATCGATTGTGGTCTATAAGTATTGTTTTTTGGTCCTCATTCAATATTCTTGGTCTATTTCCTTCAATCTTGTGTATTCTTGCATGTTCTTGTCTACTGTTGTTTTAATTTCTATAGATGGATTTGTTTTACCTAATCAAATAGAGTAGGAAATAGTCATTTCTCTTTGCTTCCCATTGCAGGTATCGATTTTCACCGGGGAGTTTTGAAGATCAAGTTCACAGATTGGAAGCAACGAGGACAAATTGTGTAAAAAGGTACATCATGCCATTTCTCCATCTCTCTTTCTGATAGGTTAAAATTAGTTTAAAGGGATGTTAGTGTACACTTGTAGTGTTTCTGTCTTGGAATAGGGGTCTAGGAATCCAAGGGAGGTTTCACCTGTCCACAAGGAAAACATTCTATAACAACAGGCATTCAAGAACACCATCTTTACTTATGTTATTTGCATGTTAATCCCATAACTATGCTATGCTTTTTCACCTAAACAATCGAAACAAACGTGGAATTATGGGAATATAACGAAGAACCTTGCGAGGCACCTTTTTTGTTACTTGATCGGTTCGATATATACTACTTTGAAATTTTGAGCATTCATCTTTCGACACACGTCCTCCATAATATAGAATATGATCATCAGGACATGCATGAGTAACTTGATATTCCATTCTAATATCTTTCATAATGGCATGTAAATATTGGTATGCACGACATAAAACATTTGACGATGGTAACATAAATTCACCTAACAATCTACAACATAAAAAATCAATACTGGTTAATGTAAAAAATATTAATCGTACATATTGCATCCGAATTTTACAGATGATAAACTAACAATAAAGACAAAGGAAAAATGAAAACCTTTATCATCATGTACTAAGTGTGACAAAAAATATTACATACCTTAGCAGATGTGTGACACAAGTTTTTGACAAACCATTCTTAACCTTTAAGTTCACCATCAACAATATAGCAAAGAGAAGACTTGTTTTGGAACCTTCATAAAGAGGTTGACTTGCCTTCTCAAGTACAGGTATATCAAAAACACCATCAAGTTGGTTGTCATCATCATCCATTCCAACATTATTAAATGTCTCCTGGATCAATATATTTGTCCCATATTATTCAACTCTATTATTAAAATCATCATCTTCTTCCATAGGATCATTAACTTGATCTTCAATATTCGCTGCATGTTCCTAAACATGCGCTTGTACAACCACATCTTCCTCCACAGGCAGTGCCCTAGGGCATCATTCCTTTATAATTACAAAAATCAGGTAATATATATATATATATATATATATATATATATATACATTTACAAATACAATATAGGAAAACAAATATAACAAAGACAAAGACAAATTAGGTGAGAGTGAGAAACAAAGAAAACAAATCAATGATGAAGCTTATTATATATATAGTCATCATTATGTCATATTCTTATCTAATATCCCCCCTAAACCCTGAAAAAATATAAACCATCCTTACAATATATCCCCCTCAACTCTGTACCATGTACCATATTTATCCTCTTCTTGAAAAATATGACATTCAACCAGTGTGAGATTTCCACTTTCCATTAATGATTTCAGTTTTTTTTTTAAATGATGACATTACTAGGAACTGGAATTGATCTTCAAAACTTTTAAAAAGGAAACAATTACCAATATCAAAAGAGGAATTATAAAATATGCAAATAATTCTCAAACAAAGCATTGGTACCAATATCAAAAGAGGAATTAACAACTCTACACATATTTCTCAAGCAGAGCCCTATGCAAGTAAAACAATGAAAATAGCCCTATGCTACTTTTTAATTAATCTCTAAGACCAAATTGGATTAAGAAAAAAATTATGAATGCATTGCCAATTCAAAATATTAGTGGAGGAAAACAATGATAGAAATAATATATATGTTATAACATTGATTAATACAAAAATAGACAAATAAAAATCCATGAAACCTGGTAGCACAATTCACATATGGAATCTCTTTTTGGTTGGGACCAATGTTAGAGGCATTTCCTATGAGCATACCGTGGAGCGAAAAAACACATATTTTGTATCAACAATTTAATGATAAAACACATACTTGACACCCATAAATCATTCATTTAGAAAATATGGCAAAATATAAACCACCATTATCTATCCCCCTCAACCCTATACCTTCAAGGTTCCAAAACATGAGAAAGGAATATCCATATTTCCTTTATTGTCCTCTTCCTGAAAAATACATCATTCAACCAATGTGACAACTCCACTTTCCATTAGTGATTTCTGTTTAAAAACCCCTAACTCGTCCTAACCCCTTAATCCCTAACCCTAAACCTCTAACCCCTACTCCCTAAAACCCCATTAACCTCTAAATCCCTTGGGACCTAAACCCCCTAAATCTACCTTAACCCCTAACCCCTTAACCACTAAGCCCTAATTTGGCCTTATTAACCCTTAAACCATTAAAACTTAACCCCTAACCCCTTACACCCTGTACCCATATGTAACAGCCCCATTGTTACGTCCAAAAGCGACGCAAATAGAGTGCAATTTTTTTTGTGTTTTAAGAAGGAAGGAAACAACAACGACAATTAATCAACACAACTTGACAATGAAAACAACGCAAGAAAGTCAGACAACCGACAACATAACGATCAAGCATACTTAGCACATTGTGCAACTGGTGCAACATACAAAAATCAATTAGACAATAAAACGACTAAGCTAAGGGACAACATCAAGGTCAACCAGACGCAACCAACAACAAGTGACACAGGTAACCTGAACCTTCACGGCGAGCGAGGAACAATCACCGTCAAGCGCTATGGTGCGATTTACAAAACATCAATTCAATTATCATCTCATCAGCATCAGAAGTGCATGTCCCAAGACTAGGTTATCATACACACTCGTCACATTAATCGAGTTACACGAGGTGCAGGGTAATTATAAATGAACAAAAAGGGTGTGCGAAGATAAAATTTAACCCTTATCCTTGCATGAATGATGATGTAAATCCATTAACACCTTCATTTTTAAATAAATATTAATAATATAGACTGCACTAGTGAAGGCCTATCAATGACAAGGGATTAAATTAAGGAAACAACCCCTTCAACCCAATTCTATCAATGCAAAACCAAACACATAAGGACCCTATCACCTTCAATAAATTAGAAAGTTCCAACTCCTCTTAAGTGGTGAATGGACTATTCTTAACCCAACCAAAAGGGAAATCGTTTATACAATGTGAGATGCATGAAAGTTTGTTCCTCATGTGACTTGCATGGGAATGTGCCCAATGTATGGCTAGTTACTTTAAAATGATGTCCATATCCAAACACAAATGTACAATCAATGTCAAAGAACAATTTCACGTAAAAGAACTCCTTCGCGTTGACTAACGAATCAAGGGATAGAATATTGAAAAAGCAAGTTATGAAGTTAGAATGCTTACTTACGTGTTATAAGTTATGTGAAACAAAAACCTTTCAACAAAATAGTTTGAACTGACATACGTAAGTCAACATAAGATGCACTAACACCAGGCGTCAACAGTGACAAGGGTTAATCAATACATCAGGTGTGGGTCCAATTACAGTGCATGAAGGCTATTTAGGATGGATATTACTGTATGAAAATTACCATGGCTGTACTGTATCGCTAGGGTGTATTAATAAATGGCTGTAGGTATTGTATTGCGCAGGCATTGTATCTGTAGTGTGTATTAATAAATGGCTGTAGGCATTGTGTAATGCTGTAACCAATATAAATGCTGTCTAAATAAGTCTATATATAATCGTTGTCCATAATACTAGTGCTGATATATTGTTGTCCATAATATATATATATATATATATATATATATATATATAATAATTCACTGGTATAACATAGGCATATCACAAAGAAATTTGCTGGTAAAAGCGTAGGTATCACAATGAAAATCGCTATCCAGAATTTACGTCAACAATTAAATCGGTACCCAATCCAGATGCTGTCTATTAATAACACTGTCTTGTAAAGGATTAACAAAAGTAGAAGGAATTTCGCAAGGAAATTAAAGGTACTTGTTGCTATAATATCGTTGAGGTAAAACCCCAGTGGTAAATTCGCCAAGATAAAATCGCAGACACATGAATAAATTCATAGACACCTGTATAGTTTCGTAGACATAAAATCGCAGAGCAAGAAATTCGTAGAGAAGGTATAAATTCACAACCATACGATATTAAAATGATGAGTTAACATATTAAATATGAAAAGCATGCCAATTTTGAAGAGCAGATATAAATTTGCAATCACACGATATTAAAACACTGAGTTTGAAATATTAAAAATGCAGAGCATGCCGATTTCACTGAGCATATATAGATTCACTCATTATAAAGTATCAATCACAGTATCAAGGTAAATCGTAGTATCAAATCACAGTATCAAAATCGTTGTCAAGGAATCATAAATCACTGAGTTTTTACATAAGAAGGGTGCCGAGTCCTATCACGAAAATCGCAGTCAATGAATAGGGAAAAATCGAAGTCAATAAATGTATAAATAAAGGGTAAACTCACAAGGTAAATTCACCAACGAAATGTAATAAATTGCAGAGGACAATTCACAGGCCAGAAGGATTAAAAACGCAGAGCAATCTCGCCATAGAAATGTAATCATTTGCAAAGAAAAATTGTGGTTGAATGTATTGAAAACACAGAGATTAATGAGACACAATGATCAACATCAAGATCATTTAGAATGCATAGGTGATATCAATGCAGAGCCCAAACAAACACAGAGATCAAATGCAAAGGATATTAAGTGGTTCACGGGGAAGAAAGATAAACAATACACAGAGGTATTCAATTGCAAGAAGGCGCAAGACAATCATTCAACCAGGAACAATCAACAGGGGTAGAAAGATGGTAAAACTATCCTTCACTCATCATCCACACACAAAAAAACAGGGCATTAGGATCTATAGGTCTATTAACATCGAAGTGACGACCGTCGATCTGGCTCTTGGCCGTCTGCTCAGGCATGGAAAAATGATCTAGGGATGAGGACGAAAGATAAGCACAATCTCTTCATAATATTCATTACAATAGACCAACAATCATATAAATTAGGGATCGGTTGCCAAGGGAATCAATTCAATGCAGCGAGCGTAAATCTAGGTTGAAATTAAGTTCTCTATTAAAAATGCTAAGTAAAACACTTTCTTTACACAATTAAAGTAGATAAATGAAAGCACAAAAAATATTTATCTACCATTCAAATAAACCCAGGCGTATTGTAGCCCAAGGTGACAACTCTGATTCATTGGCCCGCATGCGCTCCATTCAACTTCTGCTTGCTGACTGATGTGAATTCACTGGTACCTCCCAACCAACGCTAGGAGTACTCTTCTTCCCCCTGAGCCCCCCGAGCCGCAAAGGGGCCACACACACTAAACCAAATAACAACTAGCAACCAACTTGAATCACAAGGTTGAGCTACCACTCGTTACCCGAGCTGGGTATCACAACTCCCACAAGATAAGTCAGTCAAGACATAAATTCTGCAGCGTAACCTTACGCATAAAAGAAGAGATCCATACTCCTCCTCCTCCATCATATATATATATTTTCTAAGTGATTTCTTTCCCAAATTCCCATTTAATTTATTTTTCAATAATTTAATTAAGAAAATTCTCCCCTGTACACATGTCACCCATCCCCTTAGTTGCACCAAAAATTAATTTCATTAATTATTTAATTACTCCTATTCCCCTCACCCACCTAAAATCATTCCTAGAATCGATCCTAGTTTTTCACATATTCCCTTACACATTTTAATGACTTACGCCCTTACTTAATTCCTAGTTGAGTTCAATTTAGAAAGTTCTTAAAGGCAAGATTCCTTACTAAGTTAGTCATTCTACTTTTTCCTTATGGTTCCCTTTTCTTTATGTTTCCCCTTTTTCCCTTAGCTTCCTATTTATTTTTAGTTTCCCTCTTTTCCCTTTTTATCTAAAACTCAAATTAGTAAGCATAGAAAAATTACCTTTTACCCCTTTTTCTTTTAATTAATAAATCTTAATTAGCATATGTAACAAAACAATCATTTCCCCCTTTTTAAAATTTTTAATCCCCCAAAGTAATTTTATTTTAACAAATTAGTTGAATTGCTTAACCCCTTCTCATCACATGTTTAATTATGATTATATTATTATTTTTTTACCACAAGTATCACTTAGACCTAAATTTTAATTTCCTAGGCCCGACGACATTTTTATTAGGGAATTTGTTTTTAAATGAATCTTATCACATCATTCATTCTAAGACCGTCTAGGTTTATTCACTTATTAGTTAAAAACACAACGCTCCCTTCAGGACACACTAGGCTCTCCAAGGGTGCCCCTCGCCTCATTCTGTTTCCCTTGCATGATGTGCCCTTCAGGATGCACTACGTGCTCCAAGGGTGTCACTCACCTCTTTCCGTTTTTATTGTGCGATGTTCCCTTCAGGATGCACTACGTGCTCCAAGGGTGCCACTCGACTTTTGACTGACTTGGTAGACATCAAAAACCCCTAGAGTCAAAACTCCGCTAGGTGATCTTGTGGGAGACTAAGAGCCTCTAAGGAATAAAGCCCCTGCCTTATTGCGCACCCCTTAGAATCATTGTGAGCGATTGTCACAGTCTTCCCTCACAACATCATGGGTATTATTGAACTAGGTAATCGTTAACCTATAGTTCGAGCCACGATGAGAGTGCTAGTAGGCTATGGCAGGGATGCTGTCCACACCTATCCCTCAACGTCTCTGGTTGTCGTGAGTGACCCCTCTACTCCACATGTAAGTCTGATCGACAAGCTTTCGTCAGCCTGCATCATCAACAAATCATGTTAGAAATAAAATCAATCATCATAACATCTAATCAAATGTGCATATCTCATATCAAAAACAATCAAACCCCAATAGTCCACTCCCTGAATCGATCTGGAGTCTAAGGGGTTTCATCGATGCCTCTACATCCTCGAGGTCCAAAATCACGCACACTTAGGAGAACCCAGTCAATAACACCTGTCTATGTAAATACACAAAATAATCACATCCATAATTCCTCATAATCAAAATCAAACAACCAATAGTATCATAATCAGGATCACTTGCAAGCAAGTGTCCTCAAAGAATAAGTTCTCTCAGTGCGCACAAGAGTGGGATGTTACATACACCCCCTCTTGGTCTAAAATTCGTTCCGAAGTTTCACAGTATAAGTGCCAAAATAATGTGTGTCACAATATCATAAGTCTATCTATAAAAAAGAAGGAAACTGCTAGTGCATATCATATGCATCTTCCCAAGTCGCCGAGTGCGGACTATAGTTGTCCCACTGGACCTTGACTTGATCTATTGTTCAACGCCGAATATGTTGAGTGCGATGATCCAAGATGTGGATTGGCTCAGCTGTGAGTGCACCCTCACCTGATACCTGCAAGGTATGCAAGTCAAAACATGAGTAGGGTCATTTATAATGTCTCAAATAGATACAGGATAAACATCGTGCATACGCCTCGAAGAATTAGGCAAGGCTAGTCAATAGGTCATGGGCCTCTCTTTTCCACATTCTCACAGGATCGAACGAACCTAGGAGATAGTTTAACACCCTATCCAAACATGATTGAACTTTTATGCGGTTTCACCCGCAAGAATACTTGATCCTTGCATTGTAACCGGTGGACACAACGCACATCGACATAACTCTTCTACCGATCCTGCGCTTCTTTGATCCTTTGCCTTATAGTTTGCATTTAATTCTTGCATTTCTTGGATCACTTCCAGTCCCACCAGGACCCTATCCTCAAGTCGATCCAACTCAAAGGTGCCTGACACAGTCGCTCGTAAAGGAACTCAAAGGTGCCATCTTAATGGTGATTTGATAATTAGTTAATATGTGTGAATTCTACCAATTGCAAGAATTTTTAACAACGCTTTAGTTGGTCCATCACGTACATGCACAACACGTCCTCCAAGATTTGGTTTTTTCGTTCATCTACCCATCTATCTCCAGGTGATACACAGTACTAAATTTAAGTTGAGTTCCCAATGTCTCTTGGAAACTAGTCCAGAATCGTCCAGTAAACACCGATCCTTGATCAGATGTAATCTTCTTAGGCATGCCATGCCCTCACAATCTCGCTGAGTAAACACTAGCTATGTCCGGTGCCTGATACGTCGTATGCATATGAATAAATGAGCACTCTTCATCAGAGTGTCGACTACCACAAAATCGAGTCTTGTCTCCTTGTCGTCAATGGAAATCCAACAATGAAATCCATCGAATTTCCCTCCCAATTCAATTCAGGAATAGTGTGGCTATAGTAATCTTGTTGGATGTCTATGTTCAACCTTTACCTGCTGATATTATAGACATCTGGCCACATAGTTGACTATGTCTACCTTCATTCCCTTCCATAAGAATAACAATTTAAGGTATACCTTCATCTTCGTGGCCCCCGGGTGAGCCAAGTACACTGCTCTGTGAGCCTCATTTAGGATCAAACTCCTCAACTCGTCGTTCAGTGGCACGTAAATTCGATTTTTAAAACTCAATAACCCATCATCGTCAAATGTCAATACTTCAAATCTTGGTACCATAATTGTGTTTTGTTCGAAAAAAAAATGCTTGACCTCTTTATACCAGTCATTGTCACACTGTAAAGTTAGAATCTTTTCACGTATATTCGTTTGAAGAGGCATATTCAAAAATATGCTCGGTCTCTGACTCAATGCATCAACCACACTGTTCATGTTCCCTTTATGTAATTAATCTTGAAATCGTACTCACTGAGCGATTCCGACCAACGTCGTTATCGCCTGTTCAGGTCGCTTTGCGTAAAGATGTGCTGTAGTCCACAGTGGTCTATTTTTAGTTCAAATTTTCATCCAATAAGGTAGTGTCTCCAAACTCACAAGGCATATACAATGGATAACAACTCCAAATCATGCATCACATAGTTCTTCTCATGCCTTCTCAACTTCCTAGAGATGTAAGCGATCACTCAACCGTCAGTGCATACCAAGAAGTTCGCGTCCATGTCCGGGACCTTTAGTATCAGGTTTGTTTTAAAAATCTCCTTGAGCCTCCGAAATGTTTCCACGCATTTCTCTATCCAAACAAACTTCTTGTTCTTCTGCAATTCCGTGATCGGATTTTCTATCTTCGAAAATCCCTCGACGAACCGTCGATAGTATCTTGCTAAACCCATGAAGCTATGCACTTCTGGGACATTCATCGATGCAAGCCATTCCAAAATATCCTTGACCTTTGCTGTATCCATGAAGATACCTTTGCCGGAGATGACATTCCCTAAGTAGTGAATCTTCGATTGGTAAAACGAGCATTTAGAAAATTTTCCATGCAATTTGTTCTCTCGTAGACACTGTAGCACAAAGCATAAGTGCTCGTCATTTTCCTTTATCATCCAAGAGAAACTCAAATATCATCAATGAATACTTGGACGAACTTGTCCAAGTAGTCTCAGAACACCCTGTTCATCAAACTCATAAATACCCCTAGGGAATTCGTCAGTCCAAACGGTAAAACAGTAAACTCGTAATGTCCAAACCTCCTCTTAAAGGCGGTCTTAGGGATGTCATCCTCCTTGATCCGTAATTGGTGATACCTTGATCTCAAGTCGATCTTTGAAAACATTGTCGCACCCTTCATCTAATCAATAGATCATCAATCCTTTGAAATGGATATTGATTCTTGATCATTGCCTTGTTCAATTGACGATAGTCAATGCAGAGTCTCCATGACCCATCCTTCTTTCGTATGAAAATAACAGATGCACCCCATGGTGACACACTTGGACGTATAAGTCCCAGGTCCAACAACTCCTTCAGTTGCATTCTCAACTCCTGTAACTTTGGGGTTGACATCCGATAAGGCGTTCTTGCTATCGGTTCAGTCCCCAGTTTCAGGTCTATGGTAAACTCCAATTCCCTCTCTAGCAGCATCCTAGGTAACTCCTCTAGGAAGACATTCGCAAACTCTCTCTCAGCGCAAGAAGGTGTTCGATACCTTCCACTACTCCCTTCTCATTTAGCGCAAGGATCGCATAAATCTTACATCCCTTGCGCATGCTCTTCCATAGCTGCAAGGAAGAGATGAACCTTAGGGAAACTCCCTGGTTTCGTCCTACAATCAAGTGTCTTTGTCCCTCATCATCGACCAAGCTCAACAGTTTTGTCTTATAGTTGAGTATCGCCTCATGCGATTCCAACCAGTCCATATTGATCACGACGTCATAAGATCCTAATATTGTGACTTATAGGTTGGCCCTGGGGAAAAAATCTCCCAGGTTAAGGGTACAACCTGTAACCCTCCTGCCAACCTTCTATTTGGCTCCCGCATCCATATATACAAAGCTAAAATCATCCTGTTTGAGTGCCTTAAACTTAATTCTTTTAGTGCCACACCAGAAATAAAAACCTTTAGTAGCACCAGGATCTATCAAAATACTTGGGGTCTGCTCAGTGACGGTATCTAACGTCTCAAGCACAGTCGACTGGTGCTCTGCATAGTGGTTTCTCATCGCTGCATGAATCTGATGGGCCTTGCCCAAAACTACCATAGTAGTGGGTCCGACTGATCCAGAGCTCCGGTCCTCTCCACTGGGTAGTCATGCTGGTAATGTGGCTCCCCACATTCCAACACACTTTCTTCGGTCCAGTAATCTCGGTACCCAAAGTAGAAGTTGGATCCTAACACTGAGGCCAACACAAACTTTTTGACCTTAAGTTTCTTGCTAAAAAGGTACAGAGCATAACAAAGAAGCTCCAAAAATGGGCCTCATACTCAGGCACCGTATGACCGCCCTGTCACAAGGCGTTGAACTTGTTGAGTTGACTCTCATGAATTCCTAAAAACGATACTTCTCCTGAAACCGTTTCTCGAACAGTTCCCATGACACGTCTTCGACGGTCACATTCAAAAACGACATGAGCGTCTTCCACCATAGAAGAGAACTCCCCTTCACTTGAAGATCACCATGTGGATATTCATGTTGGAAGTATATTCGTGAAGTGAAAAGAACATCGCCATACTCTCCGCCATGCCTCAACGACTGTGCCATCCGAGGCACCCAAGAACTCAGGAAATTTGACCTTCTCGAGTTTACAACGAATACTAATGGTATGGTCTGGGTGTGCTGTGGACCCTCTGGGGTACAAACGCTCTACCCTTATCTCAGTACATATGGTGAATCAAGTCCTATGACAATCTCTGGAAGGACCTTGTCAGACCATCGTCATCCCTTATAACAATTGACTCCAGCCCAAGGACTTCTTCTTTCCCTTGGGGGTTAGACTTCGAAGTTGCGGGCACCTCTGGAGGCGTCGCATATCCTTCCACGACACCACGCCATGAACCTCTATGGCATCCTCTAATTGAGATCACCACATGGATACGTTAAGGTTTTAATTAGCGCTAGGTTAAAACTCAAGGGTTTACTACAGTGGAAAGCCTGGCGATCCACAGTCACAACATTGAACCCGCTCTGATACCATATGTAACGACCCTATTGTTACATCCAAAAGCGACGCAAAGAGAGTGAATTTTTTTTGTGTTTTAAGCAGGAAGGAAACACCGATGACAATTATTCAACAAAACTTGACGATGAAAAAAACGCAAGCAAGTCAGGCAACTGACAACATAACGATCAGGCATACTTAGCAGATTGTGCGACTGGTGCAACATACAAAAATCAATTAGACAATAAAAAGACTAAGCTAAGGGAAAACATCAAGGTCAACCAGACGCAACCAACAACAAGTGACATAGGTAACCTGAACCTTCATGACGAGCGAGGAACAACCACTGTCAAGCGCTACAGTGCGATTTACAAAAAATCAATTCAATTATCACCTCATCATCATCAGAAGCGCATGTCCCAAGTCCAGGTTATCATACGCACTTGTCACATCAATCGAGTTACATGAGGTGCAAGGTAATTATAAATGAACAAAAAGGGTGTGCGAAGATAAAATTTAACCCTTATCCTTGCATGAATGATGATGTAAATCCATTAACACCTTCCTTTTTAAATAAATATTAATAAGATAGACTGCACTAGTGAAGGTCTGTCAATGACAAGGGATTAAATTAAGGAAACAACCACTTCAACCCAATTCTATCAATGCACAACCAAACACAAAAGGACCCTATCACTTTCAAGAAATTAGAAAGTTCCAACTCCTCTTAGGTGGTGAATGGACTATTCTTAACCCAACCAAAAGGGAAATCGTTTATACAATGTGAGATGCATGGAAGTTTGTTCCTCATGTGAATTGCATGGGAATGTGCCCAATTTATGGCTAGTTACTTTAAAATGATGTCCATGTCAACTTTTTAGGTATGTCCATATCCAAACATAGATGTACAATCAATGTCAGAGAACAATTTCATGTAAAATAAACTCCTTTGCGTTGAATAACGAATTAAGGGCTAGAATATTGAAAAATCAAGTTATGAAGTTAGAATGCTTACTTACGTGTTATAAGTTATGTGAAACAAAAACCTTTCAACATAATAGTTTGAACTGGCATACGTAAGTCAACATAAGATGCACTAACACCAGGCATCAACAATGAAAAGGGTTAATCAATACATCGTGTGTGGGTCCAATTGCATTGCATGAAGGTTGTTTATTAATAAAAGCTATTTAGGATGGATATTACTGTGTGACAATTACCACGGTTGTACTATATCGCTAGGGTGTATTAATAAAAGGTTGTAGGCATTGTATTGCGTAGGCATTGTATCTGTATTGTGTATTAATAAATGGATGCAGGCATTGTGTAATGCTGTAACCAATATAAATGTTGTCTAAATAAGTCTCTATATAATCATTTTCCATAATAATAGTGTTGATATATTGTTGTCCATAATATATATATATATATATATATATATATATATATATATATATATATATATATATATATATATATATATATATATATATAATAATTCGCTGGTATAACACAGGCATATCGCAAATAAATTTGCTGGTAAAAGCGTAGGTATCACATTGAAAATCGCTATCTAGAATATACCTTCAACAATTAAATCGCTACCCAATCCCGATGTTGTCTATTAATAACATTGTCTGGTAAATGATTAAAAAAAGTAGAAGTAATTTCACAAGGAAATTAAAGGTACTTGCTGCTATGATATTGCTGAGGTAAAACCCCAGTGGTAAATTCGCCAAGATAAAATCGCAGACACATGAATAAATTCGTAGACACCTGTATGGTTTCACAGACATAAACTCGCACAATAAGCAATTCACAGAGCATATATAAATTCACAATCATATGATATTAAAACGATGAGTTAACATATTAAATACGCAGAGCATGCCAATTTCGAAGAGAATATATAAATTTGCAATCACACGATATTAAAACGCTGAGATTAAAATATTAAAAACATAGAGCATGCCGATTTCACTGAGCAGATATAGATTTGCTCATTATAAAGTATCAATTGCAGTTACAAATCGCAGTATCAAATCATAGTATCAAAATCGTTGTCAAGGTATCATAAATCACTGAGTTTTAACATAAGAAGGGCGCTGAGTTTTATCACGAAAATCGTAGTCAATAAATAGGGAAATATCACAGTCAATAAATGTATAAATAAAGGGTAAAATCACAAGGTAAATTCACCAACGAAATGTAATAGATTGCAGAGGACAATTTGTAGGCCAGAAGGATTAAAAACGCAAAGCAATCTTGCCATCAAAATGTAATCATTTGCAAAGAAAAATCTTGGTTGAATGTATTGAAAATGCAGAGATTAATGAGACACAATGATCAACACCGATATCATTTAGAACACAGAGGTGATATCAATGCATATCCAAAGAAAACACAGAGATCAAACGTAGAGGATATTAAGCGGTTCGCGGGGAGGAAAGGTAAACAATACACAGAGGTATTCAATCACAAGAAGGTGCAAGACAATCATTCAACTAGGAACAATCAACATGGGTAGACGGCTGGGCAAACTATCATTTGCTCATCATCCACGCACAAAAAAGTAGGGAATTAGGATATATAAGTCTATTAACACCGAAGTGACGACCATCAATCTGTCTCCTGGCTGACTGCTCAGGCGTGGATAGATGATATAGGGATGAGGACGAAAGATAATCACAATATCTTCATAATATTCATTAAAACATACCAACAATCATAGAAATCAGGGATCGGTTGCCAAGGGAATCAATTCAATGCAACGAGTGTAAAGCTAGGTTGAAATTGAGTTCTCGATTAAAAATGCTAAGTAAAACAATTTATTTACAAAATTAAAGTACATAAATGAAAGCACAAAAAATATTTATCTACCATTCAAATAAATGCAGGCATACTGTAGCCCAAGGTGACATCTCTGAGTCGTTGTCCCGCGTGCACTCCATCCAACTCCCACTTGCCGACCGATGTGACTTCATCGGTACCTCCCAACCAACGCTATTGGTACTCTTCTTCCCCCTGATCCCCCCGAGCCACAAAGGGGCCACACACACTAAACCAAAGAACAACTAGCAACCAACTTGCCTCACAAAGTCAAGCTACCACTCATTACTCGAGCTGGGTATCCCAACTCCCACAAGATAAGTCAGTCAAGACATAAATTCTGCAGCGTAACTTTACGCATAAAATAAGAGATCCATACTCCTCCTCCTCCATCCTTTATATAGAGTTTCTAAGTGATTTCTTTCCCAAATTCCCATTTAATTTATTTTTCAGTAATTTAATTCAGAAAAATCTCCCCCGTACACATGTCACCCATCCCCTTAGTTGCACCATAAATTAATTTCATTAATTATTTAATTACTCCTATTTCCCTCACCCACGTAAAAGCATTCCTAGAATCGCTCCTAGGTGTCCTCATATTCCCTTACACATTTTAATGACTTACGCCCTTACTTAATTCCTAGTTGAGTTCAATTTAGAAAGTTCTTAAAGGCAAGATTCCTTACTAAGTTAGTCATTCTACTTTTTCCTTATGTTTCCCTTTTCTTTATGTTTCCCCTCTTTCCCTTAGCTTCCTATTTCTTTTTAGTTTCCCTCTTTTCCCTTTTTATCTAAAATTCAAATTAGTAAGCGTATAAAAATTACCTTTTACCCCTTTTTCTTTTAATTAATAAATCTTAATTATCATATGTAACAAAACAATCATTTCCCCATTTTTTAAAATTTTAATCCCCCAGAGTAATTTGATTTTAATAAATTAGTTGAATTTCTTAATCCCTTCTCGTCACATGTTTAATTATGATTATATTATTATTTTTTTACCACAAGTATCACTTAGACCTAAATTTTAATTTCCTAAGTTGGGCGACATTTTTATTAGGGAATTTGTTTTTAAATAAATCTTATCACATCATTCGTTCTAAGGCCATCTAGGTTTATTCACTTATTAGTTAACAACACGACGTGCCCTTCAGGACGCACTAGGTGCTCCAAGGGTGCCACTCACCTCATTCAGTTTCCCTTGCACGACGTGCCCTTCAGGATGCACTACATGCTTCAATGGTGCCACTCGCCTTTTTCTGGTTTTCTTGCACGACGTGCCCTTTAGGATGCACTATGTGCTCCAAGGGTGCCACTCGCCTTTTGACTGACTTGGTAGACATCAAAAACCCCTGGAGTCAAAACTCGCCAGGTGATCTTATGGGAGACTAAGGGCCTCAAAGGAATAAGGCCCCTGCCTTATTGCATGCCCCTTAAAATCATCGTGATCGACTGTCGCAGTCTTCCCTCATGACATTGTGGGTCTTCTCAAACTAGGTAATCGTTAACCTACAGTTCGAGCCATGATAAGAGTGCTAGTAGGTTGTGGCAGGGATGCTGTCCACACCTCTTCCTCAACATCTCTGGTTGTCATGTGTGACCCCTCTACTCCACATGTGAGTCTAGTCGGCAAGATATCGTCAGCCTACATCATCAACGAATCACGTCAGAAATAAAATCAATCATCATAACATCTAATTAGATGTGCATATGTCATATAAAAAACAATCAAACCCCAATAGTCCATTCCCTGACTTGATCCAGAGTCCAAGGGGTTTCATCGATGCCTCTACATGCTCGAGGTCCAAAATCCTGCACACTCAGGAGAACCCAGTCAATAGCACATGTCTATGTAAATACACAAAATAATCACATCCATAATGCCTCATAATCAAAATCAAACGACCAATAGTATCATAATCAGGATCACTTGCAAGAAAGTGTCCTCAAAGAATAAGTTCACTCAGTGCGCGCAAGAGCATGATGTTACATACACCCCCTCTTGGTATAAACTTTGTCCTGAAGTTTCACAGTATAAGTGCCGAAATAATGCATGTCACAGTATCATAAGTCTATGTATCAAACAAAAATGAAACTACTGGCGCATATCATATGCATCCTCCCAGGTCGTCGAGTGCAGACTATAGTTGTCCCACTAGACCTTGACCTGATATGTTGTTCGACGCTGTATCTCTTGAGAGCAATGATCCATGATGCTGATGGGATCAACCATGAGCGCACCCTCATCCGATATCTGCAAGGTAATCAATTCAAAAAATGAGTAGGGTCACATATAATGTCTCAAATAGATACAAGATAAACGTCGTGCATACACCTCGAAGAATCAGGCAAGGCTAGTCAATAGTCCACGAGCCTCTCTTTTCCACAATCTCGCAAGATCCCATGAGCTTAGGATATAGTTTAGCACCCTATCCAAACTTGATCGAACTCTTATGTGGTTTCACCCGCAAGAATACTTGATCCTTGCATCGTAACTATGGTCGACACGATGCGCATCGACATAACTCTTCTGTCGATCCTGTGCTTCCTTGATCCTTTGCCTTATAGTTTTCATTTAATTCTTCCATTTCTTGGATCACTTCCGGTCCCACCAGGACCATATCCTCAAGTCGATCCAACTCAAAGGCGTCTTACATGGTCTTCCGTAAAGGAACTCAAAGGCCCCATCTTAATGGTGCATTGATAACTAGTTAATATGTGTTAATTCTACTAGTGGCAAGAATTCTTCCCAACGCTTCGGTTGGTCCATCACGTACATTCTCAACACGTCCTCCAAGATTTGGTTTGTTCGTTCGTCTACCCGTTTGTCTCCAGGTGATATGCAGTACTAAAGTTAAGTTGGGTTCCCAATGCTTCTTGGAAACTAGTCCAAAATCGTCCAGTAAACACCGATCCTTGATCAGATGTAATCCTCTTAGGCACGCCATGCCCTCACAATATCCCTAAGTAAACACTAGCTATGTCCGGTGCCTGATACGTTGTAGGCACAAGTATATATGAGCACTCTTCGTTAGAGTGTCGACTACCACAAAATTGAGTCGTGTCTCCTCATCATCAGTGGAAATCCAACAATGAAATCCATCGAATTTCCCTACTTATTCAATTCAGGAACAATGTGGCTATAGGAATCCTACTGGATGTCTATGTTCAACCTTTACCTGCTGACATTCTAGATATCTGGCCACATAGTTGACTATGTCTACCTTCATTCCCTTCTAGAAGAATAAGGGCTTAAGGTATACCCTCATCTTTGTGGCCCCTGGGTGAGCCAAGTGCACTGATATGTGAGCCTCGTTTAGGATCAAACTCCTCAACTTGTCGTTCGGTGGCACGTAAATTCAATTTTTAAAACTCAATAACCCATCGTCTTCAGACGCAAATCCTTCAAATATTGGTACCATAATTGTGTTTTTTTCCAAAAAACAAAATCCTTGACCTCTTTGTACCAGTCATCATTGCGTTGTAAAGTTATAATCTTTTCACGTAGATTCGTCTGAAGAGGCATCACCAAAAATATGTGTGGTCTCTGACTCAACGCATCAACCACTTTGTCCTTGTTCCCTTTATGTAAGTAATCTTGAAATCGTACTCATTGAGCAATTTATACCAACGCCGTTATCACGCATTCAGGTTGCTTTGCATAAATATGTGTTGTAGTCCACAATGGTCTGTTTTTAGTTCAAATTTTTGTCCAATAAGGTAGTGTATCCAAAATCAGAAGGCATATACAATGGCTAACAACTCCAAATCGTGCGCCACACAGTTCTCCTCATGCCTTCTCAACTTCCTCGAGATGTAAGCGATCACTTGACCATCTTGCATCAAGACTCCGCCTAAGACTTCCTTGGATGCGTTAGTGCATACCAAGAAGTCCGCGTCCATGTCCAGGACCTTTAGTATCAATGTTGTTTTCAATAGCTCCTTGAGCCTTTGAAATGTTCTGTGCATTTCTCTGTCCAAACAAACTTCTTGTTCTTCTTCTGCGATTCCGTGATCAGATTTTCTATCTTCAAAAATCCCTCGACGAACCATTGATAGTATCCTGCTAAACCCATGAAGCTACATACTTCTGGGACATTCGTCGGGGCAGGACATTCCAAAATAGCCTCAATATTTGTTGGATCCATGACGATACCTTTTCCAGAGATGACATTCCCTAAGTAGTGAATCTTCGATTGGTAAAATGAGCATTTAGACAATTTCCCATACAATTTGTTCTCTTGCAGACACTGTAGCACCAAGTGCAAGTGCTCGTCATGCTCCTCCATCGTTCAAGAGAAAATCAAATATCGTTAATGAATACTTGGATGAACTTGTCCAAGTACTCTCGGAACACCCCATTCATCAAAATCATAAATACCCCTGGGGCATTCGTCAGTCCAAACAATAAAACAATAAACTCATAATTTCCAAACCTCATCTTAAAGGCGGTCTTAGGGACGTCATCCTCCTTGATCCATAATTGGTGACACCCTGATCTCAAGTCGATATTTGAAAATACCTTCACACCCTTCATATGATCAACATATCATCAGTCCTTGGAAAGAGATACTGATTCTTGATCGTTGCCTTGTTCAATTGACGGTAGTCAATGCAGAGTCTCCACGACCCATCCTTCTTTCGTATGAAAATAACAGGCACACCCCATGGTGACACACTTGGACGTATAAGTCCTAGGTCCAACAACTCCTTCAGTTGCATTCTCAAATCCTGTAACTTCGGGGTCGACATCTGATAAGGCATTCTTGCTACCAGTTCAGTCCTTGGTTTCACGTCTATGGTAAACTTCAGTTCCCTCTTTGGCAGAATCCCAGGTAACTCCTCCGGGAAGATGTATGCAAAATCTCTCTCACCACAAGAAGGTGTTCTAGACCTTCTGCTACTCCCTTCTCGTTTAACGCAAGGATTGCATAAATCTTACATCCCTTGTGCATGCTCTTCCATAGATGCAAGGAAGAGATGAACCTCAAGGAAACTCCCTGGTTCTGTCCTACAATCACATGTCTCTGTCCCTCATCATCAACCAAGCTCAACCATTCCGTCTTACAGTTGAGTATCGCCTCATGCGATTCCAACCAATCCATATCGATCATAACATCATAAGATCCCAAGATTGTGATGTACAGGTTGACACTAGGGAAAAACTCTCCTAGGTTAAGGGTACAACCCGTAACCCTCCCGCCAACCTTATGTTTGGCTCCCACAGCCATCTCTACAGAGATAAACTCATCCTGTTCGACTTCCTTAACCTTAATTCTTTTTAGCGTCGCACTAGAAATAAAAACCTTTGGTAGCACTAGGATCTATCAAAACACTTAGGGTCTGCTCAATGACGGTATCTGACATCTCGAGCACATTCGACTGGTGCTTTTCCTAGAAGTTACTCACCGCTGCATGAATACGATGGGCCTTGCCCAAAACTCCCATGGTAGTGGGTCTGACTGATCCAGAGCTCCAGTCCTCTCCATTGAGAAGTCATGCTGGTAATGTGGCTCCCCACATTCCAACACACTTTCTTCGGTCCAATAATCCTGGTACCCGAAGTAGAAGCTGGATCCTAACACTGAGGCCAACATGAACTTGTTGACCTTAAGTTTCTTGGTAAAAATATGCGGAGCATATCGAAGCAGCTCCAAAAATGGGCCTCATACTCAGGAACCGTATGGCCGCCTTGTCATAAGGCATTGAACTCGTTGAGCTGACGCACATGAATTCCTTAAAAATATACCTCTCTTGGAGTCGTTCCTCGAACAGTTCCCATGACATGTCTTCGACGATCACATTCAAAAATGGCATGAGCGTCTTCCACCACATAAGAGCGCTCCCCTTCAGTTGAAGACTTCCATGTGGATCTTCGTGTTGGAAGTATATTCGTGAAGCGCAAATCACATCGCCATACTCTCACCCATACCTCGGCGGTTGCGTTGTCTGGGGCACCCAAGAACTCGAGAAATTTGACCTTCTTGAGTTTGCAACGAATACTAACGATACGGGATGGGCACACTGTGGACCCTCTGGGGTACAAGCGCTCTAGACTTATCTCAGTACAGATGCTGAATCAAGGCCTCTGACAATCTCTAGAAGGACCTTTGTTAGACCATCGTCATCCTTTATAAAAATCGACTCCATCCCAAGGAATTCTTCTTCCCCTTTGGGGCTATACTCCGAAGGTGCGGGCACCTCTAGAGGCATCTCACCTCCTTCCACGACACCATGCCACAAACCTCTGTGGTGTCCTCTAATCGAGATCACCACATGGATACGTTAAGATTTTAATTAGTGCTAGGTCAAAACTCAAGGGTTTACTGCAGTGGAAAGCCTGTAGATCCACAATTGTAGGGTTGAACCCGCTCTAATACCATATGTAACGGCTCCATTGTTACGTCCACAAGCAACACAAAGCGAGTGATTTTTTTTTTGTGTTTTAAGCAGAAAGGAAACAACGACGACAATTAATCAACACAACATGATGATGAAAACAACGCAAGAAAGTTACGCAACCAACAACATAATGATGATGCATACTTAACACATCATGCGACTGGTGCAACATACAAAAATCAATTAGACAGTAAAATGACTAAGCTAAGGGACAACATCAAGGTCAACCATACGCAACCAACAAGTGTCACAGGTAACCTGAACCTTCACGGTGAGCAAGGAACAACCACCGACAAGCGCTACTGTGCGATTTACAAAACATCAATTCGATTATCACCTCATCATCATCATAAGCGCATGTCCCAAAGCCATGTTGTCATATGCACTCGTCGCATCAATTGAGTTACACGAGGTGTAGGGTAATTATCAATGAACAAAAAGGGTGTGCAAAGATAAAATTTAACCCTTATCCTTGCATGAATGATGATTTAAATCCATTAACACCTTCCTTTTTAAATAAATATTAATAAGATAGACTGCACTAGTGAAGGCTTGTCAACGACAAGAGATTAAATTAAGGAAACAACCCCTTCAACCCAATTCTATCAATGCACAACCAAACACATAAGGACACTATCATCTTCAAGAAATTAGAAAGTTCCAACTCCTCTTAAGTGGTGAATGGACTATTCTTAACCCAACCAAAAGGGAAATCGTTTATACAATGTGAGATGCATGAAAGTTTGTTCCTCATGTGAATTTCATAGGAATGTGCCCAATGTATGGCTAGTTACTTTAAAATGATGTCCATGTCAACTTTTTAGGTATGTCCATATCCAAACACAAATGTACAATCAATGTCAGAGAACAATTTCATGTAAAAGAAACTCCTTCACGTTGACTAACGAATCAAGGGCTAGAATATTGAAAAAGCAAGTTATGAAGTTATAATGCTTAATTACGTGTTATAAGTTATGTGAAACAAAAACCTTTCAACAAAATAGTTTGAACTGGCATACGTAAGTCAATATAAGATGCACTAACACCATGCGTCAACAGTGACAAGGGTTAATCAATACATCGGGTGTGGGTCTAATTGCATTCCATGAAGGTTGTTTATTAATAAAAGTTATTTAGGATGGATATTATTGTCTGAAAATTACCATGGTTGTACTGTATCGCTGGGGTGTATTAATAAATGGTTGTAGGCATTGTATCTGTAGTGTGTATTAATAAATGGATGCACGCATTGTGTAATGCTGTAACCAATATATATGTTGTCTAAATAAGTCTCTATATAATCATTGTCCATAATAATAGTGCTGATATATTTCTCTCCATAATATATATATATATATATATATATATATATATATATATATAATTCGTTGGTATAACATAGGCATATCACAAAGAAATTTGTTGGTAAAAGCGTAGGTATCACAATGAAAATCACTATCCAGAATTTACCTTCAACAATTAAATCGCTACCCAATCCAGATGTCGTCTATTAATAACACTGTCTTGTAAAGGATTAATAAAAGTAGAAGGAATTTCACAAGGAAATTAAAGGCACTTGTTGCTATGATATCGCTGAGGTAAAATCCCAGTGGTAAATTCACCAAGATAAAATCGCAGACACATAAATAAATTCGTAGACACCTGTATGGTTTCGCAGACATAAACTCGTAGAGCAGATATAAATTCGCAATCATACGATATTAAAACGTTGAGTTAACATATTTAATACACAGAGCATGCCAATTTTGAAGAGCATATATAAATTTGCAATCACACGATATTAAAATGCTGAGTTTAAAATATTAAAAACGTAGAGCATGCCGATTTCACCGAGCAGATATATATTCGCTCATTATAAAGTATCAAACACAGTATCAAGCTAAATCGCAGTATCAAATCAAAATATCAAAATTGTTGTCAAGGTATCATAAATTGCTGAGTTTTAACATAAGAAGGGTGCTGAGTTTTATCACGAAAATCGTAGTCAATAAATAGGGAAAAATCACAGTCAATAAATGTATAAATAAAGGGTAAAATCGCAAGGTAAATTCGCCAACGAAATGTAATAAATTGCAGAGGACAATTCGCAGGCCAAAAGGATTAAAAATGCAGAGCAATCTCACCATCAAAATGTAATCATTTGCAAAGAAAAATCATTGTTGAATGTATTGAAAATGCAAAGATTAATGAGACGCAATGATCAACACCAAGATCATTTAGAACGCAGAGGTGATATCAATGCAGAGCCCAAGAAAACACAAATATCAAACACAGAGGATATTAAGCAGTTTGCGAGGGGGGGGGGGGG